>LFIW01000610.1:0-262547 GCA_001625285.1 Colletotrichum incanum
GCAGAGGTCGCGGCCTAGACGGGCTACAGACAAAAGGAATACCTCTATTCCATGGGAACACCACAGGAAGGGATCAAGGGGGGCCAATTCACTTTGTTCCTACTGTAGCAATAGGAAAGCTTTAAGAGCCCGCCAGACCCTAGCTGAGATATCTGGGAATAGCCTCATACAGAAGAAAAGGACGCGGAAGGGCTGCTTAGACTGTAATGTAGCTTTATGTACCAAGGGAGATTGCTGGTACCTCTGGCATACCCAAAATATATAGGGAACAGAGGTACTTTTACCCTATTGGTTAACTCGACAGATTCACAAGTCCCTATTGGCTCTACCCCGCCCTTGGCAAAAATGGAGCTATCTGGCACTCGATGGGATATGTCCAGCCTTTTCTTCACGCTGCCCATCAAGACAGCTTGAGTCAAAAAAGCACACCTAGAGCTTCTGCGTTCTCTATGGCTTGACAGTACCCTTGGCTTTAGTCTGGCAGTATCGGATGGGCCGAGTCACCAAGGAGCCCAACTCGGCCCATAACACAGTACGGATGTTCTTGATGCACCTGAAGCCGCCGTCACGTCTTGATGTCTTCGGCGTACGTAGCAAATGTTTTGATCTTTGGGTCAAGGTCGGAAAACTTTGCACAAATATCCTCTGGACTGGCACTGAAATTCCATCTGTCTCTGTTGAGGTCGTCGCGTTCGGCAGTGAAGAAGCAGTAGCAGCTGATAACTTCTTTTTTGAAATAGGCCGGAGGCACGATTATATCCATGCCGAAGACTCCTAAGGACTTAATGATGTCATTGCGGATGAATTCCTTAATGCCAAGTTTCCGCGGCTCGGCTGCGCTGATGATGTACCCGTAGCAGCACGAGTGAAAAGCCGGAATTGGGCTGGACACCGATGGCGCTCCGCCCCAAGGACCTGATGCCGTCAGCTCTCACGATTAGGTTTGCGATGACCGTCACGCCGTTCCTGAACTCAACCGTTTCGGTTTCTGCGTCAACAAGGAGCGCCTTGTGGTTTTCGGGGGTCCCGCACGGTGGGACAGACACGCTTTTCTGCTAGACCACCTTTGCAAGGCTTGATGCATGTCGCTCCTGTGAAAATTTTAGTACTCCTAGAGAATGGCTTGGTGTACAGATTCCCGCTAGTCGCTGCTCATCTGACCTATCCTTTCGAACTTAGCCTTGTAGTCGCCAAAATCATATTACTTTACTTAAATATCTTGCCAGTCTCTCATTATAGCATGAGAGGTTTCTCAGAACGTCAGGTTTTACGCCGTCAATGTCGAGATCCATTTTTGAAGCCATCATGAGCCGTGAGAGGCTATCTGAAGCAATGTGTCCACTCCGCAAGCGAAATCATAAGGATTATACAGAGTGACTTGATTCCCAACGGGCCGGAGTGCTAGCGCAGCGATGAGTCTACCAAGCCTGAAACTGATGACAGCTACATTTGGCGCCTTGAATGAGCCTGCGTGGTCTTCAAAGGAGCCAATGGGATAACAGTATTCTGGTGACAATGCATGTAATTGGGTGTCAAGACATAGACAAAGACGGATGTCTCACTGAAAAAAATCATCAAAGCCTTTTCTGGAAATTCTGTACGTCTTCTACATTGTGTTTGGCACATTGCCTGTTGCGACAAATGCAATGAGCAAGGACCATTCCGCCAATGTGATCTCGGCTTCCCAACGGACCCCTTCTGATTATCATCAGATTAGGGAAACCCAAGTTGGTGTTATCAATGATCTTTCTTACACTCCTCTGATAAACACAAGCGATGGGATATATGGTGGGCCGCGGTAATAACAGCGGTCATGTTAATTGGGAAAGGTAGAGACGAAGAACCTCGAAGGATCTGGCCCGGACTGAGGATTCGTTGACCAGTTACGCGGAAGGCTTGAATCGAGAAGAGGGCATGTATGACATTCAGGAGAATTTTGGATCTAAATTCTATACTAACGGAATCGCTATTATGGTTTGCCTGTAGTCGCTGATTCTACGGAGAATCAGCAAATCATCACTCATATGTGTCATTGGCCATTGGCATCGGCGGGAGAAACTCTTGGACCAAGGTATTATTAGCTATAGCATTCAAGAGTGACATGAATACCAAGTCCAATTTTTTGGACCGACCGCCTCATATCCTCTTTCCGGCGCCCAAAACTTTAAGCATTTGGTCAGTTACGAGGTCCGCCAATCTCTCACTAAGCAGATACGGCTTAAACCCAAGGGACTTCTCAGCCTTGCTGCTATCGGGTACGTACACCTTGCTATCAGATGTTTCTTCCGTACTTCGGATGCGGACGCGGGACTTCACCGTGTCGCGTATGCGGCTTGAGCTGTGTATGACGTTCGCGGGCTGGTTGTTGCCAAAGTTTCACTGATGACGAGGGACCCCTCACGGCAATATATGATGCTTCTATGGCCGCCACGTGTCCTAGAGAGGGCCTTGACTCTGCACTGGTTAAATACGACCCTGACTGAGGCCGAAGCGCCTAAGCGCCGAATTGTTGTGTGTTCACAGGGACCTGCCGGTCTCAGGCACTTCTTTGGTATTATTCAAGATGCTCAAGACAATAGGGCTGCTGAAATTCAAAACCCTCATGGAGCAAATCATGCCGGAACAGAGAAATTCAAATATCATTCCTGAACATAAGGCTGCGAGCTCTTATGGGCGCTTCCTTACAGACGTATCTCGATGTTTCGTCTCCTGCAAGCTTCTCGCTTGCTCCTTACGTTACGGCCTTCACAAATGTGCTCTTTCCATCCTTGTAGGTCAGTGTAGAGCAGCCCTCTTGATGGTAAGCATTGCCCGGACAAAGTTTCTTCGCTGAATCGTAAACCACGGTAAAGTTGATCGTCACGATGACTCGCTCAGCTGTCGCAGCTGGAGTCACGTTTTTAAAAAAACGCCCTTGTGCCTCCAATTCCCGGATGCAATAATTGAGGCTCGAATTGTTGTAAGAGGGCTCGAGCGGTAATGTTGGGTGGAGGACCCCGGCACAGCCTTTGAGAGCCCCATCCAAGACGCCCATGAATTCAATGTCCGGTACGATGGCTTCGGTTAAATTGGAATTGTTGCCGTGGACTGTCTCGAGCAGAGAGGACTTTCAACTTGACCTCACCATCCTCACGACCTGGTAGCATTTCTTGTCAAGCTAAGCGATGTAGGTTAGATCATTTGAATTATTTCTTTCTTTCATCCAGATCTTCGTCAACTGCCCATCTTGACACTGCAATTTCTTTTCTAGAAAGATGGTTTCATAAAGGCTCCGGAAATCCAATCATATCTTTGCAGATGACACGAGACCTGGTTTGAATAGGTCAGCTTGTGTGATTTGAGTTTGCGGAAAGTCGGCAACATGGAAGAAGGGGTTATTCTTACGATTACGTTTCACGGAGTTTTTGTAAAACCTTGTCAGGATTATAGCCTTTGGAGAAAATTGAGCAATTTATCGATGACGTGTAGCTTTGGAAAGTATAAACGTCGAAGCTTTAGTAAAGCTCTTCCGCAGGTGTTTTGCCTGCTGATTGGTTATTTGGACTTCGAACACCAACGAACACACCTGGGATGTCTGTTCCTGACCCTGCCATGCCTCAGTTCCCGCCTGATGGATAACAAATTGATTTGCAAGTTTGCTCAATGAGTTCCCAATGACTTCTAGCAATCTATATCCCAGCCACAAGTATGGACCTTTAAAAAATTGCAGATAAGTCCCTGTCGATGGCATTAATTTGACTACAAGACTTCTCAAGCCATCACCCAAAATTTCCAAGGAAACAAAACGCATCAGGCTCGTACGGCCCAAGCCGATAGCCAATTGCCGTTATGGAACGCGTCTACTCTCATTCGCGAACTAAGGTCTTTGTCTAAACAGGCAAAGACTGTGTCAGGTAGTGCCAAGTACACTATGTGTGTACCTGGATCGAAAAAACTCCCGTAAGGGTTGTTTGCAGCATCAAAGTCCTATTCATTCACACCGTCGCATATTCTGGAAAAACAACTGCTCACACCAAAGTTCCTGCTGACAGAGTGGACGCGGTCAGGGCTATGGCGTGATGAAAACAGTAGAACAATACTGCTTGATTATCAACTACACACATTAGTTCAGCAGCTCGATGCCAGGGTGTACTTCATAGAGCTGTTGCACAATATGCGATTGATGTGACACTGATATTGAGATTGCGATGTGATTGATGGCTATTGGGGTCATATCTGCACCATGAAATGATTTTCTTGCCATACGGAAACATCCCCGTACCGGCGAACAATACACACAGCGCTTCTGAAAGCGAAAAGCGCTCATCATTATGGAGTTTCTTTCATTTCTCTAAGTAGAAACATGCTTCTTGTCGGGAATGCGTCCAAAAACTTGCGATACATCGCCCGACTATCAACTCTCGGTTTGAGTGTTTTTCTTCGCAATCACCCCGTAACGGCGACAGCCTCGACTTGTTCACGGCTGAGGCGTTTCGTCCTTACAAATCGGGGAACTAAAAACCCGAGCATTGCGTCTCTTCACAAACGATTATTCTCCTTCCCCGCACTCAAAGTCCGCAAGTCTCCCACGTCACCCCAACCTCGCCGGGCAAACCGGGGCTAAGCGGGTCCAATTGGCCAATGGTGGAGGTGGAAACAAGAATGCTACGCGCCAAAAAAGGCCCCGAAGACTTGGGATATTGAAGCGCGATACTTCATTTGGACCCAATGCCGAGGCTCGCTGAATTCCACTTGCGCCCCTCTCAAATCCGCATCTTAGCTCCCCCATTTCAGGTCACCTTCTCGCGGGATGGCGAGGAACTAACCACCCACGGCAGCTCGCCGGTGGATCAATGCCCCTGTGCCCCTGCCTGTTGTTCGATGAGATGAGCGTCTAAGTCTGCGTATGGGATAGAGAGGAGTATCGATGGCGTTCGCTGGGAGCGGGCCTTCCTTCGATTCGCCATTGGGGCCGTCTGGGATGACCCCTGATGATCCGAACACATCCTCATGCAGTACCTAGTCTTCCCCAACTCATCGACGTTGCTCCGGATCTTTCTAAAAGAGCGGTAATTGGGATTATTTTGGTGAAGTGGGACAGTTCGAGAGCCCCCAAGGGTGCGGTCGTGCCGAAGGGATCCGGGGGAGGCTTGTCATTCTTCTTAGTTTCTCGGGCCAACAGACTCGGTGAGCCTGCGACGTAATGGGCCGGCGATCCCTTAAATACCTCGCTCTTCCCTGGGCGTACAATTGCCAACTCTTGGCCCACGAGCACTTTTGGTTTCCGTTTCTCCTTAACTCGATCCTCGAACCCCGGCGGTAGCCGCAGCGTGTAAGACACAATCCATTCCTCCCAAACAACGCAATGAGGGCCAAGACCACCGCCGCCGCCGTCGCCGGCTTCCTCGCCGCCAGCGCTTCGGCGCAGAACTCGACGGCTACC
This sequence comes from Colletotrichum incanum, assembly GCA_001625285.1. Taxonomy (NCBI): domain Eukaryota; kingdom Fungi; phylum Ascomycota; class Sordariomycetes; order Glomerellales; family Glomerellaceae; genus Colletotrichum; species Colletotrichum incanum. The sequence continues at coordinate 5,423 of LFIW01000610.1, forward strand.
TGCGCCACTGGCGTCCACCTCATTGTGGCCCGCGGCAGCAACGAGGCCCCCGGATCCGGTCGAATCGGCAGCGTCGCCAACGGCGTTGTGGCTGCCGTCCCTGGCTCTCAAATCGCGCCCCTTGAATACCCCGCGTCCTTCGACAACTACTCTAGCTCCGTCGCAATTGGTACCGAGGCCATGAAGACTGCGTTGACGCAGTACAACTCACGGTGCCCGGGCTCCAAGGTCGCGTTGTTGGGCTTCTCTCAGGTAAGCTAACCCAGGCGTCACGAAGATTCGGACATGCATGCATGCAAATACATAAACGCCAGCCCGTCCACAATCGAATCTGAAGATGCGACGGTTTTGAATAGACTTTGATTTTTCCCGCTGACATGCATGAACTCAGGGCGCGCACGTTGCAGGCGATGCCTTGTGCGGCAATACCGAGGACGACGAGAGCGATCAGTTGGATCTGGAGTTCAGCGTCACGACTCCTGTATCTGCATCTATCGTAGACCAGAGCGGTAAGCTGTCCTTCTCCCTCTCGAAACAGATGAGAGACTAACGGATTACATTTGCAGTCGTCGCCGTCATCCTCTTCGGAGACCCCACGCACAATGCCACCGCTTCCTGGAACAGGGGCACTAGCACTCGCGACGGGGTAAGTGGCCTTGGCTCATTCCGATGTTTGAATGGAGCCGTTTGAGTGTAGGAACCGTCGCTGAGACAAGCTTTCTAGCTCTTCCCTCGTGAAAACACTACAGCATGCGAGGCCTACGCTTCCAAGATCGAGTCCTACTGCGATACTGGTGACATCTATTGCGATATCGGCAATAACACCAGTGTTCACGGATCCTACTTTGGCAACTACACCGATGACGCTGTCGAGTTCATCGCGGCCCAGTTCAACGCGTCAAAGCACTCCACAAACGGAACGGCGCCTACAGCCACTCCAACAACCGTGCCGGGTTCTGGTGCCGCTGCCTCCGCCCCGGGCATGCTGATGTCCTTGGTCGGCCTGTCAGTATTTGCAGGTTACTTGCTGTAAGAGGCAGACGTGTAAAGCAAGGTGTTGCAATACAAAGTACTTATTACACGTTGCACATACATAGTTATACAAATACCTAATGATGAAACGTATAATCCAAGACCATGTAATTAAATATCAGATTTACCGACTTTCCAGACTCCCGGGTGCATGTTTTGCGTAGAGGAGTCGTCATCGGCGCCGCCTTCGCACGGAGAAATCCAATGGCGACAAACCTAAAGTCTGTCTCGGTAGGGGCGCCAAATGACAAGTACCATCGCGAAAGACTCGTGATTTGGCTCCATTTTGCGGCTCGGTCCGATCACTCGGTCCGAGAATTTGATCGCCTGCCAGGCTATCAATAGCATTGAACCCGTTGACTCTACAAAGGTTTGGGCGGGTGAGTCAGGCACGGCCGGAACTCTGAGACATAATATGTCGAGTCGTATACGGCGCGACCAGCGGATGGCGTTTAGATGTGGCATGCCATCACTCGTGACTCATGTAAACTACACGACTCAAACTGGTACTCTTGGTTATGTATGAAAAAGCATTTGATTGAGCTCTGGACCAAGTTTATGAAAGATTGCCCGGACAAGCCTTTTGACCCTTTAGTCATCCGTAACCATGTACTGAGTGACGACCTACGTGATGTTGCATTAGTTAATCTCTTGCACCCCCTAAGGCGATGCAGCATCGAAACTCTGCGAGAGGTGCTCAAGTCACTCTCCAGTACGCATAATGCGGCTCGATAATACAAAATCATGAGAGGTATTAAGTGGTCCATTCAAGGCCGGCTGACAGGGTATCAAACTTCGTCCAGCGTCACAGCTACCGTCTAATATTTAGATTACATGTAAGAAAGGTATACGCGCACAATATCCTTCGCCCTTTTGTCTAGGGTTCATTTCCATCCTCCATTCCCATTTCCTTTCCTTTCCCAACTCATCTTTACGTCCGCCGCATGAATCTCATCTTCATGGGATGTGCTGGCACGGGCGGCTCTGCCGGTACAGATGGCGCCTCCGAGGGGGGTTGAACAGGTGCAGCCTCTGCGGGAGGTGCGTGTACAGGCATAGCCTCTGATGGCGGCGCCTGGTGAGCAGGAGGCGCGGCCTCGGCTGGGGGTGCTGGGTGCGCCGGGGGAGCTGCTTCTGCGGGCGGCATCATATGTACAGGGACAGCCGCTGCCGGGGGTGGTTGATGCGCCGGAGGGGCTGCCGAGGCCGGTGCCTCATGAGCTGGGGGCGCAGCCGGAGGGGCATGCTCTGCCGGCGGTGAAGTATGGGCCGGAGGGGCGGGTACGTGGGGGTTTACCGGTGCCATCGTCTGGTGCGCTGGCGGAGGAACCTCATGCATAAGAGGTGGTGCCGATGCCGCTGGCGGGTGGACTGCGGGCGGAGGAGAGGGTTCATGGCCCAGGGCGGGCGCCGCCACAGTTGTGGCGCAGTGGCTTACTGTTTGAGTGACATGGACCGTCTCGTGGATGACTTGAGGCGGCAGAGTAACGTGGACTGTTTGGGGAGGTTGGGTGACGTGAACGGTTTCCTTGACAACCTGCGGAGGCTGAGTGACATGGACGGTTTCTTTGACAACTTGCGGTGGCTGGGTGACATGAACAGTCTCCTTCACAACTTGGGGCGGCTGGGTGACGTGAACTGTTTCCTTAACGACCTGTGGTGATTGAGTAACGTGGACCGTCTCTTTTACAACCTGGGGAGGCAGGGTAACGTGGACGGTTTCTTTTACAACCTGGGGAGGCAGGGTAACGTGCACTGTTTCTCGGACATTGTTGACGCTCGTCTGGATAACAGTCTGGAGATGGGTTGTCGTGACAAGCTGGTGGGAGACCTTGGTGACCTCACGGGTAATGGGCAGCTCTTTCGTCACGACGTGGGTGACGTGGACCGGGACCTGCTGGACCGAGGTGAGAATCTTCTCCTCGACCTTTGTGACGTGAACTGGCACGGTCACTGGCCTGTCCTGAGTAACGATCCGCTCCTGGGTGACCACGTGGGTAACCGGTGCAGGCGTGTGGACCACGGTCTGGATCTGGGTTTGGACATGCGTAACGGGCACAGTCTGGACCTCCCGCTGCGTTTCGACCTTGGTGTTTACCAGGGTCTGCGTGTGAATCTGCGTCTGGACGTGGGTGACGGGGAAGGACTGCGTCTGGATCACAGTCTTGAGGACCTCCTGTTTCTCCGTCTTGACAACCGTCACTGGGACGGACTGAGTCACAACCGCCGTGTGGACAACCTTCTTCTCCTCGGTCTGGGTGACCGTGACGTGGACCGGCGGTTGCGTCTCAACCACTTTCTCGGTCTTGACGCGTTCTGTTGTGATGGTGGCCGTGACGTGGACCGTTTCCTTCACGGTCTGGGGCGGAGCCGTGACGTGGACAGTCTCTTTGATCGTCGTCGGGACTGTGACATGAACCGGGACGGTCTGGTGGACGGTCTGCACCTCGTGTATCGTGGTAGGGATGGTATGGTGGATTGTGGTTGGCACCGTCACATGGACCGTCTCTTTCTCCCCTGGGACGGTGACGTGGACGGTCTTTGGCTCCCCAGGAACCGTAACATGGACCGTCTCATGGACTGTGGTCGGGACGTGGACGGTCTCGGTGTGGACGACAGTCTCTATTTTGGGTTCGCACTGCTGTTGGGCCGGCGGCGGAGGGTTGGCGGCGGCTAATGTCGAGAGGGCAAGCCACGATATGACCCCGTGTCGTGAAAGCATCGTGTCGGCCTAGGGCGGACGGTTTGTTCTGAAAGCTCGATGAACGTTCGTCGTCGGTTGGAGAAAAGAAAGAAAGACACAAGACACAGGAAGGAATAAAGGAACGTATGAGGCTCGCCTCTAAACGGAGTCGAGATACCGGTCTCTAGATGAACGAAACGAAATAAGTAAACGGCAGCGAACTGGTTGAGAGAAATCATCCAGTGCTGCAAAGAAACCAATGAACAAGAGGTCGCGCGGATGAAGGGAAGAGGTGACAGTCCTGCTGATCACTGTCGACTACGAGAGGAAGGGGGGCAAGTCATTATATTCCGAGGGGCCTGGTTTGTCGTTGTCTTGGCTGATGAGCATGGTCCGCAACAGCCGGCGCACGGAAGATCGGATGCACGGGTGGGTGTGGTCGTGGCTATCCGGGCCTTGCCCAGGACTGGGCAGGCTGGGCAAGGGCGTGTTGGAGATTGGTGTGAAGGAGACGTCGAGGTATCGTCATCCGTGGAGTGGCCCCGGGTAAGAGTGTTTGAGAAGACAACAAGTTCAGCGTTGGGCTGGCAATAATGGAGCCGAGCTGGGCCAAACGAGGGCGGTAGCGAGGACGGAATACCAGGTGTACTGCCGATTTCGACGTGTGCCTCCCGCCAGGTCGAGATGGGACCAGATGTTGTGTTGCCATCTGAAGAGTGATGGGACGGTTCTGAGAGAAGGGATGAAGAGCCAGGGACTGTCTGTTTTGGGTTTGCGGCTCTTGCAGGGGAATCTAGCCAGGGCTGAATCTCGACTGGCAAGTGAGGTCAAGGGAATGGCCGGGCGCGGACAGACTCGAGGCTTAGCCTGCATGCTCACGATGCTTGGGACCGTCAGGGGTGGGTTGTCTTGGCTGGCAAGGATCCCTTAGAATCAGAAGATGCAGACCGGAGTCGAGTCCTGCCGTCGGTAAGGACGATTTCTTCTGGTTCTGCTCAGCCTTGAGCTAGGACATGAAACCCGACATTGTCGGATGATTGGGGCTCAAAAAGCTCCCCGGTTGTTGTGGTGATCGTGGGAGGATTATGGCCGCGGGATGTGATACGGACTCTTTGTGAAAAGAACGACGATGAGGCAATGTTAAGCCTAAGCACCTATTGTGCTTCGTGCCATGATGGAAACACTGAGGTTTCCATGTTGCTGGCAACCCGTCATCGCAGCATGCTCTTACAGCAATTCGTGTACTTGTTAGTTGCACAGTAAGAGAAACTCGACAGTGTACCCGAAGGCATACAGAAGTGTTTTCTTCTCTTCTCCGCAGACAAGTCACCCCCACGAACGGCACCTGAAACACGTCAGCCGCCTCCAGTGCGACCCTCAGGCTTTCTGAGGAAGAGACGACCGTGGGTGGCGGTCAGGGGTTTTCGAAGCAGTGACCACGGCGTTGTCACGCTGAAAGGGAGCTCACCGAGCCCCAAGCTCCTAGTGCGTGTGAAGAGCTGGTCGATTTCCCCATGCTGGGCCATCCGAAACCCCCGCCAAGATAAAGCCCCTGTAAGAGCCACATCCCAAGACGCGAGCATGCCGAAAACTGGGAGGCACGAAACAAAATCAGGCCAGGCTCCGCTTTCTGGACTGTCCCACCAGAAGTTAGCAGGGCGAAAAAGGGGGCTTTGGATGGTACCGAGGTTTCGGAACGCTCGATGGATTACTTGGAGGGCCTGGGGTGAAGAGGTAAGGTTGGTGGGATTGGAGATGAGGGAAGCAGAGTTTGAGTTAAGCATTAAGGTTATTTTGCCAGGGTCGTTCCTTCAGCGGCCTCCGTGGCTGTCAGTGACCTCATCTGGGGCCTGTCCACATTGCAACCCCCCTGACTTGGATCCCCGCTGAAGGTCGGCTTTAAGGTGACCCGGGCCCCTTGACAAGGGCCGGACAGGGGCGTAGTCTACGGAACACGATTGTCACCGCGCGGACTTTCAGAGCTTTTGACAACTCGAATGGACGAGTACCTCGACGATCTCCTTGGTCTCAATGCGACGGAGCCTCCTATCATGACAACACAGCGGAAGCCTCCCGCCCCTCGCGGCAACGGGTGGCTCTTGTACTTCACTTGCGCGAGTCATGCTTTTGTCAGACTACGTCGAAGCAGCGGCAAAGGGGTTGTGCTGAACCATGGCATGTTATTGGGGATAACAAATAGCATCTCCTCTGTCGCTGATCCCATCGCAGTATTTTTGTCATAAGTGTGCGTTTTCTGGGAATCTTGTGCAGATTTGGAACCTGGCCACTCCAAAATCTGCCCCTGTTACCTGTCACAAATTTCCAGTGACGGTTCTGACAGCAGACCTCGAGTATACCCTTACCTTTCTTTTTCTTTTTTCTTCTTTTTTTTTTTTTTTTTTTTTTTTTTTTTTTTTTTTTTTTTTTTTTTTTTTTTTTTTCTTCCCTCTTGTTGGTTTTTTTTTTTTTTTTTTTTTTTTTTTGAGTTGGTCACTCCTCGTCGTGGGAGTGTCTGTGGGATCAAAGTTGTCGTAAGCGGGATGCGACTGAGGTGGTAGTCGGATGAGTAAGGCGACGAGAGGATGAGTGTGAAGGTGAAAGTGAGATTGAGATTGAGTGTGAGTGTAATTCGAGGTGGTGGACGGGGCGGCTTGGCGAGGGACCTGCATGCAAAGGAGACAAGCGACAGCGGTCCCAGTGAGAGAGGCAGGCAGGCAGGCAGGGGCCGACGATGCAACGCACAAGGCAAGGGAAAGGGGCACTCTGTCACCGAGTCTCACAGTCGCTCTGTGTCTCTCTCACTCTCACTCTCACTCTCACTCTCACTGCTTGGGGTTGCTTGGCTGTGCCTCTGGTGAGGAATCTCGACTCAGACGGGCGCGGTCGGTGACAGCTGATTGGGCGAGGAGCCTCGAGGATTGGACCCTGAAGCTTGGATGAGCCCTCTCTTTGTAACAGGCGGCGGGCGACGGAGGCGAATAAACTTGAGGCGCTGGCGGGAGATGGCCCAATGCTGGATTGCTGAAATTAATGCGCCTTGCCTCCTCTTTGGACGGTGGTGATGTCGATGCTTGCTGACTGAACAATTCTTCCCTTCTTTTCTTTTCTTCTTCTTCTTTTTTTTTTTTCTTTCTTTTCGTCTCCTTCACTTTCTCGTCTCTTTCACTTTATGAAGCTCGAGCTATTTTGCCTTTTGCATATGCGACTTGGACTCTCATGCGCTGTCGCTGACCGACTGACTGTTCGTGCCGATGCAATGCAAAGAAAAGGCTAACCTTGGGATGCTGATTGATGCACTGGCGGCAGCAGGAGGAGCAGCAAACCGAAGGACTTTACTTGGTGCAGGCCCCGTCTTGGTGGCTTGTGACGCCCGACGACGGCGGCGATGATGGCGATGGCGATGGCGAACGGATGGCGAACGGATGGCGAGGGTCGACAGGGATGTCGATGGCGGGAGTCGTGAGCCAATCGAAGTCGGCCACCCTTCCTGAAATCTGGGTTTTTGCACTGCACTGAAAGCAGGAGTGGAGCGGCCTCTCGTTGGCCGGTAAAAATAACAAAAAAAAAAAAAAGAAGAAGCGACGCTGCTGCTCGTTCGTAGTAGCGTGTCCCGCAAGGTTGCAAAGTGCGAAAACCCCCGACACGGCTAATCAAGCGTTGGACGATCCGGATTCTCTCCACCCTTCGTTTTGGGACGGGGGGAGGGGGCACTGGGCTTCGTGTTGCTCTGCTGCGGCAGCCTGCAGTGCCAGTACGCAAGTATGTATTTTCGGCTGCCCGTCTTCGTTTTCCCACTTTCTTCGACACGAGTCTGTGTCTATTTTCTGTTTTTTTTGGTGGGTCGCCGTCGAACACTCGCTGGAAAGAAGCGATGTCGATCAATTCCACAGCCGCTGTCGTGAACCTGACAAATGGGTCGGGGTCACACAGCCGGGGGGTGTGGGAGGGGGAGGAGTGCGTAGGTAGCGTCCGAACGAGTCGGTTCGATTCGAGCTGGTGGTTCTTTTGAGGAATGACGCTCGCGCTGATGCCTCGAGTCTGAGCGGTGATGGATTTTGAGCGATGCCGAGAATTGAGGGGCCGCCAGAAAACAAGCAACACCAAGCATCGACTTGAAGAATGCGACGAGAGGAGTAGGGCGAAGGTGCAAGTCCACGACCGCGACCGGGAAACGGGAATCCAGCTTCTTAAACCCATCCCACCCATCGCATCATCCCATGCCCATCACAATGAATTGGGATCACTCAATCAATCAATCCTTCCGGCCACCTCACCCCGCTTCCTCGCTCTTCAGCTTACGGTCTCGGAAGCGCGAAAGCTAACACACGCAACTGCACGCCTCCTCCTCCCCCGTCTCCGTATCCGTTGCTCCACGCCCCGAGCTTAGCCTCACAGCTCGCAGCTCTCGCCCAGCTCCCAGCCCAGCCCCCCAAAAAAGGCCGGCGGGAAATCCAGCTCAACGGACTGCCTCGGACTATCTGCTTGTTTGCTTGCGGGATGTACGGTCTCAGGAACACACACACACACACTCTCTCTCTCTCTCTCTCTCTCCCGACAAACCTCATCTTCCTTCGTCCCAATTAGACTCGGTTCTATGCAAGCCGTAAGCCATTGTCAGCAGGCTGGCAGTCAGTCTCTTTACTTTCTCAGCTAAGGAACACCAAAAACGAAACCAAAAAAAACAACCCATCCCAACACCCCCAGTCCAAAGGATGTTCTAGGCATTCGGAATCTAGCTGCCTAGCAGCTTACTATGGAGATGCCACCATGAACTATATGTCTAGCTACCGCCTGCGAAAGAGGCAAAGAGGGGACAACGACAAGCTCAGCTTGCCAAGGAACTCAGCTCCAAAGTCTTTCCTCTCTCGGCAACTCACCCAACACAGCCTTCGCTCATTCATCGCCATCCACCACCCAATCCGTCTCCGAGCCAATCCCGCTCCTCATGAGCCTCCAGCTCTAGGATGGACGTCCTCCGTCCTCCCTTGGGGCCACACTAGATGGCCACCATTTTGCAGTCAAAATGCCAAGTCGAGATCTGGCCCGCAAACTCTCCTGCCGTCCCCGACGGGGAATATCCTTCTTTGCTCCGTTTCTCGTCCGCAACAACAAAAGTCAATGCTCTTCATTCCTCACTCACATGCTATGCCACCATGCCACAGTGTTGGGGGGGGGGGGGCGCTATGTTTGAAGAACCGCTCGACCACAGCGACGGGATGTCTCCATGACGATAGACTTTTGCCCTTCACATTCCTAGCCTTCCGGCGGTGGGGAGAGAGAGATGACTGCGCTGGCTGGCGAGCCTGCTGCCAATAACCCGCCTCGCGTGCCGCTTTGGGCGAAGCTGACACCGCACCACACCACCACCGCATCCTCCCTTGGCGCCCACGGCGCCGCACCGCCAGCCGGGCCAGGGAGGCGATAGGGCTGTGCTGCCGAGTGCCAGGATCCTCCTTCCCTGGAATCCTAACCCGCATCTAGGTACACCGTCCCGAACGGGACAGGCAACGGGCCCTCCCTCTGCCCTTTTTTCCCTTCCCCCCTTCTTTTTTTCGGCCCGTTCAGCGTCACCGTGTCATGCTTCTTGCGAACAGTCTTTGCCGAGCGGCCGGTGAGATGGCAATATCAGACCTGTACATTTATGCATACTGCTGCTGGGCATTACTCACCCAGCCTTGGCTATCTGGGGTCACCGGTTACCGGAGGTGGCGTGTCTTTGACCACCAGCACTTCAGACGGTGTCGTCAATAATCTCAATTCCAAAGTGCCAGAAGCTGGGGAAGCTTCTCTATCCACACACATATCCCTCTCCTTTTGGGAAGCAGGTGAAACTCGTGTCTAAGCCCTTTCAAAACTCCTCACGTCACGCCCCAAAGCCCCCCCCGCACCAGAACAGTCGCCAGCACCCACACGGTATTGATACAGAACCGAACCTTCGCCTCTCTCTCTCTCTCTCTCTTTGCCTTTCATTACTAACGTCGCGAACCCAAATCATACTACGGCGTACGCCGAGACATAGCTCACGCTCGAATCGCCCGGGCCCGTCACCAAACTGCTGCGTTGGTACTGGATGAACTTGAAGCGGTACTGGTCGCCCAGCTCCTCGAGGGCCGCCATCGTGACCCCGATCGGGTGCCGCCCGCACACCGTGTTCTTGGTCTGCTTGAGGTTGTCGTAGAAGTTGCTGTGCTTACCCGTCTTGATGGCCTCGATCGCCAGGTCGTCCACCAGCTTGATGGTCTCATGAATCGGCGGCCCGTCAGGCGCAGACCCATAGGGGCGAAGCTTTTTCAGGCTGTTGAGTGTACCGTCTGGGCAGTACACCGTGTAATCGAAATGGTTGCCCCAATGACAAAAGTCGGAGCTCACGATAAAGGCATTTTCCGGGTCCTTGAGGTACTTGGCTAACCATTTGCCTACCTCCTTCTCTTCTGCCTTGTTGTTATCGCCAATCAGAATTGGTACGATTGGCGGGAAGTTGTCGGACGAGCCGAACGTCCGCTCGAGCCGGATCCAGAGGTAGGGCAGGTGCATCTCCAGCGAGTGCTCCTTGTCGTCGTTGGTCCCCGGGATCTCGGGGATGTCGAGCTCGTCGCGGAGGTGGGCCACAACTTGCTGGTCCACCTTGAGGCTTCCCCACGGTGTGCCGTAGTTCGGGTACCCGGTGACGGCGCAGCCGGCTAAGTAGAACGTGTGCGAGGGTCCGAGGAGGAAGACACGCTTCGCCTTGTTCAGGTCGAGGGCCTTGTATGCCCATGCCGCCGTGGCACCCGAGTATGTGTAGCCGGCGTGGCTGTTTACGTCACTGTAGTCAGCATTGAGTTCTTGTGATGTCTTGGTGGCAATATGGGACAAGCTAAAGAGAATAGATGGCAAACTTACGGGGCTATGATGACGCGAGCGCCGGGGACGGGGAGCCCGTCGCCGTCGATCTGGTTCGGGACATCGGAGAGAAAGTCCTCTAGCTGTGAGCGGAGGAGCTTGGGGTCTCCTTCGTACCACGAGCCTGCCTTGCCGGGGCGGCGTGTATCTCTTTGCGGCATGTTTTGAATGCTCTATTGGAACTCGTTTGGGGCGTATTGAACAAAAGGTGACTGTAGTGACGAGAGGTTGCTAGATTTCTACGGATTACCAATGGGTTTTGGGAGGAGATAAGAAGAGAGGTTGGCTTGAAGTTTGCGTGATGGGGGCAGGGAGGATAGGTAAGGCAAGGTGACGCTCTCCTGCCCCGCACCAAGGTGATCAGGAAGCTTCGGGCGGGAGCAGCTCCTGAGGGGCCGGAGGGGTAAGATTTCTCCACACTGGTACATCATTCCGGGCTGAGTTCGTTAGCGCCCGTGGGCCGGGGCCGAACCAACTCGAGATAGAGCAAGTGTTCAACGGCACTCATGTATAAGTTGCAAACGAGATACGGTTCAAGATCACGGCGAAAATCGAGGGCTGCCACCAGTGCAAACCCAAAATGTTCAGATGTCGCGACTCAACCGCGTTGAGCCATTAAAGCGGAGTACTGGAGAGGGAAAGGGCTTCAGCGAGGTTCACGTTGGAGTGAGACAAGTTGGTTTCTCCGCCTTCGGGCGGTAAATACGCGCCGTAAAAGCGCTTCACTCACGCAAGGGTTTTCTGAAATTTATTTTCGCTTAGAGCTCCGTATATCTTCTGTTGCACCCGGTTCAAACACTGCTTGGTAAGAGGGGATTCTGAACCCGTTTCTCAAAGCTGTTGTCTCCCCTTGATTGACCTCAAAAGATGAAGCGCTGACGTAATTTGAATTTCAACACCACCATGATTGAGGTGAGCGAAGCCTCTTCAGGAATCTACCCAAGACCCTGGCATGGCTTGCCTAGGCCTGTTAATACCCGCCCAGAACTCGGCGGCAAACACCTCAAACTCAGGCGCCCACCACAGCCGCCAGTCCTCCAGCTGCGACCCGTAATCCAGCCCGACGATGCGGACGGGTAGCCAATAGAGATCGCTCCTAGAGTGCTCGTCGTCCACCATCTGCATCCACGACTCTCGCATCCGCAGTGAGGTACGGACGTGTATGCGCGAAGCGGCTATGGCATCGGCGTCGAACGCGCCCTTGACCTCCGGCACCGTGAACTTGACTTTGAACGTTTCGTCTCTGCCGTATTCTAGAAGGTCGACGTCGGCGTCTCTGAGGTCTCGCAGCCATTGCCTCAGTACGCCTCGGAAGATAGTATCCCACTTCCGCCATGGGAGATCGGGCGAGATTCGACAGAGGGCGCCGCCAAGGACTGAGATCAGCGGCGTGCCCGTCCACACTGGGACGCGGTACCAGTCCCAAGGAATGACAGTTTCCACTCCGTTTAGCTGTTCACGCTCAGCGGCCCTGAGGGTCTCGGTAAAGGTGTGGCTCCAGCCTTCAGTCCACGCCTGGAGCCTCACCATCGACGTCCTCCACCCCTCCGACTCCTCGTCGTCTTCCATTGGTATACCATCGTCTTCATCACGGCCAAGCCGCGGGTTGAACTGCATCTCATGCGCGAACCGCTTTCCCAGCGCGGCTGCGGCGGAATGCACAAGCGAGAACCCGACCTTCGCGGACGCGCGCACGTCATCTCTTGTGATCATACCATCGTGGTTCAGCAGTCTCCTGTATACGAAGACGTCCTGCGTTGTGAAGGCGCCGAGACGGACGGCCTCTGCTCTGTCTTGTAGAGGAAGGTCGTGGTATCCTGGGAGAAAGTTGCGCTGGAAGACGCGCAGCCAGTCGTCCGCATAGGAACACTCTGTCTCGAACTCAAACATGCGCTCGATGGTAAGGGTTGGGATGTTGGCGCTGCGTGATTGAAAGAGAGAGACGAGGGCGTAGTGGGTTGAGTCGGGCTTTGGTGCGAGGCTTTTTCGAGATTTCACTAGTCCACCGAGCGGGCTCCTTTATTTATCATTTGATTAATCATCGTAGTGCTTGGGGAGAGTAGAGGAGAAGAAAGGGGGTACCTACTCTGCTGATCCGCCATTTTCATCTATGAGGTTTTCGAGGCCGAGGTCAAGTAGCGTACGGCATACTTCGACTTGCTCGTAGTCTGTAGCATACTGAAAACCCCTTAGTCTCACAAGCTTACGTGCCCAGCGGGTATTGCGACTTACATATAGCAGGGTTGAACCATTCTCGTCTCTATCGAGTGGCGACGCCTCCCCTTTACTGAACATAGCCATCATACCTTGCACGTCGCCCTTCTTAACAACTGCGAATATGGCGCTGTGTTTCGACCTCACACTAAAAGATCGCAGGCTCTGCTGCCAACCTCCTGTCATGCTCCAACAGACTTGTATCTCCCAGACGGCTCCTGATATCCACGCAGGAAGCTGGAGGGATAAACTCCATTCGTTTCGGCCCTTGTAGGAGGACGTCGCGAGCTGCCCCGTTGATGTCGGTTTATACGATGGCAGTCTTGGGCCTATCCATGTTGTTTTTGAGCGGACAACGATGTACTCCGTCTCGTTTTCATCATGTGTTCCCTGGGGATTTAAATTTTGAAGCTGTTTTGTTATGCTTGCCAGTTGACTCGATATGTCCAGTGAGACCTTTTGTGCTATTCTCTCTTCAGATCTCTGGTATAGTATTTTCTGCTCATTGACGATTTTCGCTGCCGTCTTTTCGGCGACCCGATCATGAGAAGCTTGCATAATCGCCCTTTCATGTGAAACAATAAGCAAAGTCCCTTGGAACATGGGAGCGAAGTTTGGTATCTCCATACGAACCTGTCATAAGCTCCAACACACATCAGAACCATGCCCACTGCCGTATCCAACCTTCTCTCCAGCTTTTCCAAATCATCCCTCCTCAACGCCGCCCACGCAAGTCTCATCTTTCTCCTTGTCCGACTCTGCAAGCTCTGCTTCTGTGTCTTCTGTAAGCTGGACTGAAGCCTCCTAACCATCTCATCTACGGCTTTGTGCGCCTTGGCGGCGTAGACTGCACACGCCCTCACGTGTTGAGCCGGCAATTTCAGATCTGACTCTTCATATTCTTCTTCGTAGCTCGAAAGTTTCTGGATAATATCCTGCAGAATCGGGTTGAGGGTCTCGAGTCGGTCGATGGCGTCTTGGAGATCCGACGGGAGGTCTTCGATCGAGTGCCACAAGTGTAGGGCTTTGGCGATGCCAATGCAGAGCTGGCCGAGGGCTATTCCGCTCGCGGCCGCACCGAGTACTTCCATGAGGTAAATATAATAAAGCTTACAACGTCTAGACAATCGGTGAACGTGCAGAAAGTCATAAATGGAGCCTGTTGACTTCCTTGTCCTGTTGCAGTGATTTGTTGAGGCAGTTTTGGTAACCAGCTAACAAAGATGGCAGAGACCAACGACGAAAACTTCCCGCATCTTCATAAACCTACTTGGAGACAACCAGCGGCCTCCAGCTGTTTAAATGTAATTCAGAATGCCTAAAGAATCGTTCCATCGATCCCTCGCACAGCCCCACGGCACTGCATCGCCGACAGGACGGGCCTGGCACCTCGGCGGCAAACTGCATGTTTTTGCATGGGTTGTAGCCACTCAAGGCCGGGTATGTGAGTCAACCGGACTTGTGGCCCAACAAGCAGGCCTTGGAAGTAACAAGTCACTATTTTTGACACCCAGGTGGAAGCACACAGCGTTTTCCCCAGCGGTCGGCCACGCCAAGCAGTTAGGCCTTCCAAGCAGCGATATGCTGGATTGTGTATCACTAATACCGATGCGGGCGATTGATACGATTGGTAGGATAAGGCAAAATCTATGAGACGGTTTAGAAGGTGTTCGATTTTGTGATATTATCAGTTGGCTGTGGCCACATTTGAGAGCACGAGCTAGACGGGCAGCCGTATCTTGCGATACTCGGACCAAACCAACGGTGTAGTTTCCTCCCTCTCCCATATCTTTTGCCTGTCTCGTTCTTCCGCATGGAAATCAGCCGGGTCCCACGGTTCATCGACCCAGCTCCCCGGCATCTTGAAAGCCTGACATTCGACCAGATTCCAAAACTCCCCTGCATAATCCTCATACTCCAAAGTCCACCAGAGTCTCCATTGTTCCGGCCGAGAGCCGTAGGTAAGGCCAATGAGAGAGAACCGAGCTCTCCCTTCTGCCCCAAGCGTCCACGGTGCCCATCGCCGTCCAAAATGCGTGAAACCATTTTCATATAGTCGCTTCTCCTGTCTTCCATAACCCAAAAGGTCAACATCACAAGAAGACAATATTACGATCCATGCAGCAAATACTGACTCCAACGCTACCACAAGCCGCCCCGCACTCCGAATGATGTCGACATCTCCGCCAATCAAAGACCATATCATAGCAGACAACGGTGAGGCTTTGCCATATCCACCTTTCCAAGACCAGATAGGCTCGAGACGGTGCAAGCTTAAATAGTCCTGGCAGATATAGGCGTGGAGGATTGTGCTCCATTGCTTCTTTTCCTTAAGTTCTCGCTCAGCTCTCTGGCGAGTAACCTCCTTTGTTAGTCTCCAAGCAAATGCCAAGACAAATATATGAAGAAGGGCGCAGTCTTCCTCCAGAGAAAGTCTGATAATTTCGGCATCAATATTCCTAGCTTCCGGGAGGATTAGTAAAATCTCTTCTGGACTCCAGCAGCTACAACTTTCCGCCAATTCCCGCAGATGCCCAAGTCGTATGTTGACAGGCATCAAATCGTACTCAAAACCATAGCGTTTGATAAAAGCACGGAAAGCCTGGTAGCTGATGCCGTACGAGAGAAAGTCCCTGATTTTTTCTATGTTACCGCTTAGAACATCGTCTAGACCATGGTCTGCAAAGAGCTCAAGGAACTGTAGGTCTTGGGGTTTGCAGGTACGGTGATTCAGCACACTGATCATATCAAATATAAAAAATTGACTAGAGGCAGTATCAGTCAGAGAGCATCCTATGGTTTTATTGACGACAACACCTAACTCATTACTATTGCTCACTGGGTCGTAAACGCAATTCTCGAGACCTCGTTCTAGAAGCAATTTCGATACCGTGAAGGCACCAATGTATACAGCGAACTTGATGATCGGTATTAATTAGCCAAGTTGGTTGATAAAGATCCACTGGATTTCACCGACTCACCCAAAGCAAAGTTCTGTCATTCCAATCGCGCGCATAAGGGGTCATCTTATGCTCATCCAAGTATCGGAAGAGGGCGAGGGCATCGTCCTTTTTGATACAGTGGTTTATTTCTGCATCAAAATACTTAACAACCTCATACGCTCGCAAGTTGAACTGCCATCCTTGCAAGCTCCTTTGTGCTAGTACTGAATAAACAGATCCGGCGAGCCAAGTTGGCGCGCTAATGGAAAACTGAAAGCTGCCGTTGATACCAAAACCGAAGCGGAAGGTGGGCAGAACAGACTTTGAGTAGGGCATGTGGAAGACGTTTGATACGATAGGACGAACGTATTTGGGCTTTCCCTTTCTGGTGCTGTTTTGTTTATCCGTCTCAAACGAATAGTCGTTCTCAACCATTCCCTGATCTGCGACTTTAGTCAACATCGGCAGCCCTTCAAGCATAAAAGTAGTGCAAAAAGTTGACGTTGCCCTTAAATAAGTGTCAGAAGCTAACTATATTGAACCCCCTAGTGTCAGTGATAGATGTACTCACATCAAGAACTGTGTTTGTGCTAACGAGAAAAGATACAGTGCCGAGTCGAGATTTTTGTCCAGAGCCTTCCATTCGTCTTTTTGAATCAGCACTTTGGTTGATGCAAATCTCCGCTTGAAGCCTCGTTGATCCGCATTGACCTTGGCCTGCAAGTGATCGACCATCTTTTGGACGTTAGTTAGCGCACCACGGGCTTTGGCGATGTGCTTCTGTAGGCGAGCCATGTTGCAAACTGCTTCGGGAAGCAGGTTTCTGGCTATCTGATTTTCGGTGTCGTCGAGAAATTCCTCAAGGTCTTTGATCCGTTCGGCCTTCTCGAGAAGCATGATCGGAACTTCTTTGACTTCGTTCCAAAGTCTCATGAGTTTGATCGAGGCGCTGCCGAATTTGCTGGTCATATCGACTACGGCGATGACGCTCGCCGCTAAACCTAATGCCTCTGCCATCTTGACGAGATGGCCTACTCTCTGGTAGGTGTCTTGTACGAAGCTGTTGGCGTACGACAATGGTAGAGCTGAGTGAAAACGGCCGTACTGAGTCCAGCGAAAGTAAGCATGAAAGTATTAGAGTTTCGGACAAAGATGATAAGAAAGAGGGGAATTGAAGGAGATTCTGGATTCTGGGGTGACTGTCAGCGTTCATGGGGCTGTGTCGAAATCATTGGCCAGCGTAACGCGCCATGCAGAAGACTGCATTTGGAAGCTCGATTGCTGATTCGATTACCCTTCTGCATCTTCCCCATAGGATTGTGGCGGGAGTTGACTGGCGCCTGCTCTTAGGTTAATACGAAAGCTGACAAATTGCCGGTGGAAGCCTTGTTGTGGCTGCGATTTGGATGGTGAACGCTGGGCGGACTGGTTCGCCATGTGAGCTTGAAACCGGCTGTATCTATATTTATTATCCGCTCAGTGTCAAATGTTTCTAGTCTTAAAGGAGTGCAAGGTGCCGCAGCTGACTGACTGTTTGCTGGCACAGGGCCATGGTCAAGATCGAGGGACGGACAGATGTCCGAACAAGAGCTAGCTTGCTTTTTCTTGGATAGCAACTGACAATCAAGCAAAGTAGAAAAGAAATTAATCGATTATTAAATAACCTCAGCTCTTCGCCTGTATAAAGGTAGGGCTGCAAAGAATCAAGACAACCCTCTATAAAACAAAAGAAAATCATCACTTCACAGTCGACTAACTCAAATCTGCAGGCTTTTCCTTCTCCATAAGTGGGGTCATGAAGTCCTTTGCACCAAAATGATTAATCAGGTGGCGCGATATGTGCTCGTCACTCTTGATCACGTATTCCGGAAGGACGACTTTGCCTTTCTTCCACTCGTACAACTGAGTGAGCTTGCCATCTTTCTGCTTCTTCATCTTTTTCGATCTCAAGAAGCCCTTCAGAGACTCTGGTTGGTAGTCACCACACTGAGTCCAGCGATAATGAACGGAAGGGTGAATTTGTTCGTTCGTGTCGTCGACCCCTATCTTTGTAGTGTTCTTGGTGTTTTTGTATTCGCCTGGCGTTCTGTAACTAGACAGAAAAGGTATGTGTTTCAAGACGCGGACAAAGATGTGAAGGAAGAGGAAAGCTTTGAGGATGCCAAAGATGTCGATTATAGGTCCTGTCGCCCAGAAATCGTTTTCCTCGTCGAAGTTCATCGTGACTGAACTGAGATAGCTCCTAATTTGGTCTAGTATCCGCCAAAAATACTGTAGGGGCCAGAAAGAGCCGAAGTCTTTGTGCTTTGCTCCGTGAATCAGTCTCCTGCGTGTCTCAATTTCGCGATGGGCAAGACTTGAAGAAACACTTGGAGGAAAATTCTTGTTCAGTTTCTCTACATTGTCGAGTTTAAGAAACGGCTTGATTTGGTCACACATCCATGTGAAGGAGATGAGGGCAATTTCTATTGCGATTAGCGGCCTTAGTACTAATCAAGCAAAAGCCAAGGTTACTTACGGTCAAAATCAAATGGAAAGCCCCTTAGAATGGTCGGATTACCGCCTCCGATGTTGACGTGGCCTCCGGGAAACCAAACCTGTCTCAGGTTCGGCTTGACATCTTTCAGCTGGACCGCCATCTCGGCCTCGATCAAGTGACTCCACGCGTGTGAGAGTTGTTCTTCCGTTGCTGTACTTCCCTTCTTAATAAGTTCTCTGAAATGTGCGTCGAGCTTTTTGATCGGTGTTTCATGGCATTTAGGGCATTGTTCGTCGCCCTGTGGAAGGTGCCAGAGAGTTGGAGTGAAAGGTCCTATATGCTCATCGAGGGCTAACGCATGAAACGCATGCTTGACGTCTAAAAAAAGTTAAACATAATACTTTATCAACGGAGCCTAGAGTTGAACCATAGTATGACAAGTATGGTATGGACTTACATTTACTCATGGAAGTATTGTGAAATCCTTGGTAATCAATACCGGAAAATGGTGCGTACTCAGCGACGTAGTTGAGAACTTTTTGAAGATGATACCGGCCTGGAATTCCCAAGGCGCCAACAGTGTCGAAGACTCCGACAACTTCAACAACTCTGCTTAATTCCGGAGGAAGCGTATGAGGCATCCGAACCCATTGATCTTCCTTGTTATCAGGATGTAGCATACGATCATACCCTTCTCTACGGATACCTGTGACCCATTGCCTATACTCCTTAGATTGGCGGAAGTTGAAGCTGTCGCTGTGGGTATAATTCCGGTAGAGGTGGTAAAGCTCGGGAAAGTCGTCCAACTCTTGACGCCTAATGATGCCGATGTCCGTGATAAGACCTGCCACTGAGCGTGCTGTGTATGCTCCTCGGGAAAAGCCGAAGCAAAAGATCTCGTCGCCCTCGGTATAATTCATGACAACAAAGTTGTACGCTTTGATAACTTCGGCGACGAGACCGTCCCCAAAGATAGCCTGTCGTAACTTCTCCACAATATTTACACCACCGCTAGTGCCAATGCCTGCGCTGTAAAACACTACCTGTCGACAAGGAATTTTCTCCTTGCCCTTTTTGATGGACCCGGTGTGGGCAATGGAACGTGCGAGTCGCGTGACATTCGAGGGGATGTTCTTCTGGCCAGTCACGGACGACTGCCAGGTACCGTCACAGCATATAATGATTCGTTTGGGAGCAACTCGAGGAACCCGACCACTTTGATAATGTTCATGTTCTGAAGGAGTTCCTCCTACTGTTTGATGGTGATATAGAGCAGAGGAGGCTTCGGAATCTAAAGCAGGCTGGGCATCGGGATCTGTGGCGCTGAATTTCAGGGAACTGATGTCCAGGGAGCTGAAGTCCAAGGAGTCGGTTTCTGGGTTCCCTAGAACATAAGACCTCCAAAGAGTTGACGAGTTGGAGCTCAGAGATGGCATTTTCAAGACGATAAATATTCCAATAGTGGGATGTGCAAGTAAGAACTGACTAGAACTGGTCGAGACCAGCAACTTGATCGGGGTTTTATAGACGTGGGGGGTTTATTCTAGCTATCTCATCCAGGAAAGACGAAGTGTTTATGTGCAATTTACTTTAATTATTGTCTTACTGCTTGGGTTTTGGGCCATTATTGGTTCAATGAGATTCAGCTGAGGCTGAGACTATAGCGGAGTAGCGGAAATGTTTTCGGCCAACAACACCGCACGCGAGATTTTGCCTGGAATGCAACCAGCCATAAGACCAAATTTCGCGGCCCGAAGATAATATTTCAGCTGGTAGTCAACAGCCACAGCTGAAGTTCTCAGCGTGAGGATCGAAACATGTGACAAATAATGGTCTCCGGCGGTGCCAGTAAATCATTACGAGCTCAAACATGAAGCTAGACAAAAGAGATAAGGAAGACCCGGCGATTGTTTTATGAAACCACAAAGCGGGACATCACGAGGATAGCTCACCAACTTACGATAAAGAGCCGTGGTTTAGTGTTTTGTTCCATCTCCTTGGGTATGTGATTAGATAATGTCGATTTCTGGTTTCTGTTCAGGGGTTTACAGCCGCAAGACTACACAAACTATATAGGATTTATTGTTGGGCTGGGATAAGAAGCCGTCAGAAATCTCGGTTTCGAAGGAACCGAAAATTGTCGGCGGCGTTGGTCTCGAGGGACATCCTCTTTGGGCATTCTGAGTCGGAAAAATACGGCGCGGTGCAGAGGTGTATAGCGCACTCTGCTCGCCCACGTTCCGGAGGACGCTGCATGTATCACTCATCGTTACATGACCACTCGGTTTTGTTGGAGTCATTTAAGACTTTGAAAGGACCGTAAAGCAACATGGGCGTGCCATTGGAATGTCCAAGCCGTAGTGAGAGATTGCCTATCCATGACGGACTCTGATAATGGCCCAGGTGCCCTTCTTATGGGTGTAAATGAGACCAACGCCATACAGCGAACACAGAGGCAAATCTATAAAATAAAATGACTTGAATGAATTGTACCAGTAGCAGTAAGAAAAGATGAGTGACTGAGGTTGTAAGACAATGTTAAAAGGAACATAGTCGTTCAGTATAGTAGCCGAGCATTGACGACCAACAGACCACATCCCTACATATAAGTCATAGGTTACCGTATGAAATCCTCACAAAAAAGTAGACTTGTGGTTGATTTTGGAAGAGGAAAGGGTTTACGAAGCTTGTGCTGGCTGATGCAAAATCCGACATGCTGTCACCCGAGACCCAAGTTGGTTCTGGGCTCCTCCCACCATGTCACCCATGCAAAATTTGATGCTCTACACACGAAGATTGAAACAGAGCCGGCCAAACTTCTAGCACCCAGCCTCCGATTCAGCAAGCCATCGTCAAAGGTTCAGTCAACTGTTAGCTCTGCTGCCATTAGCACCAACACCAAGAGCAGCGTGGAGCCACACAGGTTTGTCTGAGTCTTGGACTCGGCTCCAAAAATATATTCGACAAAACGGCTGCTGTATTAGATCAGAAGTAATCAAAATGGCTAAAGAGAGTTTCGTCGGTCGTGCTGGAGCAACATGCAACGGGTGCATCCCGCTCGTTCTGGTGTAGGTCAGGTAAAATTTCCGCCGTCATTGAAAGCCAGATACCGGGCTCATTTGCTAATAGCTAAACCAGCCGAAAAAAAAAAAATTCAAGGATTTTTAGCAGCGAGAGGGATTTGATTTCTTGAACAACACTGAGAACTCTTGGGTGAACGTGAAATATGACGGTATCGTCACTATCGTTTGAACGCGGCAGTAGCCAGCCGAACACCCAATTTTCTCTTCAACCAGAGGCTGCATTCAACTAAAGATATCTGATCCGTGCTCGGAAGAAATTTCAATCATAACAGCCATACAAAACTCGACTTCGTTCAATCCGAATGGAGACACATTAATTGGTCGGGGCGTGCGTACGTATATAAAAGCAATAGCTCTTACTACTATACGCGAATATATGGCGGTGACTGTTGCCTCCACTTTCTATGCTTTTGCTTTTTGGTCTCCCTAGTCCGATAGTAATTCTCATACTTCAGTCAGCCGCCTAATTCATTACGAAAGCAGTTGATCCAACTTAACCAATCGTCTTGTTGAGGACGGAGCAATGCACCGCACTTTGTTTCGGAGACTGCAGTAGCACTTCACGGAAATCTCTGATCATGGGCATGGCAACAAAGATTGCTCAGTACTAAGCAGATATTTTTACAAGAGAAGGGTGTTGTTGTTCTTGTTTTCGTTGTGCACTTAGTGTCATTCCTCCTGCGGCCCCTGGCGAAATCAAAACTATTTTTTGGCCTCACCAACCCTCAGCAACTTGTGACGCCCCTATTGAACAAACACAAATTAATCACCCCGCTAGTAGTAACATACACTGAAGCCCGAAGAATGAGGCCTCCCCTCCTATGTGTGATGAAACTGTAGCGGCCATTGTCGCTAACAAACCTACTTTCTCCCAATTTTGGTTCGCAAAGGTTCATAAGCAACAAGATGAGTGCTCTTCCCCCGAGGGAGGACATCTAAGGGGACTTGCTTTTTCACCGTTGTAAAGAGTATATTAAGTATGCTGTTCCTCTTATACTCCTTGCATTCCCATCGTTATTCAGCGTTACTGATTTTTGGACGTCTCCGCTTTGATCCGATGTATCTGTAAGTGACCTTTAGTCTCTTGGTACAGCGACACCCTAGTGCGTGGTCGTGCTACTGAGATCACGCCACTATCAACCGGAATAGAAGGTATTCACTTATACTTTCCAGCTAAGGTCATGGTGATACTTTCTGCCGGCGGCGATTGATATCGAGGCGTGTTACCTAGAGCGGTCCTTCAGGCCATCCTTGATATGAAAACGGCAAGGGTGACTAAATCAACACCGGTACACCAAGTCACTTCACTGGATTCGGGCATCTGCCTGCTGATGATAGGCCTGGGCGCGAGGGCCAAGAATGATAGCCTCGTGTCATTGGCCGAGACTGAGGTCGGACGGTCGATGCTATGTAGCTGCAGCTAACCCCTCCTCCCCCACCGAAAGTAAACTGAACAACATTGGTAGGCAACAAACTCGAACGGCTTCATTGCAGGGCAATGAAAACACGTGAACAAAGCAGATATCTTAAATCTACCTTTCGAGTCTTGTCTGCGGCGGAATTCAGCATCACAACTTTCCGGAGGGAGAATGGATTCATGATTGATGGCATGAATGATCTGATCTGTCAGACAACATCCACTATAGCTCCTTCTTCACACCTCTTGCACCCACACTCGAAGCCCCAATTCCTTCTCAACGTCAACATCCTCGTCTCTCTTGACATCTTCCTCTCCTCTCCACCCAAATAAGTGATGCACAGTTGCTCTCCTTTGCCGATATTTCTTGCAGTCTTGAACTCCCACGCCCTGCCCTCCCTCTTTTTCTCAACGTTCGGGCCACAGGAATGGTTGAAGTAACTGGCTGCGGGCCAGCAACCATACCCGAAGAGCTCAGACCCCTCATCTTCCAAGGAACGGATGCCGAACGCATTGTGGCTATCGCGTGAGGAGAGGAGTAAGAGCGCCTCGGGCGTGGTGAAGGGAAGCAGAGGCAAAGGAAGAATTGCAAGCAGATGCAGGTAGGTGCGGGTGAAGGCGTGTAAGTCGTCAGTGCTGGAGTATGGTGTCGAGTCCACTGCGAGTGAGAGCACGTGCTTCCACCTCTGTGGATTCTTGTACTGAGCAATGATACCGCTAACGCAGAAGCCCATGACATCTGCATGGATAGGCTGTTGAAGTGCTTTCTGGACGGCTTTGCGGTGCCGCTTTGTGATCACCCCGCCGCCGTTGCCATCTGCTGCCAACATCTGCAGTCCGCCTTCGTCCCGGGCATCGCCAGCCAAGTCCGCCATTCTGAACGTCAGTATCAGATCCGCCTGCGCCGTGGTCTCTTCCCATGCTTGCGCAATCTCCTTTGCCGTCGGCCGTGGCAAGTCAATGTCCACCATTTCGTTGTCCTCTTTGCTCTTCTTCTTGACCAGTTTCTTCACTTCGGTCCAGGCCTGGACACCTACCTCGCCTGTCTCTTGCTTCCAAATTCTCTGACATTCACCCGAACAGAAGGCAAAACCCACGGTGTGGTCCTGTATACTCAAGTCTCTGCCGCAGTTGTATCCAAAGCACTGCCCGCAGACTTCACGCCTGTACTCTTGTAGGAGAGATGAAACAGTGAGATCGTCTGAGCGCCATAGCAAAGTGTTTGCGTCGATATCTTGGGTGGCGAAGACGGCACGTCCGGCCGTGGGAGTATCACAGATCTCAAAGTGCACAGAGGTAGCAGCGCCTGGGAGCAGAGGTTTTCGGTGGCCGTCAAACGTTATTGCCAGGGACGGAGCAGACGAGGCTGACGATGGTCTGGAAGCACTCGATGCTGGATAGTCCGTTAGTATAGTTGAAATGTCGCTATCGGCGGGGTCCATTGTAAATGATTTCAAGTTAGTCGTGAGTTAACTGGCTTGTTTGATGTTCAGTTCGAGCTCTGCAATGAGACAAGGGATTGACTGTCGCTTCAAATTAGAACATGGACTAACTATGATAATCTAAACTCGGAGCACTTACTTATGATGCAAGTAGAAGGGTGCAAAGTGGTTGTCTGCGGTCAGCTTCGTATATCACGAATGAGTTTGTTTAAAGTAAGAGATTGAACGGATGCCATGCTGTAGGTCGGGTCCTCTGAAGTATGGTATGTAGTTGACTGGGTGAATAGAGGGAGGAAAACGATGAGGTAGGTGGCAGGATGCTTTTAAATATTGTGGGTGGGTCAGAGACCCTGAAGTCGACGACTCCGGACTAGTGCGAGGCGATAATTTTACGATAAGCAAGCATGTTAATTAGTATGGAAAATTTCTTCTGCTTTAACAAGAGTGATTTAAATTTCTCAAAGTCCGATACAATCTTCCACAATTGCTACATATACAGCGTTGCTTGTTGATCCATCAGCTCCCCAAGTACCCCATCATCTTGGTGTTTATGAGCAGACGAATTGTCATTCGGTATTAGACTTTTCTGTCGTCAGATCCGCCGAATGCCCCAGTCCCTGTGACCAGTATTTCTTCATCAAATGTCTCGTCTCGTCATTCACTTTCGTGCCCTTGTGATGCAGCATAGTCGACCGGAAGACGTCTAGTCGCCGAGTCCGTCCCGGACAGCTGTGGAG
Source organism: Colletotrichum incanum (assembly GCA_001625285.1). Lineage (NCBI taxonomy): Eukaryota > Fungi > Ascomycota > Sordariomycetes > Glomerellales > Glomerellaceae > Colletotrichum > Colletotrichum incanum. The sequence goes on from LFIW01000610.1 coordinate 30,334, forward strand.
AAACGGGTCGATCCGTAACCAGGAACTAGCTGCACGTCATCCTTCGTGTCGATGATATCTGAGTAAGAGCAATTGTAATCTGAGTGTCGGAGCATTGTTGCGAATATTTTTGAATGCGGGATTTGGCAACCCCTGAACTGAATGGAGAGTACATTGCAGTCCTGGTTAAAACAGTTGCAACAGAACTCACGAGTCACGCCTTTACCTATTCGACTTGGATGGGTACAATGTCAGCAGCGGCCGGAACCATGCAATTCAGTGAGTCTTGGTGCTAAGGGACCATTCTGGTATGCCTCATTGAATGGTCTAGCTTCACCTCTCCTTATGCCCAAGATGCATTCGGTCCGCCCCTATTTGCTTTTTTTTTTATTGTTCCAATTTGACGCTTTCAAGAATTTCATAAAACCTTCAGCTTTGCGGTAAACAACAGCAAGCGAGGGCCGGCACAAGCCGAAAGCTGTATTCACCAACATTCTGTCAACTCCGTCTTGTGCACTGTTGAGTTGCTTCTCGTCAAGTCAACTGTTACTCCCCAATTCAACAGCCTTGGTCTTCCGCTGCCTCCACTCAGTCGGCTCGACCACCAAAGGCCACCTCTTTCTGCGATATTTCCTCCAGATAAGATTGCTTTCCTCCTCTTTTTCCGCCTATTACCAAGGATCAATACAATTAGTGTCTATCTTTGTCGCCTGACTGATCCAAAGTTTCTTTCCATTCTTCTAGTATGGCGCTTTTGGGAGTCGCTGTCGAGAGAAAAGCAGGTTTCCTGGGCTTGACCCAGTTCCAAAAGTCTTCCCCGTACCCCTCTTCCTCGTCAACCCATTTCAGTAACCAGTGTCTTGGAAGAGGACGCAGAACAAGACCACGAAGTCTAACGCGGTACTGCTGCTGACCGCGCCGTCCTACAAACATTTCGCAAAGAAGACTTTTGTTCTCCTTAAATTAGCGCAGCTCCTCGCGCTCGTAAGCTAAAAGATCGACGTCGTTGGCGTTGAGTGTCTCTAGCTGTTTATGCAACAGATTTGCCATTAGTTCTTCCATGTAACTCCCCGTTCATGCCTCAAAAGCGCTTTGCACAAAGCTAATTAATGGGTTTTGGTATGTACATGTATGCAGCGGTGTAAAGGGCACCGCATTTCCCCATGGTGAAGACTTCGCCCTGTCCGTCGTGACACGGTCTTGGAGCATCTGGTACCAGATGTGCTCACATTGAGCCTCGTTTTCACTCCAGCTTGGAACTTCTGAGGCCTTTCTGAGCCGAAGAGCGATAGAATGAACCACAAAGATGTCACTACCTTTGGATCACTTCCAATATCTCGCCGCCGCTGGCCTCCGGCAATAATTTGAAGAAGAGTGCTGTCTGGCGCCGTGGCTAGTATGTAATAAATTCAGATTGCAATTCTCAATGTCCTATGGTATCCCGTGATATGTTTTCTCCAACGCCAATTCAAAGAACCATCTCTGCCACCCAGGAACGCCGCTCCACGTAAAACAAGCAAAACCGAAAACCAACTGCAGTGCATTTACAGATGCAAAATAAAATAAAAGTCTGTGACGACCAGAATCGTTCCGAAACCAGACCCTGAATCATGATACCTAACAAAGACGCATGAACGACGTCAAGCCAGGGCCAGTCCCTCCTCCCCAAGCCGTCCGTCCAGCACACTGCAAGCACCTGCGCTGCTCGCCGAGGTTTGTGACGGAGCAGTGCGAGCAGACGTGCTTGCCGCACGCACCGCAGGAGTGATCTGCCTCAAAGCCGGCGCCGTAGTTGTAGGCGTCGTCGATGTCCATCCCATCCGCCGCGCCGTCGGAGGAGCCTAACCCCGTGCCACAATCGTCGCAGCTGATCGGGGAGATCACCGTCTGGTCTAGAGACAGGGCCGAGGATGGGGAGAGGCTGGGCGCCGCGGACTTGATATTCCAGAAGCTGTGGAGGGACTTTTGTGTATTGCGTGCGGCGGGTGCGGGGGAGGGTTCGAGGATTGCGTCGTGGGTCTGGTTGATGTGTTGGTTCTGCTGCTGGGCGGAGTACAGCATATTTAGAGTACGTTCTGTCATCGGAGTAATTTGTAAGCACTCGTTCTCGTTGACAAGGGTAGAAAAAAGTAATGGGCGGAACTCACGATGGATCTGGTTCTCGGATGGTCTGTTGTCGCGGAAGCGCTTCCTCGTCCGACTGGGAAGATGTGAGGGCGTCACGTAGTCGCGGGGATACGTGGGACTCGGGGAGACGGGTGACTCGAAGGACTCGATGCTTGATTCGGAGCGGGCGGGCGAGTTGAAAGAGGTGAAGAGCTCCGATTCAGAGCGCTTGCGCTTGAAGGCCATCTTGGTTATGCGGACTCAAGGGCGTGTAGGTGTAGCGTGATGATGTTGACGTTGTCTGAAGGCTGTGGATGGGCGCGGCGCAACAACTCCCGGAAGACGAATTGACGATGTTGTGATGGCGGATAAGTGCGTGCTTTGGGTGAGAACGAGGTTGTTTGACGCTAAGAGTTAGAAAGCGCCGGGGGTGAAATGGAATGGATGGTGTCACAGCTCCAAAGCACTAGCTCGGCGCGTCGCGTTCATATCTAATTGTTTAGGCAGTGGCGCGCTGTGTTCGCGACAGTCCCCGCTGCGTCTTAATGGGGTCCACTAAATCTCGTCTGAGCACGCGGCGACGTGCATGATATGGATCCCACAAGCGCACTTCCTAAGCCGGTCCCTCTCTCGTACTCAATCGCGTGCCACAATATGCAGAAGACTTTGCAATGGCTAGCTTGAGTGTCAGAGAAGGTTCGTCTACTAACTGCGCAAGGCCTATGGTTAGAGAAAAAACACAAGTACACGACCTCGTTCCCCAGGCCCCGCGGCAAGCCGGGCGTCTCTCCACTTCGGCGTCCGAAGCCTCCACTCGCCGGGTATCGGCCCGCCGCCACCTTTAGGGACGTATTCGGGACTTGCTCCCGATAGCTCCACTGGGACGGGATACGGCTCCTCATTGTGCTGGCAACTTGCCTTCTGAAGTTCCAAGACGACGAGGCTACCAATGGGCAAAGGCTGTGGTCTGGCATTAAGCAGTTTAACATGACTATGAAACATGGTCTTTCAAGCATGTAGTCAAGGAGTAGAAAAATGATGTTCAGTATAAGAGTATAATTAAAAAGCAACGAAGCGCCCTGTGAGTTAGTACATCATAAAATCCTGTGGAGGAGTATCTGAGTCAGCCTCATTGTGATGAGGACAAGGCAGTGGGCTTTCGTCATGAACGTTCGTTGGTGAACCAACAGTGCTGCCAGGAAGGTAAAGCGCCTCGTAATCTTTGATGCCGTCATCGCGAGTTTTCACAATCAGAACCCATCTCGGTGTCTATCTCTAGGCAGAAACCAATGTTGGAGGTGGTTTCCAAGCAACCTCTCAGGTAAGGCGGCAATGCGTCCGGCCTTATGAGGTAGCAGGCTGTTCGAACTGGGCGTCGACCGCTTGGTAGAGGCCCCAGTACCTATTGGAATGTCCACATCAAGCAATGCAGTGGAAACAGAAGAGGCAAAGGTCCGTCATATCCTTGCTTGAGAAATGAACCCCAAAACGGGGTGAAGCCCAATGACTGGACCTTTTCTCACCGAATTTAGGCAGAAATGCACCTCAACACCGCCAAGGCTCGAACATGGTTACCGATCGGAGAGGGCCAGCCCTTTCGTTTGAGCTGAGCCAAAACGAATTTCCCGGGTCACTGCCGCTGGCCAAAAGAAAAATCGAAAAAATCAGATATGCGTTTCGTGACCTTGAGGCCTTCCTTAGTCTAAGTGGATGAGAGAAGAATTGGAGCATCCCGATCTAAGCCGCCAGCGGGCACGAGGTCATGCTTTTTTGTTCAGGCAAAAACATCATGAAGTATAAGTATCATAGGTGAAGACCACACTGTCAGTCGCTATTTCTCGATTTTCTTCATTGCATCAACAAGACACGAAGCCTGCTTCGTTCCATGGTTCGTCACGCTGTTGGTAATGCACTTCAACAAGATATGCCGGCAGGATATCCTCACTACCCTCGCATGCCTCCAAAAAACAACAATCGGATGCAATAGTTATACAGTGTACACGCCGTCATCATCCAAACAGAACATTAAAAGACTTCATTGACACAAATGAAATTAAGTAGATTGTCGAGATTTAGCTACATCCTAGCACATCGTAGAGCCCATCGAGACAGGTATATTCGAGGGCTATTCGCTATCAACTCTTTTCGTTGAAAACCCTCACCCAAGAGCACCGGGATGAAGTTGAAGCGCGAAGGACCGTCGTTGAGCCCCGAAGAACGCAGGAGAGAATGCATCCAATCCCGAAAGTACCGCAAGGTGCAGGCCATGGGACGGCCTCGGAGGCGTGAAGACGTCAACGCCCGGTTTGATTGAAAATTTGAGCGCTTCTTGGGGGCCGTCCGGCTCGCTTCTTTCCGCAGTCCTTAACATGATCCAGGTGAGCCTGCAGGTCGTTCAACGTCTTTTGGCAGATGCAAGTGAAAACCCGTCGCGAGTCGTCCTTCATCTTGCACTTGTCCAGGTGCCGGAGGTAGTTCCATTTACGTGCGGGCGGGGCCCGGTAGGTGCATTTGCATGTGTATTGCGGGTCGTCATCCTGTCGGTGTACGTCTCGATGATGTCGCTGCATCAGCCTCGAGTTCACAAGCGTCGTGCAGACGTTGCATATGCTGGAGCCACTGGAGTTGTTCGTGTACCCACTGCGGGTGCTCACGCCATCCCAGGTGGAGGGCGCTATAGGGCGAGGGCCTAGATGGGACGTATCAAACTGGCTGTATTCGGTCTGGCTGGGCGTGGCAGTAATACCAGAGATCGCATACTCGGACTGGGGTGCTAGATAAGGTGCGTTTGCGGCCACGGGATCCCACGGAATGCTGATTCGGGGTTGCAAGTTGTCGTAGACCTCCGCCCACACCTGCCGGGGATCCACCTGTTGAGTATCCAAAGCCGGTTGGTGGTACTGGGACGCTAAATCTGATGGCAGATTGGCCCCAGGGGCAGCGTCGGCCTCAAGAAGATTGAGCTCCGAAGCATAAGCGTAGTGTCCTAGGTCAAAGTGCAGAAGGTCGTCGTACGAGACGTCAAGCGGCGCATGGTGATTGCCAAGCGCCGGCGGGCCATGGTATGTGAAGCGGTCATCGACTTGAACCCGGTCGTTGGTCTCGCCGAAAAGTGAGTATAACTGGTCGTGATCCATGACCAACGTTGGGCTCCTCCAGACGAGGGGGTTCGGTTGGTAGGTAGTTCGGGGGCGGTGCAACTAAACGACTGCGGCACAGTTCAGCACCTAGATTCTCCGGCATCAAAGGGACAAAGACTTACCAAAACGACTGAGGTTCAGGCGGAGAATAAGGCGTCCCGTGGGCCAAGAATTTGCGAACGAAGGTGCGCCGGGGATGCCGAGAAAGAACCAATGTCATGGTATGAAACCACGACAGAATAAATTTGAAAAGAAAAATCCGGAATGGCAAGGGAGTGCTGAAGACTATGAGATTATGTAGGGGAAACGTGTAATACCCGTGCATTTGGCCAGACTGGTGGAGACGTGTGAGGCAAAGGTTGAGGTTCATTATCTTCATCGTGATGGGGCGGACAACCAAACCACCTCGTCACAGTCTACCACTGACAGCGAAGAAATCAGCCCAGCCTAATGCCTGTCTCTGAGATATTTATTGGTCTCAAAAAGAATGCGAGGTGCGCAATGTGCGTACGTGCATGGCTGGTTTGTGGGAACGGCGCATCTTAGATAATCTTCAAACCCTCAGAGCCTCGTGGCTGCAGCAGCAGAGCCAGAGGCAGGACGATGGCCTCGAAACCAAGTACTTTGGGCGCGCAAACGTCTTGTTTGTTCCATCAGTCCAGGGAGACTGCGAGGTCTCGGAGGTGGCAGCATTCTTAGTCACTGCCAGTACGCGGCACGGCAGTGTATTGCGTGTCACTGGGTAGGGGCGGAGTAAGATGATGGCAGGCCCAGGGCCCGCTGTGCTGTATGGGGCTGTGCCGACCGCCGTCAGTAGCCCTGGCTACCCTGAACCGGAAGTCTACCATAACGGAACGGATCTAATGCCAGGATTGATATCTGGTCCTCGAGCAACATGGTGTTGCGCATAACGGTAGGTAATTGGCGGATTGGGGCATTTGAGTAGAGCAGAACAATGAGAGAAAGGAGGTATTGCACCCTGACGATAAAGCCTTGCGTGCTCATCCACACATGACCCTGTCTCATGCGGCGTGCTTATCAACGGCCTCAATACACTGAGCTTCTTTCAAAGCCTCTGCTCAGAGAATGAATCCGATCTAGTTTAACGGCAACGGGATGAATATTCTTGGCTGACGCAAGACAGCGAGAGGCAAGGTAAATCCATCAGACCATGATAGATTATGGGCTAGGAGACCTTCAACTCATCCATTGACCATACTGACGTATACTATGTGGGGGATGATGTCTTTCACCGTCCACCAAAGCACACTTGGGCCTGTTTGGGTTCGCGTTGCTAGATCACTCCGCTTCGTCGTGGCCTTGATACCAATAATAATGACGCCCCAAACAAGAGCAAGTGAAAGCCTCGTCAATGTCTGCGGTTCTCATTGATTTGGCGCAAGTTTACAACGAGAAAAACGATGTGTTTGGAGAATCATCTTTGGCCTGGAATGCAGGTACAGTTATCACATGCTGCCATGTGTTTACATACTTTTGGGTTGACACTGTAGAACTCGGATAAAAAGGCGCATAATGGAGGCAATTGAAAAGGCTGCTTCTACAGTAGTACCAGATAGACGCAGAGTTTACTACATGTTTTTTCGAACTGATGTTCTTAGTTGACCTAGAAAGGCCCTGGAGATTAGTCTCGGTCGATACTCTTCAAACCTTGATTTGCCAAACCACGGCTATTCGATGCTACTATTTGGGCGACGCGTACGCACACAAATTGGCCTTTTTCACATGGCCTATATACCAAAGAACTGAGCCTCTGCTACTCATCATATATTATCTCATAATTTCAATTAGATTGCTGCATCTTGTACATCCGTTCGAGTCTTTACTGTAGAGACAAGAATGACCCCAGCTCTCTTCTACAAAGCTGAACCTTGACCAAGGTCAACGCAACCTATCATATTATGAGCAGTTCGGACCTGCAGGTAGCGAATGATGCGCACAGAACCTGAAATCTATCACACACCCAATCAATCTCGTCTGTTCGTGGCTGGGATATGCGGGACGTATAGTAATGACGGACGCCGAATTATCTTACCTTGACCACAACTTGCATCAAGACTTAAGGCAACGACAAGCCTTAGATATCGTCGAGTACCACCGAGTTAGATCCTTCCCGTGGAGAGAACTTACAAATATTGGTCGGAGTTATAGCTGAACGAGAAACGGTCACAATACAGTAACTACAACTAATATGAGCACCCCAAGTGATATAGAAATTGAATGACTGAAATAAAATATTTACACAGAGGTAGGTGACATCGATATAGGCCGTAGGCCCGCGTGTCAACAGAGCGCAATTTCAGGGCTCAATGGATGGTGTACGTTACTCCTCTTTCTCATCTTGGGGCTTTTGCGCATAAACGACATGACTGCAGAAACAAATTGTTAGCATGCATGTCAAAGAAGCCAGAAAGTCAGGGCGGGCCTACATCGTGCTATAGGCATGAAAGCCCACAGTCTTCAACTCCTTGCGCACATGGGCAAGCATCGCGAAGACCTCCTCCTTGGTCCATCCATGAACTCCGCAAAAGGTCCTCAAGCTGAACCCTTCTAATCCATCCAAAAGCTGAATTAGGTTTGTCATACCGATATCCCTATAATGAGGATCTTTCGGCCATGGCCCGACAGGTAATTTGAACTTCTGATGAACCACATCGACGAAACCGGTGCTTTTAACCCATCCTTCAAGTTTTGGACCGGGACAGGGGTCACGACCTGCCATCTCACAAGCCTGAAGTAGAAGCTTGCTCCATTTGTCTGTGTGGTGCTTGTCTGTCAGGGTTCCATCATCCGAATGGAAACTGATATCGTAGTCTTGAAACTCAACCCAGCCTCCTGGATTAAGGTTGCTAAGACAAACGTTAAGACAGATTTGAGATAAGGTTATGCATAAGCTTACTTATAGATGTTCTGGATCAATTTTGGCCAGTCTGCAATAGACGCCGCCATATACCGACAGAAGATGAAGTCGTATTTACCTTCATTAACCCAAGGGCTTTCAACATCATCAATTTCGAATTTGATATTTGGTGGAACCCTGCGTCTTCGTTAGTAAAGATTATGGTTTACTCTAATAGATATTGCCCAGATGCAACAATGGTTACCAAGACGGCTGTATAGCGCTCAGATCATTTCCAAGAATCTAATCAACACTTAGTTTCTCCAAATAATGCAAATGGAGTGCAATTTGTGTCTTCACGTACCTCAGCATTGGGAAAGACGTCTGCCGCCTCAATAGCCCCTGTGCACCATCAATATTAACGGTGCTTGTAGCCCTCGAAGGACAAAACAGAGTTAATTACAGATACCAGTTCCAGTGCCAATGTCAAGGATTCGATGCGTCGTTTCCTGTGGAACTGGAGCCAAGAAAAGTTTCCTGCCAATTGTTTTCATGATCAACATATGGTTGAAATCAAGTCGATCCATCTCACTCTGATGCACACAAAAAGTCAGTCAACATCATTAGATCGCAAGAACGCTTTCGGCTTGATGTTACTTCATCGTTGGGTGCCAGATACGCTATCTTATTGTCAGTAACAGTGGAATACGAGATAGCCCACTGCGAGGCCGGAAAAATAGTTGGTGTTTTCTCATCACTTACATCCAGCACGAAAGGCGTGGTAACGGCGACCGTATTCAGTAGGGTAGTCAAGCACGCTTGAAGATAACGATGCAGTGTATGTAGATCTGGGTTTTCAGTATTTCATCCAGAGTTAGAAAAGCTGAAGACCTTACATCTGATCGTCTATGTTGGAGGCAGTCTCGTTGAGCTGATGGCTGAATTAGTAACCTTAACTACTACGCACATGAGTATTACAAACACTAGCCGCGTCATCAACTTCAAGCGCATCAGAGCCAACTTCAGGCGCGATGTTGAGACCTGTTGAAGGCTCTCTCGTTGGAGAAGCCGTCTCCGACCTCGAGGCCAGGGCTGGTACCGGCGATTTTTGCGAAGAATCTGCCATTATCGACGTCAATCTCGAGACTCCAATGGCTTGTTGGTGTCTGGATGTGAATTTTCAGAATCCGAGAAGGACGACTTTGCTCATTATAACTAAATAGTTCCTGCAAAGAGGGGTTCGCGGGGAAAGACCCAATCCGGAGAATGGTCCGATGTTGGTGCAAGCGCGCAAACGTGCAGGGTACATCACGTAGAAGGTGCGCGTGTTGGCCTTGAGGGTGCCGTTTTTAGACCAGTTATGACCCGAGGTTTACATCCCAAGACACTTGGCGCAAACACCACTTTTAGAACCGAAACGTACCAACAATCATACCATGCATAGGCAAACAAGCCCATGAGCATGGGGGAGCAAATATGACTTCTGAGAAGATGGTAATTGGTGGGACCAGAATCTAGGGGAACAGCACTGCTCCAAAATTCTGTTTGTAAACGGGTCCAAAGGGCAAGACCTAGAATACGAAGACGCTCCCAACAGCTACCTGGTGTGTTTTTCTTTTGCTAATTGCCCTTGCCCCGCCTAGACTGACAGAGTGGCGTTCCAGCTCTGCTTGTCTTGGTATAACACTATAATGGCTATAACATAGTTTGAGACGAAGAACGCAAAAGCAACTCTTAAACTGTGTTCTATATTGAATACTGCAGGAACCGCGCCAGTTCAGGCGTCCAGTTGCGCTTAGGATCGTCGAGAGCCAAGCCCAGCCCGTGAGATCCGTCTGGAAGGATCAGCACCTGGGTCGGCCGCTTGTAGGTCGCCATGGCCTCAGCGAAGAGAAGAGTATTCTGTACAGGAACGGTGCCGTCGTTGAACGTGTGAAACAAGAAGGTGGGCGGAGTTGTCGCGGTGACGAGGTTCTGTGCCGACAGCTTGTGCTGCACCTCAGCGCTCGCATTGGCGCCGATGAGGTTGTTGCGCGAGCCTGTATGGGTGTAGCTCCCTTCGAGGGTAATGACGGGGTATGCAAGAATGCCAAAGTCGAGACGAGCCGCCGGGTTAGTAAGCGTTACTGCCGAAAGGTGGCCGCCTGCCGAGAAGCCCCAGATGCCGAGCCTGGTAGTGCGGTTCTGCTCGCGAATATAGTTGAGGGCGTCAAGCGCCTCATTTTGAGGCTCCGGGTAGATAGGCGCGGTTGCGTTTGAGACTGTGGTGTAGTCGAGAACCCAAGCATCGATGCCTAGGTTGTTTAGGAACGCCGCTGGTGTATACCCCTCCTTTACAATAGACACGCGGGCGTAACCGCCACCAGGACACACGAGAACTCCAGTCCCCGTCGAATTTGCCGCTGGAAAATAGGTGAGTTGCGCCGTATTGAGCCTACGGAAGGAGTCAGGTTCTAAAGACTCTTGCACTGGTCCACCACCAGGTCTCGCCTTCTCGATAGCGCTTGAGCGCTTGATAATCTCACCTCTTTACGATTGCGCGGGGTATTTCGTGAGACCCTCTGCTGTTGACTTCAGATGGGCCAGCTGCTACACTGGGAAGAAGGAGGCCCACGGCCAGTGCGAAAACAGACTTCATTGTTCTTCAAAGGACTCAATTGAGGTCGTTCTTGGAGAGGGCAAACGTTGTTGGGGCTTGTAAGTCAGGAGTTCCTCCATAAAAATATGCTGGTTGCGCTATTTATAAGGACTAGGAACGGTAGAGTCAGTTATGGTATACCCGCAACCCGCTTTGGGTATTCCTCATAGTGCGGTGTCGCTGTTAACGTTTACCGGGCCAAGCATAGCAACTCCATTTGTCCGGTACCCAGTTGGTTTGATTATTGTCCCTCGTCATATAAAAAGACCGAGCTGGGGTTGCATCGACGCTAAGTTTTGTAAAATCCACCAATGAGAGCGCAGTATTAACCAACTAGGGTACTTCGTCATCGACTTGCTGGAGGATTCTTCAGGGTGAAGTCTGTATATCGAAACTTTCACGGTTCAACTCACTGCGCGCAGCCTGAGAAGCTATCCTGCAGTAGAAGATCTGGGCGGTAATTGAGTCACTATCGCGCTGCTTGGCTGCAGTAATCAAAGTACACGGTTGGTATATCCGGCATTAAAGCGGGAACTCCAGCTTTATTTGGACTATAGCATTGCTATATGTCACAAGGGATATAAGACGTTAATTACTGCACGTAATTAATGACGTCGTTTTGGCGACACTACAGGAATTTCAAAAGAAGATTGATGGTTTTGTTAGCAATGGAAGTGAGCAACTTAACATGCGGGCGGTTGGGAAAATGCAGGGTGGATTCGGACTTATGACCCTCACTGTAGTTGTTGTGATAAAAATCTGGGCAAATGAAAAGTTTTGATACCACGAACCCGACACGCATTACAAGATAGGTTTCTGGAATTTGCTTATTGCAAGTCGAACCGTTGATAGTGTCCTACTACTACTAAAGCAACGCACATTGTGTTCTTAATGCCTTTACCAAATAATAATGATATCGTTCGTCCTATGAGCCAACAGACTGACGTGCTAATGCTTTGGTCACTTTAACCTGAACTCTTCGCCCAGAATCTCATTTGCCGCTTCTTCTACCAATTTGCCATTAAGATTGACTGGTGACAACTATAGCCTGACATGAAATGGTCCCAACATAATGACTGCAGTTAAAAGCCTTGCTTGAACAATGCAAAAAAGAATTCTGAGATTCCCCTGACGGATAGGAGCTAATGATCACAAGAATGTGAACGACATCGATGTAGGTCACGGGCTCATGTGTCAATGGACCACAAATCAAGACTTTTATGGATACAAGTGTCGATGCGACCTGTGACTATAAAGGAACTTGTGTTGCTCAAGCCCTACAAAAGTTGAGTGATAGGCATCACTCCTCCTCCTCCTTTTCCTCCTCCCTGTCGTCCTTCTCCTCATCTTGAGGTCTTTGGGCATAGACTACATGACTATGACAAGTATTATTAGTGCACGTATCCAGAGTTAATCAACAGTCTGGGAAAGCTTACATCGCAGTGTGAGCATGAAATTCCGCAGACTTCAGCTCCTTGCGTATGTGGGCGAGCATCACCATGACCTCCTCTCTAGTCCATCCAAGAATACCGCAAAAAGTTCTTAAACTAAAAGCATCCAGTCCACCTAAAAGCTGAACAAGGTTCGTCATGCCGATATCTTTGTAATGTGGATCCTTAGGCCAAGGTCCGATGAGCAACTTGAATTTCTGATGGACGACGTCGACAAACCCGGAATATTTGACCCATCCGTCGATCTTTGGTCCAGGACAAGGGTCCCGGCCAACCATCATGCAAGCTTCAATCAATTTCTTGCCCCATTTGCTTGTCTCATGATTATCGGTCAAGGTTCCATCGTCCGAGGCAGAGCTTATATCGTAGTCTTGGAATTCTACCCAGCCGCCAGGGTTGAGATTACTGATATGGTAGTCAGTGTCTAATTGGTCAATCAGAACCTTGATAGAGGGGTTTACTTGTATATGTTGCTTATCAGTTTTGGCCAGTCTACAACAGACCCAGCCATGTATCGACAGAAGATGAAATCATACTTCTGTTCATTGACCCAGCTACTCTCAACATCGTCAACCTCAAATTCTACATTTGGTGGGACCCTGTTTGTTTACCCGTTAGTCTAGAGTTTGCTCTTTTGAACTAGGGTAAGAGCAGGGCGAAGCAATTGTTACCACGATGGCTGGATGGCACTCAGATCGTTCCCAAGAATCTATCCCACAATTAGCTTCTGACAATACAACAGACACTCAGAAAGAGGAGATTTCTGTACCTCGGCGTTAGGGAAAAGTTCTGCCGCTTCAATAGCCCCTGCAATACTACAGTGTCAACCGTGCTAAAGAAGATGTTCAGAGTGTGAAACTAGACCACTTACATATGCCAGTACCAGTACCGATATCAAGAATTCGATGTGTGCTTTCCTGTGGGATTGGAGCTAAGAAAAGCTTCCTGCCGATTGTCTTCACAATCAACATGTGATTCAGATCGAGGCGGTCCATTTCGCTCTGTTACACAATTGGTCAATCGACTTGACTGCCTAAGAACGATGGCGAATTTACGCTACCTCATCGTTGGGTCCCAAATACGCTGTTAGTTGTCAGTCGCATGTCAGGGTTTATGGCATTCATATGGAAATGGAAGCATCGCTCAAGCTGGGATATTTTCATTACTCACATCCCGCACGATAGGCGTGGTAGCGGCGGCCGTACTCAGTAGGATAATCGACCACGCTTGAGGTTAAGGAGGCAGTGTATGTTGAACTGGGTCGTCAAATTCTCTTCGTCATAGAAGCATAAAAAAAGAACCCAATGCAGGATCTTACATTCGATCGTCAATATTCGAGGCAGCCTCGTTGAGCTAATGGTCGGGTCAACAATTTTAGCTCATTACTATGCGCCAGACTCCTACATACACTTGCCAAATCCTCAACTTCAACGGTGGCAGGACCTGATACCGGTGCACGGAGGGCTTCCGATACTGGTAAGCCGGTCTCCGAAGTGGATGTTGACGCCGCCGCCGGCGCGTTGGCCGATGAATCTACCATTTTCGATTTTCTTCGTCCTAAATTCTGCAATGCTTTGTTGGCACGAAAAGAAGTCACAGCATTACTCGAACTTATATATGGAATGTGTTCCTTCAAGTGGGTTTATAATAAAAGGGGGCTGGTGAAGAGGCCAACATCCCCAACAGGAGAAGAATCCGTTGTTGGTGCAGGCACCGACAGCATGCATGGTGTATTATGAATACAACTATCTCCTGCTTTTTCGGTCCCGCTGCTTTGCATTCGCCGAGGGTCTGGACCTAATCAATGGTTTGTCAATGTTTGTCGGCGGGGCAGCTTCCTAATAAGTACACCTGTGCAGTTGACCACTCCCCACTTAGAACCAACGGTTCGTTGTCGAAAAATTGTTATACAAGCCAAGGCATGCATAAATCAGCTGATAACTTCTTGTGTTTCTCCGGCGGTGGCATCTTGGCGAAAGAAACAAGAAAATCATGCTTTAAGACGTTCAAGTATGTGTATAGCCTGTACCTGCTGATCCTTGGGCCGATGGACTTGGCAGCAACTTGCGCAACAAGTTTCTATAGCACATGGTTATCAATCGGAACGAATTGAGTTATACGATCTAGTCCATTATTCCGACCTTCACGAGGCCTCCAAGACTATAAAAGCTACAAATGGCGGAAAGGATGACTATCTGTGGTGCACTATGTTCTAAACATTCCCCTCAATACGGAGATAATCTCATCTGTTTTGTTAGCTAACAGACTAGTATGTGCCTCGTTCTCATGAGCTCTCATATCAGCACCTGGGATTATCTTCGCAGCGTCTTTGGCCATTCTCAGAGGAACGTTAACATCCTTGCCTCCATGCCACATCACCAACCTTCCCTTCTCTACAAACAAGTTTCCCAGCTCAAACCCCCACGGGCTCTTAAAGAGCCTAGCCTCCCATGCAAAGCCCCGAGAACTTTCGCACAACGTTTCACGGGTGCTTTGTGCTATGATGCTCAGGATCTTGCCATTATCAGCAAGGATGGCTTTCTGATCCTCGATCGGTCGGCTCTTAAAGCTGTCAAACACAGGCGGATGGTCAGTGTCTCTGGCAAGGTTTCCCATCTCCCAGTCAGCCACAATCTCAACAAGACTCGTCGCCCAGGGAGCTAAGTTGAAGAGGATGCGGTTGATGAGCATCATGCCGCCGAGCCCGAGTTCGGATGGGTACATCCCCGAGACAACCGCGGTACCAGCTAACGCGTTGACGGAATTGAGTGAAGGCAGTTACGAGCGGCGATATGATTCTGCTTAAAAGTCAGTAATGGATGGGATTTCCAGTTGACAAAAGTTCTTGCCATAAAGCCAGCCACATTGCGTTGATCCCTGAGCATGAGCTGCGCCACAGACAGGTACGTAAAGGGATAAAAGCCCTTGGCAATTTCAACCCAATTCTCTTACTTCCTAGAGCTGCATCTACGTAATGGGGGTTTTTCGAATGTAATGGAAGGCTAGCTGTGCTAGAGAACAAAAATGGTGTTGGTTTTCGTCAATCGACAATGCCAAAGGGACTGCATCATCAGCCTAACATCAAGAGATCTGGTGAAGGGTAGCTATGGCGTTCATTCCTTGATCCGTACAATGCATCGTCCAATTCCCCCTTTGCCAGTGTTCACCTTTTGACACTCTTCTCTTACCGCCTTGATATCAGAAAGATCTGAGACTCGGAAAACGCCCTTGACCTTGCCAGTGGCAACAAACTCTCCGATTCTCTCCAAGTCCTCCCGTTTTTCTGGGTTTCCTGACACAGCTCCATATTTGATTTCGGTTCCGCGCAGCTTCCCTTTATACCATAGTTGAACTAGATCCAGCAACCAACAGAGCCATGTCGGGGCCGCATCAGGTCCCACGATTTCTCTGAATAACGATGATGGGGGTGTGAATGCAATGGATGTCAGCACTCCTGTCCTATGGTTCAGCAGCGGAATTCCAGAACTCATGGTAGTCCATTGCGTGTTCACCATGAAGTCTACGCTTCCTTTTGGGACCACATCCCCGACCTCCGTTGCCGTATAGTCAATGAGTTGATCCACGAGACCGGGTAGGTACCGCTCCACGAGATTGGTCTTCGGAGTTGAAACGGTGGAAATGACCTTTTTGGCGCCAAAGACATTCTTCGCAACTTGGATGGCAGTGAAACCGCCTCCACTCAAGGCTCCTGGGATAAAGACTGTCTTTCCTTCGAGGCTCTCATCACCAGCCAGTGCCAGACCGAGCTTGATGGTCTGGTATGCAGTGATGGTGTATCCCGCAAGGGATGAGGCTTCTTCAAAGCTCATGCTTGTCGGCTTATGAAGTAACATCTTCTCCTGGGTGAAGGCATACTCGGAGCAGAATCCCGTCTCAGGTCCGCTGAATGCCGGACGGGTGAAAGCGATTCCGTACAAGGCATCGCCAATTCTCAGACTCTTGACCTCAGATCCGATGGCAACAACAATTCCAGCGCCTTCACAGCCGATCTGGAGCGGAAAACTACGTAGGAAGCGGACATTAGCATCAGCCCTGGCCAGGCGTATGAGCTTAGTGCGTACGTTTCCTTGCGCATCGCAAACAAAGCGGAAACCCCCGCTCTCTAGCAGTCCCCCTTCATGACCGCTGCAGCATGAATCTGAATAATTACATGCGTCGGTTTTGTGATTGTTGGAAGCGATACCTCAGCCACTTCCCACTTCGCTGGTGCACAGTGCTCTGGTGCTACGAGGGAGCGCATCGTCTGAGGAAGGACAGTCATGGTTGTTGAAGGGTTAGAAAAGTGTCGTGAAAGTTCTTGGAGCTTTAGAAAAAAAATATGGGCAGACATTAAGTGAGCTTTGTAAACTTTTTTTCAGCTCGAGCAGGCGTGAACAACACGCGGCCCGGCGGATTGACACATCGGTCGGCAGTTCGGTGGAGCTTTCGGTGGTTTCGGTGGGTCCTGAGCACCGAAACCGCCGAACAACACGGCCGTCCACTATGGCTCCTTCATCGTCTTGAAGCAGATAACGTAAGTCGTTGCGCTATAAGACTTTGGCCGAATTTCACTCAAGATTGATCCTCTTCGATGCGCTTCTGACGCGTCGCGATGAATACACCCCAGCCTCTTTACGCGCTTTGCCCTTTATCGGCTTCGGTGGCAGGCTGAGTCAAGGGATACCGGCCGCCCTGCAGAAGTTGGGGAACGTGACTGAGATATTTGTACTGACCGCACCATTAGTATCGAGCACGAATTCTTTAACGGCAATAATGTTGATTCACAGACTGCCAACTATCTCCCCAGCATTTCTTTTCTGACACTTGCGCCGGTGGCAGGATCGCAGGAAGCGGGGCAATCGCGATGGAGGGGTTGAGCCTGCTTCTTGGAAGACGCGAGAGGACTGTATCTTCTGGCGGCTATTTAGAGAAGCAGCTATGCTGGTGATTTTGATGTCGATGAGAATGAACCACAGAGTTGTTGCCTCTTCAATCATCCCAGCTTCTTTGCCTTCGTCATTGTCACCAGACTACTCGCCCGCGTCCCCTTGACACCTTCACAGATTTGCTGGCCAGTGGGACATCACCACAATTGTCTCGATCCCAAACGTTTGGTTCGCTGCAGCACAGATTTCTCATCCCAGACCTCGTCGTTTTTCTACTCTGCCACAACTTTATCAGAGTCCTCTCCAGAGATCTCCGTGTCCCGATACCTACCATTGCAATGAGACTATTTCTCCCACTCGCCTTCCTAGGCATTGCGGTCTCTGTTTGGGGGGCCTTCGACCCAGCTTCGAAGAACAACGTGGTTGTCTACTACGTATGGTACCCCTTCGACTTGGCGGCCCGAAAACAAAGCTGACCATGACATAGGGACAAGGTCCAAACCAGGGCGACCTGATCAACCACTGCCAGCAGCCCGAGATCGACGTGATCGTCCTCTCTTTTGTTCATCTCTTCCCAGCTCAAGCGAACGGCTACCCCGGAACGAACTTCGGAAACCGATGCGGCGGTCAAGTCTACCCAGGACCTGGATTCAACGGTGTAAACGACCCTTCGAGAAATCAGTTGCAATCGCATTGCCCAAGCCTAAATGCCCAAATTCCCGTGTGTCAGCAGCAGTATGGCAAGAAGATCTTATTATCTCTTGGAGGAGGTGTTACGTCCTACCAGCTTACAGGACAAAACGAAGGCGAACTGCTGGCGACATACCTGTGGAAGATGTTCGGCCCCAAAGACCCCAGCTGGACTGGTCCTCGCCCTTTCGATAACAATGGACAGGCTGTTGAAGTTGACGGGTTCGACATGGACATCGAACATCCATCAACAGGTATGTTGCGGGGCGCTGTTGCTTTTCCCCTTTGACGACTACGAGCTGATGCCTGATTCACCAGACAACTCCGTTGGCTACATTGCTCTCGTCACTCTTTTGCGAACGTTCTATGCATCAGCGTCGAAGCAGTACTACCTGACAGGCGCTCCCCAGTGTGTCGTCCCGGACGCCAGCATGGCCGCCATGATCTCTGCCGTCAAGTTCGACATGATCTTCGTTCAGTTTTATAATACTCCAAGCTGTTCAGCCGCCACTTGGGCCTCGAGCAACCCATCCTACGTTCCTGGTCAGTCATTTCAAGGAGCTGGATTTACATTTGATGCCTGGGTTCAGTGGCTATCAAACACACCGAGCCGAGATGCAAAGGTGTTCATTACCTTGCCTGGATCTCCCGACGCCGCCAACCCAGGGAACTATATAAACCATGATCAGGCTAGGAATCTTATCAGCGCATATTATTGCCGGCCATCCTT
This sequence comes from Colletotrichum incanum, assembly GCA_001625285.1. Lineage (NCBI taxonomy): Eukaryota > Fungi > Ascomycota > Sordariomycetes > Glomerellales > Glomerellaceae > Colletotrichum > Colletotrichum incanum. The sequence continues at coordinate 48,811 of LFIW01000610.1, forward strand.
TGGAGGTGTCGCCGTCTGGGAGGCAACCCGAGGAGACAGTAACCCATACAACGGCAAATCTTTCCAGGCCACAATGAAGCTGTGGCTACAGGGAGCTGCAGCAGATGCGCGACTGTCAAGCTGCCAAGTAAGTTTCGTGCAAGAAAGCCAATGATCGCTGAGCTAATATTTAACCAGGCCCCATCTACACCAGTGCCATCATCCGTGGCGCCGACCCAGCCCACAAGTTCGCCCACTCCCACTTCCACTCCCACTCCCACTCCCACTCCCAATCCCAATCCCAATCCTAATCCCAACCCCAATCCTGGACAGCCTGGCGCTTGCGGGGCTGGCGTGGGGTCTTGCGGCAGTGGGTTTTGCTGCAGTGCATACGGCTATTGCGGAGCGACGAGTGCGTACTGCGGGACTGGGTGCCAACCAGGCTTCGGCGCATGCGGCACCGGAGGCGGAAGCGGGGACTCGGGACTACCGGTCTCGACTGATGGATCGTGTGGCCCTGGGAGGGCGACTTGCCGGGGTAATGGCAACCATCAATGTTGTAGCAAGTGGGGGTTCTGTGGAAGCTCAGGCCTGTACTGTGGTGCCGGTTGTCAGCCTGGGTTTGGCATTTGCAGCTGATCGACCGGAAAAGAGGTGAATGCGGCAGAGTACATATGTTATGTCGGTGTCTTTGTACATGAAGTCATAGGGAAGATCACAGTAGGTATTACGATAAGACGACAATCATTAATGGCGAATAAAGAAACATGTCTTCCGTAGAGTTGATCACAGTATTCTCGTGTTGACGAACATAGTAATGTGATGAAGCGCAGAAGCAGGCAGCCACTCAGAGACGCGCCTGGGCCTTCTGTACAACTTCCTCGATTTCATTGTTCATTGTCCCACTTGATTCTCAGCCAATATCATCCCTCAATCATCTCATTCATTTATACGCTATCTTTCAGCAACCTCTACCAACCTTCATCTGGCATCACCCACTATTGAATTGACAGCCAACCAAAATTTAGATTAAAAAATGTAATAAAAAACTTGAACAGACCGAGGTGTTGCTTAGTTGAACTCTTCGTCCGGACCGCTCTCAACCTCCATATCTGAAACTGCCAGTAAGCCAACGGCTAACTAAGCTCGCCGCCATGCATTCCCCAAACGGCGATGACTGATCATATCCCCCTCCACTAAGCGTGTTCGCACAGAGACCGGAGGAAATGCCGACAGATACGCAGCATTTAATTTGCTTTGCGTAAAAGACCCGGTAGTTGGAGTGGAGCAGCTTGAAACCTTGTTGTAATTGCGTCCATCTGATCTTAGCAAACCAGCGAAGGTTAAGCGAGCTTGGTCCAATGACTCGGCCGAGGACTTCCCATGATTCTCAATGAAAGTTATGCCACCGGTATGCCAAATGAAACTTTCTTCCCCCTTTGATGCTTGGCTATGCGCGGGCAATGCCTTGCAGCCCATGCTTTGGCTTCAGCGATACTTTAGAGGGAAGCTGGTTTTCCGCCCCATCCCTAGGACGCGACGACCCGATACCCGCGATCCCCACATCGAGCAGTGATCGAGCGAAACTATCACAACCTTTGGAAAAGCTTTCGAGGATTGTTTTCCTCCAAGCGAATCCGCCAATCTGCCGTTACCTCGGCCGGGATTTGCGTTAGCGTGTCGTAGCGTCCGAGAGTTGTTACTTCTATACGAGTTGGACCCTGAGCTAATCCTAGAGGCTATATGGAAAAACTAGCTGCGACGTGAAACCCGGGCTTTGAGAAGTGTGGCAACCGGCCCACCCCCAAAAGGTTTCCTCTTTGCCTACTTCCCGCCTATCTGCTGTAGATTCCGCGAGGGAATTCTCCCGCAGCCTCTGGTCGACCCAAAACCCCGGAATCCACCCCCAACGGAACTTCGAGGTTGTCTCAGCGAGCAGACACTTCGATGCTTCGGGCTTTGAAAACATTCACCAACTGTAAAGAACGAATGACTCAGAACATACACAGGGTCTTGATGCCGGCAATTCAGGCAATTCATACCGATACTCGGCAGTTCAGCGACTTGCAGTCAACAGACAGGATGCATGTCGTTTGGCGATACAACCATACCACTACGCCATACTGCAACCCTGTAGCATGTCGAACTCCACCGATGTCCCCCGGGTGGACATTAATCATCGGAGCGTTTCCATAGATGCTTATTCAATGGGACGTTTGCGGAACATGAATTCGAGCCATCATCCGACATAGACCGGCCTGGCAAACCGTGAACCTTCGCGGCTGTACAGGGTCCAGACTGTGCTGATCCGACGTTTTGTTATCTGACGAACAGAGCGAGGAATGGTCGAAATGCAACCATTAGTGGAAAACATGCCTTTTCGGGGCTTCACACCACCAAAGAGACGTTCCGTACATGTTCAAATTCGATGCGAACTAGCTGACGCACAGGCTACGACCTCGAGCCGGGTCGAAACTTACAGGACAATTTCAGACGCAAACATGCGCATGTTATCGCGCCGCGACACACGAAATGCAGCAACTTGTTAGGGTCGGGTTAAGGAAAACAAAGTGTCTTTCAGGGCAGATCTGCTACAGCCATATCTCTTGGACTCTCTGATGTTGGTTGCAGCGTCCCGAAATTGTTTCTCAGCACTGTCCAATATCCCTTTTCAGTCTTCGGGAATAAGACGGGCTGCAGAAGGGCTGGCTGTATTAGGACCTATTGCCTTTAGGTATCAAGCGAGGCTTCAAGAAACCCAGCGTTGTCCTTGAGATCCAAGTGGTTATCGGGCTCTGCTGGTCAGGAATATGCGAGAGACCTCTTCACCCCGGATGCACGTGCCACGTGCTTACACAACGCTGTTAGCTGCTGGCTGGAGTCCTAGGATGTAGGGAAATCCGGCTTGGGCGATCCCGGCGAGCGACTGTAACCTCTTGCCTTCAACTCGACGATGTACGTTTCTGGCTGGGCAGAAAAAAGTCTCCGAGCGCATGATTTGCGTTGAGGATTGGATGCCAAGCCTTCCACTTCTGCCTACAAACTTCCCCTCGTATCCCTCATGTTTGCGCCACCAAAGTCTCTTCGGAGGGAAACTTGCCCGTACTGGTACAGCCACGCAAGTCATGGCCAATGGCACCTTGCTGGGATAGGCGCCTCAAGGGCTTGCAGCTCTTCTCCTCACCGCTTCCAGCCGATGATTCTCTCTGTCATTGTCGTGTCGTTCAATGTTAGGCTTCTGCGATCCCAAAAGGAGTATCGGCAGAGTTCTCGACTATCCACGTTGTGTCCCGACTTAGACCATCTGTTTTCAGCAACTTTGCCCATTGGAGAGCAGTGTGTTGCTCACATGCTTCGCATCCGCGCATCTTTATGTTCAAAGGGGGCGACAAGCCGCTAACAAACAATGTCTCTGATCCTCATCTCCCATCGGAACAGCCGGCGCTACTGGGTTTTCTTCTAACGTGTCAACGCCTTACCCAACTGGGCCACGCTGCAGAACGGTGAAGCCGCCGTTTGGCTACGCAGTGGATTCCCCGCAACAGAAGGCTGGGTTTCTTCTTTTCAAATGTTCTAGACTAGCGTCCGGTCAACGCAGGTGGGGGGCGGACGCCATCCGCACCGTTCTGCGTGCACCGCTCCATGACTCGCTCATGAAACGCGACGTATTGGGTCCAAACGCAAAGCTAACCTGTGTTGGCTGCTAGCCGAAAGCCTGCCTCAAAAGCCCCGACGTCGCGCTTCGCGAAACTCTCAGCCCCCCTCTGTGCTCATCCGCTCTCTGCTCCATTACGAGCGAGCCTTATTCCGAACGTCAGATCAAGACCCTAGACATCTCGATCCATTTTTCTTTCTTTCGAACGTGCATGACGTCGTGGATTTACTCATCATCGACCATGCTTTTTGTAAGTATTGCTTTCCATCCCCTTTTGCTCTTCCCAAGAATGTCTCCGCGGTTGTCCAAACATTGGCTAACTTCGATCCCTTTTTGGCAATGAAGCGTCTATTGGAATAACTTGTGGATGTTTCAGCCTTGCTGCTATGATGTCCTGGCTGGTTCATCATGGTCAACCTCCTCTCCCCAAACTTCAAGCTTGAAGAGGTCACCGAAAATGACATGATCATTGCATCGCTGGCCTGGGGCTTCACCCTCGGATTCGGCTGGCTTACAGTATGGACGGCAATCAAGCAGACCACTGCCATGTACAGGCGCCAGGGCGATCGCATCTATCGGAATGCCTATATCTGGATGATCTGGCTCGAGATTCTCGTGTGTTCAATCTTTAGTGTTATATGTTGGTTGCATCTCAAAGGCATTATACCACCTAGGTAAGACCCCTGCGCAGTTTAGTATAAATATCACGAAGAACTTGATACTGATGAACGTCACCACAGTTTTGCCTTTTATTTTAGTATTTGTATGTTCTCCCTAAAACCCTTGTGTTATGGCCATAATTTGCTGACTTCAAAAGTGACGACATGGGCCCTTCAGGTTCGCATTCCCGCAGCTCTCCATCAGTGGCCAATCTCCTAACTAAATCAGGTCCAATTCCTACTTCAAATCATCATCAACCGTTGCGCCATTCTACTCACCAATCAGAAACGCTCCTGGCGGCTCAAGGTCGGCGTCGCCGTGCTCATCACCGCTATCAACATCTCCGTCTACAATATCTGGATCCCGGCACGGCTGCAAATATCTGACCGGTATATCGAGATCAACGAATGGTGGGACCGCTGCGAGAAGGTCATCTACCTCGTTGTCGATGGGGCGCTCAACATTTACTTTGTCCGCATTGTCCAGAAGAATTTGGTTACCCATGGCCTCACCAAGTACAAGCGGCTGACGCAGTTCAACATGTTCATCATCGGGTTCTCGTTGAGTATGGATGTACTCATCATTGCCATGATGAGTCTCAACAACACGTTTGTGTAAGCGATTTCCTATGGAAACAACTTGGTGCAACGTCTCCCCCGTTGAATCAGGCCCCGTCACCGGACCAGCTAATCCATTGGATACAGGTACATGCAGTTTCACCCTCTGGCTTACATGGTCAAGCTCAAGATTGAGATGTCGATGGCCGAGCTTATTGGAAAAGTCGCGCGGAAACGCGATCTGGGCATATTGTCCGCGGCAGACTTCAACGGCAACCGGGATTCTTATCAGCCTTCGGAATATAGCTTGCAATTACCCAGGTATGCGAGAGGGCGGCCCGTCGGCGGCATCGATACTACTCTCAACGGTACGAACACAAACCCGATCGAACTCAACGCGACGAATCCAAGAATACCAGCCCTGAGAGGTGTAAATGTGGCGGCCGTCAGCTCGGGTCCCAGCAGTCGAAGACCTTCGGTCACCGCGGCAACTACTACCGAGGACGGACAACCCAAGATGGCGATATACAGGACGAGAGAGGTAGTCGTCGAAATAGAGAGGGTCCGCGGTCAGGGGCACCAAGCGACGACGAGTCAGATGAGCCAGATCACCTTGGACAACTCATACGAGGGAAGGAACCACGAAGACGATTCTTCTATAAAGAGCCTCAGCACCGTCCAGAAGTCCATGGCGCTGCCAGATTATCAAGCCCCATGGGCCGCACAGGAATTCAGCACGAAGATCTGGGACGGCACGAACTGCGACGAGGACCCCAACCTGCCGGCGTCGGTAGCGAAGATCGGTGCGGAGCGGCAAAACGACACGTGAAAGAGCGCCTGGTTTACCTGATGGTTGAAAGGGAAAAGGAATGATTGGGCGACATCAGAAGAGATATCGTCTCAGCAGAGGTGCTCGAGGCGCCGAGACCCCCGACATGGTTAGACCGGGACGAGCGGCGGATGCGGCGGGCGAAATTCGGATGGGCGATTAACGCCAACGCCACGCGTCAGCCCATCGCAGAATTGATCGCTGGGAAAAATCGGGCTGGGACGCCTCGTTGCGCTACGGCGTTCATTGGTGCCTCGGTTTGATCTCAACCCCCTTTGCCTACGGGTCCAATCCGTCCACGTCAGCATTGAGGGGCTGATGGCTGGGCTCATGCCGTAGAGTCCAGCACCACTGTCAATGCACCAGCCTCTCTACATCTTGTGTAGGCCTCAGCGACATATCTCGATGGTCCCTGAGATGATCAGAGATGAGGTCTTCTCCGCCGAGTTCCACAGTATCGGCACAAAGCATGGCCAACATGGCACCGCACCGACCTACCATACCATGATTCGGACATATCGACCGCAAGGTCTGAACCACGCTTGCTCAGGAGAAAAATTTTAATTTCATTGCAATTCTTAGATTGGGGCGACTCCCAAAACAAAGCATTATAGGGCTACGTCAGGGACAGGGCTCATGAGAGACATTTGAATGTCATCTTTCATCCTTCAAATTGTAATAGTTACGGAGTTTTGGATACCTGAAAAAGGAACCAGGGCGTTCATGGCCGGGAAACCTTCTATAGGCTTTCTAGGAGCCAATTTTTCTTGGTCCTTTTGATGCGTTAGATGGTCGAGCGAGCTTTCTTTGATCTGTTAGGAATACCCCTGAGCTAGGAAATACGATTGCTGTCAATTACTGTAACACTGAAGAACACGTAAATCCGTTTCTGATGCTTTTTTCCCACGGAGATTGGCTACCAACAATGATACCTGGGACCCAACCTGATACGAGAAGCCACTGTTTGAGTGTTCATGTAGGTTACACCAGTGTTTCCCACGGGCGCATCAGCTCCTCTGCCTCGGCAACCCGTTTTGGCCGATGCTCCATATTTCGACTGAAAATGCGTATTGATGCCTGTTTCGAGAAAAACTTGGCAGAGAAGCTATTGTTGAGGAACCTGAGAAGCAGTCACGCTTGTGATGGCCCGGTTCTCACGTGACGTATAGTTGGTGGCTCGGTTATCTTTGAACTGCATGTTCTGCACACAGGCTGATATTGATTATGACTGCAAAGGTACGGCCCATCTTTGGTTTCTTAATTTCCCTAAGTCCCTGAACTGGGAACCAGTTGTCTTACCCGGTGCCTCAACTTGATAAAAGGTGCTCAAGTCTGTAAGTAATCTTGATGTCGTGCACTAAGTTTAAGCAAGATCAAAGTGTTCTAGGCCCAAGTTGCCATGTAAGTATTTCTATACTTATTGCTAACACATTTTTTTGCGCATACTACACCAGGGTTGTCGTGACTCCCTGTACCTGCCGTGTGACCCGAAGTTACCAGCCAGGCAGCAGACTCCTCTTGAGAAGGGTAGTTGATTCTTAGAGGTCATTCCTATTGCATCGCTTGCTGATGGCGGTGCATTATGGAACTGTCCGAGAAAAAGCTACAAACCCTGAGATTACCGCAACGATTGATTGTATGTTACCAGATGTTTGTGGTCAAACTTTCTTGACATTGATTACTAGTTATATCGCAGCCTGCAACAACTTTTCCTAGGACAGTATAATAGCTCACCATGACTGCATCAGATAGTAGGTCAAAAAGGGCCGCTAGTTGCCGTTGAACCGGTTTGCTTCTTCAACAAGCTTGCCTACAGCAGTACTTGTACTTGCCTAATGGAGCCTAGGGATTTTAGTCCAGACTCAATATGCCGAACTGCATGAACAGGTGCCTCGTTTTCAGCTAACACGGCGGGATATCGTAACTTTCAGAGGGCGTGGTAACTTGCCAAGAACTCGGTGCTTGAGATGTAGTGTCTGCATGCTCGGGCGGTAAGCGCCCAGCTGAATAGCAAGCTCGGTTCCAGCAGAATCCTGCGTCAGCAGCCACGCCAGCCACAGTGAGTTACCAAAAGCGAGGTTTCCATGATATTTTCCAGAAGGAGGTACATGCTCCGATCCATCAGCTATACGGCACTCGATGCCCCGTCGCATGATCAATACTGTAAGCTGCATGATGCTCAACAGGTGCGCTGTTCAACATGCCATCTTCATTTTCGATCATTCTATGGAGCTCCCATGGCCAGTTGCGTGTGAATCATCAATTTAGGGTTTCTTTTCAGTATTGACATATAAAAGTCTTCTACTTGCCGCAACTTCAATGATAAATGCATACAATCAACAACCCCTTGATACGGAGCCACGTATTGAGAATCAAAGACAATGCGCTGTCTACTCGTTCCGGGCCTACTGGCGCTTCTTGTTGAGGCGCAGAAAGCAGGCAACATAATACGACAAGTCCATCCAAACCTATCTTGGAAGAAATGCAGCAACGACACCACCGGAGCTGCTACCTGCGAGACGGTCAACAGCAAGGTTGTCATTGATGCTGGGTGGCGTTGGACCCATCGCACTAATAGCTTCCTCAACTGCTACACCGGAAACAACTGGGACCGCGAATACTGTAGCACAAACGATGTCTGCACTGCAGGCTGCTTGATTGAGGGTACGGACCCCGCGAGCCTCAAAGAGACTTTCGGCATTACCACCGACGGAAGCAAGTTGTCGCAGCAGGTGTTAACATCTCATGCCTCTGGTACCACCCGTAATTCACGTGTGTTCCTATTGGAAGAGGGGACGGAGCGGTACCAGACCTTCACACTCATGGGGAATGAATTTGCGTTCGACGTAGAGCTCTCGTCTGTCGAGTGCTCCATCAACAGTGCGCTGTACTTCGTTGCCATGGACCCTGACGGCGGTAAGGGGAAATATCCTACGAATGAGGCTGGGGCGAACTACGGCACTGGTTATTGCGACGCGAGCTGCACTCGCACCAACCGATTCGTGGGAGGCAAGGTATGTAACTGATTCATCAAGCCCCAATGCGGCACTCTTCAGTGACTGACTTGTCTTCCTGTCTGCAGACAAACGCCGAGGGTTGGCAACCTTTGGATCAAACTCGCGGCGAGGGTAACTTTGGCGCGTGCTGCTCAGAGTTTGACGTCTGGTAAGAGTCCCAACTTTCATGTTGCGGACGAAATGCTGCAAACGTGCTCGACCCGGCCGAGGACTGTTGGACTGACATTACACACTCTCAAGGAATTCCAACGCCAATTCTTTCTCTATGATCTCGAAGCCCTGCATCCACATCGACTACAACGTTTGTCGCGGCTGGGACTGCGACAATGCCTATGGCGCGGGACCGGTGCTTTGCGATAGAACTGGCTGCGACTACAATCCATACAGACTCGGAAACAAATCTTTTTACGGCAAGGGGAAGACGGTGGATACGGACAAGAAGATCACGTTGGACAGACCCTACCCTGCTCTATTCTGGTACATTTCTTCTCATGAATCATACTAACTGTTGAGCACTGCAGAGTCGTCACCCGATTCGAGGAGGACCAAGTCACCCAGTTCTTCATCCAGGACGGGAAGAGGATCGAGGCACCTAAACCGACCTATCCAAACTTTCCCGAAAAGAGCGGGATAAGCTCCAAGCACTGCAGTGTTCTGGCGCACACCTTTGACGAACCGGATAACTTCTCACGGGTGGGCGGCTATGATCACCACAACGATGCGCTCCGGCGCCCAATGGTCCTCGCCATGTCCATCTCCGATGACGTAAGTCGAGTCCCACGTATTGCTGCTGAAGGAACCTTTTAATTGTAGATAAGCTGACATGGTGGGACATAGTATTGGACCAGGAACTTGTGGCTCGATTCCGTATATCCTGTTGATCGTGTGGGTCCAGGAGTGGAACGAGGAGACTGTCCAGGGCCCTTCGATCAACCTACCTTACCTATTGAACCGACACACAACTCGTGAGTAGAACAACGCCAGCCCTAGTTCATAGCCGGATGGAACACTGACAAACCTATAGTAAAGTTGCATGGTCCAACATTCGCTTTGGGCCCATTGGGACCACAGTCTAGTCCGCGAAGACGACCGATGCACAAGGACTGGTGGTAACGTTTGGGGGGGGGGATGTCTATCGCGAGGGAGGCTTGTTACAAGTATGATTCTTGTTGAATTCCCATGTGCTATTGGTTTCGAGTACCCGGAGGTCCATGACACAGCCTCTCGCGCCTTGGCGGTTTCGTATACAGGTGTAGCTATGTGACTTTGAATGCCTATGTTTTTGACCCTGTCGAACAGAACGGACGTCACGATCGAAGTTCCTTTCCCTCAACCCAGTTACCATGCAGCCCCGCCCTCAACCTCATGGGAACCTTTACCACAGCCACCGGCTCCGTAAAATTCCTTGTGTCGATGACATGCAGCTCGCTAGAGATGGTAGCATAATTATTCACCAATACAACCAAATACCCATCACCCTCCTCTGCGTCCTCAGACCGCGGCACAAACACTGGCTCCTGGACCATGTGCCTCGGCCCGGGATAATACACCTCCAACTTGCCCTCCACGTGGTCCAGGTGTCCCAGCGCGTTATACAACGGATGGCCGCCGCCGGCCACCGGCATGATGGCCGCGAAATCGGTGCCCAGTGACGGGTCCATCATGTCGAAGAAGCTGTGCCGATGAGTCTTGGAGAGGATGCGCTCGTCGATGCGGGGGAATTCCACATCATGGCGGAGGATCGTCGTCGGCGTTGGAAGATCGAGCGAATCGGTGGCGCGCGGGTCGAATTCAAAGCGGACGTATTGCGCGTGGATGTCGTGCGGGGCTGGTGCGTTGTTATCGGCGTCGGGCCACCAGAAGAAGACGTTCTTGTCGGTCAGGGGCAGGTCAAAGACGATGTTTCCTGAAGGGGTTTCGTAGGCGTTCGTGGTGTGGCCGGGAAAGGCGTTTGGTGCGCGGAACCACTGGGGTTGTTAGCTAGGCTTTCGATGTCGTCAGGAGACACCATTCACGTACTTTCACGTCGCTACCTTTGGCTCCTCGTCTGGGCAGGACACCAAGATAGAAGGGCACGTTCGGATCCCATTGCCAGTGCTCCCCGCCGGCCTTCAACCTCTCGATGTCGCAAATCTGAGGGATAATTGGGAACAAGACCTGACAGTGCGGTTAGCAAAAGCCGAGCGTGGCTTCTCTGCTGCAACACATACCCAATTATCGGTTACAGCAAAATCATGAATCATCCCAACCACCGGCGCCACAAGCCACACTGTCTGAAGAAACTTGCCGTCAGGCGCAATGCTAAAGTAGCAAACATCGGGCGTCCCGTCACCTTTGGCTTCGTACCCAAAACACACCAGCTCGCCTGTTACGGGGTCCAATTTGGGGTGCGCGGTGAAGGTGCAGCTCGGCAGCTGGCCGTCAAAGTCGCAGAGGCCGAGGGTCTCGAGGGTGTTAGGGTCCATGCGGTACGGTGGCGCGTCTTCCTTGATGGCAAGGAGGGACTTGTTGAAGTAATAGACGTTCGTGTTGGCCGTGGTGCGGACCTTGAACTCGACTGCGTCGGTGTACTTATTGCGGTATGCGCCTGGGTCGCGTAAGAGGGTGTGTCATGGCCGAAGGGGGATGCACAAGTGAAGGGATTGGACACTGACCTGCAAGAGCCCGATTGGCCTCTCTTTCTCTGACGAACTTTTCTGTGCGCACGAACTTCTGCTGGAAGTCGACGTTCCCGTTGTGGAACCGGAACGCAGACACATTTCCATCGCCGTTGAACCACTATGCACAAACATCGAATTAGCTCCATCGTCTAACATCCAATCAAGCAACAACGGTCAAATGCACTCGATGCAATCAAACAGACGCAAACGTACGGGGTCGTCTTGGATAAGCGGTGGAAACTGGGGGTCGGGCATCACCCGGTAAAAAGTGCCGTCCAGTCTGGCGGGGACGGAGCCGACTATCTCCAGGTTCCGGACCTCGCCCTCGAAGCGGCACGGCTTCATGAAGCCCGAGAACTGGGGCCGGTCCGGGAAGGCTTTCGCGGGTGGGTCGGCGAGCGAGGCGCGGAAGTGGGCGGCCATTGTGCGATCTGAGCTACCGCAGCCGAGTGCGGACTCGGTGTTGTGAGCGTTGGGTCGTGCAGGAGTCGAATTCCGCGATGAGTGATAAAACGAGGAGGGGTTTGAGTTAACGGTGGCGCGCTTGGGCAGCTATTGGGACCTAAGGTGGGATCAGACACATTTTCCCCAACGATGCGGAGAGAAAGGATTTTTAAGCTTGGCTCTCTTGTTTTATTTTTTGCCATATTGAGACGATACGACCGCACAACACCTGCAACTGCAAGTGGTCGACGCGCGCGGATGGTTATCCCCACCGGATGTATCGGGGTCCCACTACCCCCAGGCTGCACCCCGACTTCACGCACTTTCCTATCCGCCGCAATCAAGAACTTAGACTGATCACCGATCATTCGATACGTAGGAATGTGTTGAAATGTGGACCGGAACCTTAGTTTGGGCTTACTATTTGAGAGTCTTGACCCGTCATAACGATTGGGACAGCTTCCATTCGTTGCGCCCGGCTTATCTCCCCGGAACAGCATCGTTAAGTCCCCGAGTAGACAAATTTGTCAGCGGCGACGGCACATTGGGAAATGCTAAGCCCGAAAGAAGACATATATAAGTCTATGGTTGCATTTCCGCTCCTATGTCTTCTTTGAATTACCATTCTTTTCAAGTCGTCAGCCGTTTACTGTGCAACGTGCCCACATTTGGCCATCCTACCACTTCGTGTCGTCCGGTCATCTTGTGTGAACACCCGAAGTTGAGACCTGTTGTTCGGGACACGCATGCGTGATCGTTCTCTGCAAGAGAGACTCTTGTACTTAATAGGGCTAACCATCCGGTTTGCCTCAAGGTGAACCTCTTGCTCTTCCTGTAATTCAGTCCAATTTGGGTAACATCTCTGCAACGTCTACCCGACGGGCATTGAAGACCCAACAAACAAAGCTCTATAGAGTATGTTGAGTATCATGAGCAAGGCACGAACTCGAAGCTATCTGAATTAGGCTATTTTTGGTATAACTAGGCACGCCTGATCATTCACGAATTTCTTTGCCATGTGTTTGTATCACACTACCTTATAAATATGTATCCCTAGTTTTATGTGACGTATCAAAACTAACTAGCTACGGTGGGCTAGATGCATTTTTTACAATTGTAAAAAGAATCCGGAATAGGCTGGTTGTCATGGCGCTTTATGAATTGCTGCAGACTAATGTTGAATTGTACGAACTATCACAAATCATGAATTGCGGGAATCAACTCATTGCAGAACATCTTTTGCTATCAATACGCACCTATTTTAACCTTCTAGCCAAAAGACGAATGGAAGTTTAGGAGGGAAAACGAAGGGGACCGGGGGGTCCATTTGTGAATCATCATTTGTGACTTCAAAATAGCTTTATATAGCCAGCCTATTGAGTAACACAGTGCAACTCCTGGAGTGTTCTTTGCATGATTGGAGGAGTCCTGACTCTCATTATGACATTGTCGTATCCAGATCAAAATCTTCCCTGCCGATCTCATCAACTCCGAATCTGCAGGTGTCAGAAGGAGGCCTAGAGAGCATAAGCGTAAACAACTTCATCGTTAATAAACCCTCGACTCTCGGCCGAGTCCTGAAAGAGCTTATTCAAATACACCGAATGGCAGGGGCTTCAGTATAATCCGTAATCGGTCACTCTGGGCGCCTCAGACCAGTCGCACAACATCACTAACCTCACGATCCCGGACCTCGTATTCCCACTACCCAATCAACAATTACTGGACCAGTCCCCATCTGTCCATCAGCCCATGTGCATCTGCCCTATCGCAACATTGCTCGTCTACACGATACACGCCTGCCTACCTCACCCTTACTGCAGCGGGCAAGCCTGCAAAAGCCCGGGGGGCCTAACTCGCACCCGACCCACATACCATAAGCGCAACCCCCCCCTTCATCTTAATTTCCCAACTGGCCGGCCGGCGCTTCTCTACCGACCCAAAGAGACGTAGACCCTAGTGTCGAGACGGGGAAGACAAGGCGTCAAAAACCGACCGAATACACGCAAGCCTTAATTCAACTAGCCGCCTAGGATGGGAACTCCACAACCAACCCGATGGATTCGCTCCCTCCCTCCCCCACATTCCGGCCCAGGTCCTCGTCACCACCAACACCGCCGACGACCAGCAACAAGACCTCTCTCCCCCTCTTCTCTCTTCAGCGGAAGCAGCTCACATACCATTCTATCGCGGCCTTCTTGTTGTCTGCTTGCCAGCGGTGCCAGTTCACCGGCCGCCGACCAACCACCTCTTGAACTTTGGCTCTTGGCGCGTGTCCTCCTAGGATCATCACCTTTGGGTAGGTCAACCCACCCACAATCCACGCAGTGGTCCACGTCCGCTGTCCAATTTTTTTCTCGTCATTTGTTTTTCCCGTGATCGGACTGTCGAACTGCCCCGAGCAACGCCGTGGATTAACTCAACATCAAGCAGAGTTTTCCTTCCACCCCCAACCCCTTTCATCTCGCACGTGGTTTATGCCAACGTCTCCATCGGCCGTCGATTTAGCATCAGCCTTCGATGTCGACATCAAACCTTGCCTCCAGCCCTCTTGCCTGTACCTCGGGCACTCCATCCCTCTTTGAGAAATCTGGCATCCCAGAGGGTTAGCTTACGTACTCCCAAGTCTGCAGGACGTGAAAAGCCGCACCCAAAGGTCTGTCAATCGACAACCACCTCACCACTCACGTCCCGGCCTCCTCAAAAGTCCCCACCTCCGTGCAGTTGCACTGCCGGAACGCCAAGGCGCCAATCCGGCGCCGAACATCCATCAGTCTTTGTCGACTTCACCTCTCTCTTACTCTCTCGCTCTCACTTCTCACCTGTCCACACACACAGCCCAACGCTTCATACGCCAAACAGCCCGATGATATGCCGTAACTCTCATCCGTCCAAACCCCTCAACCCCCTATGATCATCCACGTCCCGTTGTTTCCCCCAAGCCTTGCTAGCCTTCCCGCAAAATGAACCCTTGCCATGATCCCCAGGCAAAACCTTGGAATTCTAAATGAACGTTCGAGGGGGGGGGGGCTGAAGACACGCTGAATCCTTGGCGTCCCAGGCTGTCGTTCTCCCCTCCCACAACACGTGCCCGCGTATCTGCTTCACCTTGCTTCACCTGTTCCGTTTGCGCCGTACCCCCCTTGCTCCCCAGGCCTGGTTGTCAACCGTAGCCAAGCTGCGTCGCTAACATCAGCCAAGACCCCCCCAAAAATTGGACCGTCGACAAGTCCGCGGGTGAGGCGATCCGGCAAGACATCCTGTTTGACACCACATGAACGGGGGAGGATCAAAAAAAAGGGAAGCCAAGAAACCGACAAAGCTCGCTGCCAAAGCAGCCAAGCAGACCAACGACAAGGTCATCTTCAAGGAACAGGACCCGGGCGTAGAACGGGCGGAACTAGTTGAACCAAAAAGATGAGACGAAAAATGGAGAAACACATCACCCGTCCGTCTTGGCCCCCCGTAAGCTCAGACCCGCCAGGGTCAAGTCAACCCGGCGTTTCTGTCCACGGAACCGCCGCTGACTACGCCGAGTTACCCACTTTGATGTGCCTTCATCGTCATCGTTGCTCACCGACATTGAGGCAATTGCATACGTACAAAACAAGTCGCATCATCACGATCCATGCATAGAGTCAAGCGTAACAGTTCAAACGTTGGGATGGAATTGCTTCTAATCCTGTGCGGACATGGCTTCTCAAGCTCGCGGTCCAGACGCCCTCGTCTCTGTCTTCCTATCAGAGACAGACGAGGAGTTGATCTTGTTCAAAATAAACCTTCAATCGTCAACTCCGTTCGGCCAGATCCAAAGCCCATCTGGTGCCTTTCGTCGCTCATGTAAAAAAAAAATAAAAAAAATAAAAAAAGACTTGAAGATGCAACACAATCCAGCATACATGTGAAGCGCCCGGAACGCCTCCCCTCCAAGAGAAGCTCGGCGCGTGGATGAACCATATCTGTCCTTCGGCTCCGACCCCGATCGCCAGCTTTCCTCTTCCTTTCCGTCCCGTGTGTCGCACGGGGTGAGTTGTGTATAAAAGTGACCAGGCAAGCCCTGCCTTCCCCACAGTTGCGCCTTATACCGCCGACATCCAGCGACTACCCAACGCGGTATTTTTTGAACAAAGGAGATGGAAGAGCAAACAAATGAGGTAATGGTAGATACAGTCCGTACTCCGAACCTGAGTGACCCAGGGGGTATCAAGAGGCTGAAAGTAAGAGTGGGGGTTCGGCGGAAGAGTGGTTGGGTTGAATATGTAGGGACGGAGCGCCGGTCTATGATGCTGTGTGGGTTTTTTTTTCGATGTATCGAATTTAGGTAGATTAGACATAGAAAATATTATCATTGCCTTGATTGGTACTGCACTATCGTGCAAAAAATATAGCCGTAGCACCCTGGCAAGTGAACGGCGACGACCTCGAGGCCGCGGAGGTGAGGGTCCTGGCATCTACTGGGTATCTTGAGAAAAGTAGTAGATATTGCCAAGCCGCGGAAGAAATGGTCTCAGGTCGGCGGGATGATGGGGCGAATGGGCCGCCAGACTAGTTCGGAAATGATCGCGAGCACACCGCTCTTACTTCAAGGCAGGTCACGGCGGCGGCTCGGGTCGTGCGGGGGGAACTGGTGATGCCTCGCGTTGGCTTGTGCGGCGAGATATTCGGCAGATCCCGTCTGGCGACCAGGCTGCTCAGCAGGCAGCTTGGTATCGTCACGTCTCCTAGGCGGAGCTTGGGCGGGAGGCGTGCTGGTGGACGGGCTGGGCATGCCAGGGACAAGATCGGTGACGGCCTGGGCAATCGAGTTGATAACGTATCCACGGAGCTCGCGGTCTTCGCGGCTGTCCTCCTTCTCGAGTCTGAACTTTTCGTCTTTGTTCATGTTGCTGCGTCGGATGCCCCTAATTTCGTTCAGGATGTAGAGCAGGACTTCCTCGGGGCACCGATTGCGTTCCGCAGTAAATTCGCTCTTGCGTACATATCGTCGGGTGACATCAGTAGCGCCGTCGATGGAAAAAGCGATGCAGTACGACATCTTCTTGCCCCAACCCTCAGTGTAGAGACGAGGGTTATCCCATGCTTCTTCGCAAGCGTCGACATGAACCCAGCGCTTCTGGTGTTCAGAGTAGACTTCGGTCCATACGTGGTCCTCGGCATTCCACACCCAGCGGACTCTGCCTCCAACAGCACGGCAAAGCATGCTGAAGCAATTCGCCCATTCACCAACACGTCCTCGGCGGGTGTGAAGTAGTCGCCACACATCGCCGTACCTCGGGAATCGTTCGTAAGCACCGCAGTCACCAGCCGAGCAGCGGTAGAGTTCGACTCGCAGTGCGCCGCAAGCACTCTCGTCGGGTGTCGGGGGCGTCATGCCTTGGGCGATTGTGGGCGAGAGGCAGACGGGGCATGGAGGGTTGTTGACCCAGGTGAAGAAGGATCGCTTGAACCATCTGAACATGGTCATTAGAATCTTGTTCCATCAACGGCAACGAGCTGAACGGCAAAGCGAACTTACCTTAATAGTGCTCGGATGACGCAATCTTGGTAGCCCCAAGTGGCCTTGCGTCCGTCTCCCATACTCTCGGCCTCAGCCTGCATCACTTGGCACTCCTCCTCGGCCTCGCCGTATATCCGGTCGAGCGGTATGCATTGCAGAGCCTCGTCCAACAAACCAGGGTTCTCGTACTTGGTCGGGGTAAGAGAGAGGCTGATCATGAGGTTGCGGAACTTTTGCGAGTCGCGATCGTTCGGCGCGGGAGGGGTGGGGATCTTGGGAAGGTGACGGGAGTAAGCGGGTGGTGTTGGCGGCATGGGTGTTGAGCTGTGTGATGTTGAAGGACGACCGGGGCCGGGTGATGCAAGACCACGGAGGTTGGCGCTACTTGCACTTTCCCTAGGCTGCGGACTGTTTTGACGAGAGGACGCTCGCAGATCGGTCATACGCTTGTCACGAAGGAGCGACTCGAACTTTACCCTCAGGTCGCGAGCCCACTCTTCGCCGTACTCTCCGTCGCCGTTGGGCGGGCCTTGGCCCGGCGGGTAGCCGTGACCATCCATTTCGTCGTCGTCGGTGATGAGGTGAATGCGGATGTCGAGGATGTCGAAGAAGGGAGGGACAGATGGAGAGTCTTCGACGGAACTCTCCCAGTGTGCGTCAAGTAGTTGAATCGTCGTGTGATCAGAGCAAGGCGGCGAGGTGGGTGGGTTTTGTGGGTGAATGAGAGTAGTCGTCGTGGTCGACGGTCTTCGTCGTCTTCGTCGTCGTCAGCGTGGGTGGTCGTCAGGAAGATTCGTAACGTCGTTGGGCGATGTCGGTTGCCACTCAAGACGGAATGCTGGTCTGGGTTTTGTTTGGTTTCTCGATGTTCCGTCCACCGAGTCCGAGTGCTGCTCGTACACCTCTTGCTAGATCATGTGGTGGTGGTGATGGTGGCGGCGGCTCGGTGTTGCTGCTGTCGAGGTCGTAGCCCAGAGTTTCTTTTGACTTCCGATCGGTCGAGTCTTTCAGGCGTCGGTCATGAGTGAGTCCTCTTCCTCAACAAAACGATCGCAGCCGGTCACGGATGGTGTTTCTGCGCGAGGTTCCGGTGGCTTGCCGGTCGGTAGAAATCAAGAGTCGAAATCGCAGGCGGACGAAGTGCGTGTCGAGAAGGAAGGGATGAGATGGGGGGGATGGGGGTGTTGAAAGGGTTGGTAGCGGGCGGAGAGGAGGGTGCGATTTGGATTTGGGGAGTGGGCCGCCAGGGGAATGAATAAAGAGGAAAGGAAAGGCGGACGCAACGCAACGCAACGCAACGCAACGTATACGCCAGCAGTATCCGTCAAGTAGCGTAAGTGCGTGTACCTCTCGTTGGCGGAGGCGTAGGTCGAGGCGAGTGCGTAAGGGCAGCAGCAATAAGGTGCAAGGTGGGAAAACCGTGACTGACTGGAACTGGAGACAAGGGAAGTGGAAGGGGTCAAGGTCAATGGCTAGGGGGGAGGGGAGGGAAGGGAAGGGGGGCGTGGGTGTGGACGAGGAACATCGGGAGGAGTGCGAGTGGAAGCGCAAGGTCGCATACGCACGCTGCTTCCTCTGGCTGGTCTCCTCATGGGCGGTTTACGCGTAAGCTGCGCAACTCGGGCCAATGGCAGGGACCAGATCGGTGCAGAGTGGGTCCCGCTCAATCCGCCGCGGCACGTACCACCGCACCACGACTCCGACGCTCTTTCTCTCTCTCTTTTCTGCTACCTTGGGTACTGCTGCTGCTGCTGCTGCTGCTGCTCTTGCCCGCTAGAGGGCGAGGGAGAAAGAGCACCGGACAGGACAGGACAGGGGAGGAAGGAAGGGCCCGGTTGATGTACAGTACATCCGCCCATGTACCAATGTACTATGTATCCTTACGACCTCTCGCGTCCTTCATCCACTTCTCGCGCACCCACTCACCCACTCACTCACTCACTCGCTCACTCGCTCACTCGGTCAATCACTCTCATTCAATCCTTCAGAGCTCCATCCAGCTAGGTAGCTTGTAAGTACAATAGGCACAGCTCCAGTGACGACTGCCTCTCTCCGCTACAGTGCAGTATGCAGAGTAGGTAAGCAAGCCGGCCTACGTATCCGCAATTGCTGCTCAGGCTCCTCGCGGCCCCAACAATAGACAAGCTTATCGATAAAGCCTCCCGTCCGTCTCCCACATGCCAGACCGGCGCCAAGCCTGTCATGGGCTGGTCCAGAGAGGGTCAGGATTTATGAGCTTACGGTTTCTTCTCAGTCCTTGTCATTTTTTTGCCCACAGAGCAACGCAAGCCTTGGCAGAGGCCGACGCGGAGAATGCCAGGCAACGGCGACGCAATCCTGCCGGTGACGACGGCCGACGGGCGATGGGGGCGGAGATCCGTAGGCCAGGACGCAATATCCTGACTGCACTCCTCTGGGGACAAGGAAATTGCGTTGGTGTTTTAGTGTTGGTGGTGATAGTTTTGGCTCGTAACTCATTTGCGAATCCGAGCGAGGCTGGCGGGCTGCGACGACGATGGCGATGTTTTCTTTCTCTTGGCACTGATGACTCTCTCTCTCTCTCTCTCCCGGATTGTGGGCGATTTCCACAGATTGCAAAGAACGCCATTACCAGCGGACCCATCAATGGATCAAGCAATGTTTGTGGAAGCGGTATACGGTGTAGCCATTTGCGAATGCCATCACTTACAAACACAGCACCGGCTGCACACGACAACAATGGACGACGATCGAGACAGGCCAACCACACTGGGCAGGCAGGAAGATCCAGATGGGACTAGGTTGGAGACTGGACGGCGGTATGTACCGGTACTTCCTCCGAGTACCTGATTAAGGCTGCTGTCACTGGCTAGAGCCAGATTACCCCCCCTCTCCTCTAACCTTAGTCAAGTCACACTCCTCCCTCCTCCCTCCACCTCCTCACACACACACTTGCACACACTTTTCCTCAGTGTGACAGAAGTCTGAGTCTGGCAGCCCCGAACCGTGATGACGAGGCGTGGCTGAGGTCTATTTCCAGCGCCTGCCCAGGCCCCTCTGGCCTGCCGACCAAGACTTTTGCGCCTCCGTCGGCGGGGACGCGCCGTCGGATTGGCTGTCTCCCTCCCGGATCTGTGGCTCAGCTGCCTCTCGAAGCCTCACTCTCAGCGCAGCACCGCACCGCACCGCAGCACGCACGGCGCCGCTCTGTTCCCCTCCGAGGCATCTTTCCAGGCACTCTGAGACAAGACAGACTCGACCCTCTGCGCCGTCTGTAACTGGAACCAGAACCTTGGGGAGGGAAGAGGTCCACGGAACAGCGCTGCTCCGGCACCAGGCGGCTGCCGGCCGTGGACGCTTACGACGAGCGTCTCCAAGAGCCTCCCAAAACGCTGTGTGCACTGGGCAGTTGTCGGTTGTCTTCTCCGTCCACCTCATCTCACCCTCCCGACATCCGTCGTAAGGGATCCGTCAGCAGAGCCCATCCCCAGCGATGAAGCAAAGGGAACCGCGGCCGAGAACCCAAGCTCCAGGAACAGGTGGCAGATAAACGGCGCCGTCGCCGAGTACCGAAAGTCGAGACAACCAACTTTTCCGACGGCGACACTGGGCGACGTGCGAATTGCGAATTGCGATCGATGTGCTTGCTGCTGAGGGCCACTAGCATTTCCCACTTTGCGCTGGCGGCCTTCGGCCCTACGTCCAAATCCAGCATCCTTCGTCGCCAATCTCTCCCATTGTCCAGCCCGTCTCTGCTTCGCCGCTGCACATCATTGCCCTTCATCGCCCGCTGGCCAATCTCCCACATGCGCACCTGCAAGGCCAAAGTTCAACGACTCGCGTCAACTTTGGCCACAGCACCGTCACGGGCCTCACTTGTCACGCTTGCCAAAAGTACGCTGGCTAACAGCACGACATGTCGTCCACCCGCGAGGCACTCGCCATGTGAGACCACTCCGAACATCAAACCAACGGGGCCCCTTCAGATTCGCTGCAACGATGGTTCGTTCTTATTACCCCGTAATAAGGGGAGTTTGCTGCAGTATCGCCCCGTGACGGTTGTCTTTTACTGGCTCTCTCGGCCTTTTGGACCCCTAAAACTTTGTCTCCTGATCCCGTCTTCTTGTTCTAGAGCCTTGAATCTCTTCTGCGGCTATTATGCCTCTCGGGAACACCTAGCCCCTCCCAGATGGCGACTCCTCCTCCTCCTCCTCCTGCTCAATTCCCGTAAAACCAGAAAAAGCTTCGACGAAGTGCGACAATCTCTATTTCACACTCTGTTTTCTTTATGCAGTCTCCCATTGGCCGTTTGCTTCCACCGACGAAAGCGCCGCGGGGCTTGAAGACCATCCGCACTCTACTTCAGTCAGGTACACATTCAAACGTATTCGGGTACTCCTGGTTATCCAAGAATACACCCCGGTCTCAAGGTTCTGCCTCATTCGCCTCCCGCTCAGCCTCGTTTTCCCCTCTGGGCCCTGGTCCCTACCTCCGACAATCCAATTTAGCTGGCCACGTTTCCCCGATCCCCGCATCCTGCTATTGTTCCCACAGACTCGACTCGTGCGACCGACTCTCACCAGCAGGACGACACACAATACAAACCGCTAGACGGCAATAGCCTCATTCGCGGCCTCGATACTGCACACTCGACGCCCGTCTTCGGGACATACTTCGTTGAAAACCGCCTCTGAAGTGAAGCTTCTTCGGCGGGCTAGGTCTTCCCGAAATCTTCTGGCGGCCGCCCTGACCTATCAACGATAAGCTCTCCCTTTCCCAAGAGATCTTCACCCGATCCAAGTCTGATCCCACGCCAAATCCTCCTCTCTGTTACGTGGGCTTGCGTCAACGGGTGGGTTCGTCAATCGTTCTCGCAAAGCCAAAATGCCCACTGTCCTCGCCGAGTGCCATCGTCCTTCCAGTCTCGACTCGTACACGCTAGATGGCTTGATTGACTTTGATGAGACGAACCAAGCAGGCAGGTCTTTCTCAGACAGCTTCTTATGAGGAGAATCATCCTCAGGCAGGTTGATGACGAGTCAGCGGGCGATATGCGGCCGCTGAAGCCCAAAGCTCGTTCCTACCCTGCATCCGCTCTGCGTCGTCGTCAATCAGCTCAACCAAACGTCAACTCTTGGCATTCGAGACTGAACATATTTGGTACCATCACGAACGATGACAAGGATATATGTTGCGGACAGCGTCCCGACGATTCCAAATCGTACATCGTCTTTTGGGGACCCATTGTCCAGATGCGACTCCCCAGAGTCTGGAACAGAAGACCTGATCGGCGACCACGATGGCTTTCTTTGGCGAACAGCTCTGGGTGCGTGCTCGATGCGTCGACGCCCCGGGCGTGGGCTTTAGCGGCTCAGTGACGCGTCATCCCCCTTGTCTCACGTCGGTTCTCCAATGGTGGCTTGCGTGTTGTTTCCAAACCCGTTGCCACCCCACATCAGACTGCACTCCTTCTCGTCTCGAACTGCCACAGAGTCGCAGACGACCGACTCTCGATTCCCCCCATTTTGGCTTGTTCGCAAATGAGAGAGCAGAAAGATACAGACCGTCCGAGCAAGGGGTACGCCGTACAGATGCCCAAGCTTCCTGGGGCGCAGAATCCTCTCAATCCTCAGTCCACGTCGGATTTCGGCATAGCTGCCAAGGGGGCCTGCATCGTCGTCGGCCAATTGCATGCCTCCCACCTCCCGTCTTCAGAATTTGGATATTGTTCACATTTTTCATCGGGTTGAATTATGGTTTGAGGGACATATACGTATGTAAACGCCCCGGCCCAGAGGTGTCTGGTTGGCATCGTGGAAACGAAACATCTAGGTGGTTCAATTCGCCAGCGGAAAGCCTCTTGGTGCCGTTGGACTGCTTGACGAAGGCATCCCACGATGGGACGAACGACTTCCAGCGACTTCCAACGGCCTTGACATCCTATCGCAGCCCCCCCAAATCCGAAGGGCATGCAATCAGTGAAATGTGTCCGGCCCAAAGTCGGCACAGCCCGATACATCCCGGTGCTGGTCGGATCGTCTGCAGTTCGACTGAGAGCCGGATTCCGAATTACGCGACTTGCTAAATCAGAGGACAAGTCCCTCCCTAATCATCCATCATGTCCCGTCGCAAGTGCCAAGACCTCGACTCATGTCCTGAAAGATGTATCGTTTATTCAGGGCTTCAGAACGTCAATCATATTGGACTCCGCCCCGGGTTGCGTATTCCAATGTCCTCTTGGCCCCCATTTTGCCCCTTCCTTCATCTGTGAAACCGGGTGACCATGATTCCAATGTCAACGACGAACACTTCGAGACTTTCTTTCTTTTTCTTCTCTTCGTTACTTGTTCAATGTCCCTTCACCGCTGCCCGCTGTTGCCCCACCCCCATGTTTCCGGCGGACCTTTTGTCTTTGTCATTACACGGCTGCCGCGCTTCGTTGTCGAAGGTTCCCAACGTTGCTAGCCATGGGGTAGTCGTCCCAAGGCATCGTATCATCGTCTTACTACGTATCTGGAAGAAATGGCAAAAAGTTTCCGCTGTCGTCAACCTGCTGCTCTGTTTCTCCCACTCCAGTAAGTGCTACACATGCCGCCAGGGCTGCTTGCGTGGTCTGACCCGGTCCGTCGTCGTTTGTGCGGAGGGAGGGGGCCAGAGAAACCTCGAGCGGGACGCGCGTACCCTGGACCCTTCCGGTCTCTCATCCTTGTAGATCACCACTCCAAAGAGATACTGGCAAAGCAAGATAGCTTTCGGGCTAGCGGTGCTCGGTGACCGGCGTCCAAACTGCTCTCAGCCTTCCTCCCCCTGGGCTCGCTTACGCTTCTGGGCAAGATATTAAAGTATTGGTTCCTCTGGACAAAGGACCCCTCCTGGCCTGAGCGACAAGCGGCATACCTGGACCCTTTCACCCTGGTAAAATTTCCGTTCCGTCTGGTCTTTTTCGTCCTGGTTCTTGGCAACTATTGACTAAGCTTGTGGCTCTTGTCTGTCTGTCCCGGGTGTGGGCGTACGGCGGTGGCGGCGGCTGGCACTCGCAGAACCCACCCTGGCCACGACGCCAAGCGGATATTGAGCCCCGTGTTAGAAGAGGGACGTCAAGTTGAGTGCGGCTCTTACGTCTGACTCTGTCCGCTGGGGGATCATCGTTAGGGCGGTTTTCGCGTGTAAGTCCTCGCACGACTGGTTCTGGCGTTCTGAGATGGTGATGACGCACACGGGACAACGGGTCGTGGGGGCACGCTTCTTCGACGTTGTCCGTCCGGTAGGTTTGGTGGAGACTCTGGACGGCAGACGGGGGTGAGGGCTCGACGAGGGCACGAGAGGCGAGGTGTCAGAGTGTCACGATCCTAGGGATGGGGCCGGTGCTGGATGGACATTGACAAGGTGACAAGGTATGTCCAACGACGTGAGGTTGAAGCTTAAAGTCGTAAGCTCGTCCGGTGTAGACTATACGCGTTATGTGGGCGGTTGTACAGGTATCGAGATAGGTATGGCCAGTCTACGTACTATGGTAGCCCACACTACTATGTGGCTTCAAAAGACGATGAGCACGGAGCCATGGGATCTGAGCTTCGTTGTCTCCGGGTTGGGTTTGTGGATGCATACGGACAGAGTGAGGCGGGCGGTTGAGCGGGATATCGACCTCGCTCGTCTTACTTTGCCCCATGTTATCCAGCGACATACATGCCTTGCTGGTCTACACCTCCAGAGGCCTACAGTCGACACTGTAAGTTCGCCGTTGACGCGCGGTGGGGGTAGGCGTGTGCGCGCGCGCCATTCACCGAGAACGAGACGAGCAACCAACAATGAGCGTCTCTGGCCGAGCCGGCCCCCCGTCTGTTGACGCGTTTCCACCCTCGATGCAGCGGACGAGAGAGTCTCTGCTGCCATGCTCCGCGTACGCGGGTCAAGCTTTTCTCGCCTTTGCTTGCCGATCGATGGCCGAGAGAGCCTGACTGGAGGGAAACCCACGCCAGCTACCTGGGTCTGGCTACTCTCATCATCATCATCCTGACAAGTCACGATGGCTTGTAGGCGGGACTTGATCACGTTCCCTCGACGCTCATGCGTGTGTCACTGAACCGGCAAAGCCTTTACCGATACGTTCTAAAAAGTTGCTCGTCCACTGTTCTCGACAAACGAGATTTGTGGAACTTGAATAACAAAACCAAACTTTTTCTATTCCGAGCCCCTTTGTTCTGACATGAGAAAATATACCCGGCCGGGGGCTGTAGACCTACATGTGAGCAGGTCTACTGACACGAGTTCAAAGAGGGAAAAACGAGGAGGAAAAAAAAGAGAAGAAGCTCATGCCACGTCTTCCACTGGCCGCCAAGAGATGGGCATGCGCGGCCTCGCCCCCTCCCCCTCGTCTTTCCCTCTACCCAAAGTCTCCGACTATCCTCTTCAGTTTTCGCTTTCTCACTCCCCCGTGGTGGGGTGGGTTCTTCTGACCCGGCTGATGACCAACATGATTCGACAACGTTGAGATTTGTTCCGGCCTCTTGGCTATCCCATGTACCTTCTCGTTAAGACGGGGCGAGAGTTGAGACCGTAGATGTTGTATGCAAAGATGAAATGTACATTGGATCCCTTTATCGTCCCTACCTCCCACAACTTCCCTCCTCAGTAACGGCAACTAAGACGGAGAGACGAGAACGAGTAATGGCACCGAGAAGGACCGAGACGATGCGTGGACTAGCCAGGATCTTCAATGGCAATGGGAGATGAGAAAAAGACTCAACCTGCCCGATCATGTGCCGATGAGCGGCTTTGGTTCCCGTGTGCCCACGCCTCGCTCTCTCCGGTTGTATCTTCATCGCCTGACTCTCTTGTTTTCCTCCCCCCTCCTCCTCTTCGCCATCTTCCGGTGGGGGCGTGTGCCCCCTTTACCTCTCCCATTCGTTGGCGCCAAAGTACCGCTCAGGAAGGTCCACCTCCCAGATCGGTCTCTCGACGAGAACAGCCTCAAGTGAGGGGGTCTTGCTGCTGGCGTCGGCGGCAGCAGGGCCAGAGGAAAGGGGCGCTATGCCCAGGATGGGACGGTACTTGTAAGTGTACCACCACCGCGTCTTGCCCTCGGCGCCCTCCTCGGTCTGGGTCTCCTGGTTCCGGTTGCGGAGGGCCGCGAGCTCGCCGCCCTCGCTCTCGCTGCCGTCGTCGTCGCCGTCCGAGTCGTCGCCGTCGACGTCCATGGCGTCCTCGTCCTTGACGAGCTTCTTCTCAATGTCGTCCTGCCACTCCTTGGAGGCCTTGGAGCCGAGGAAGCGGTCGACCTGCTGCGGGACGATGGCGCCGATGCCCATGCGCGCGCCGGCGCCGCTCTCGGGGCCCCTGCGCTTGCGCTTGGTGCCGGCCTGATGCTGGACGAGGGCGGTTTCCGGGTCGGTCGCGCCCGTGGGAACGGCGAGGTCCTGCGATAGGTCGAGCATGAAGAGGAACGAGACGCCGTAGATCCACACGCGCGGGCCCTGCCAGAGCAGGCCCTTGGCCAGGTCGCGAGTGTCGCGGATGGTGGCGGGCAATCTGGAGACGGGGTTGCGGCGGGACCAGGAGGTAAGGGAGCCGGCGACGGGGTGGAAGGCGAGGATGTGCCATGACGTCGTGACGGCCACGAGGGTGTACTCTGTCGTGGCGGCACCGTCGGTGGTGGTCGTCTCGTCTGAGAAGGAGAGGACGACGGGTGGAGCCGGGAGTTTGGGCAGGAGGGACGCGCGGGGGTTGCGAACCCAGCGCTCGTCTGCAGAGGGAACGGCGTTGTCCTCCTCGCTTGACTCGTCGCTGTCAGAGGCTGACGCGGCGTCGGCGTTGTCCTCTGCGGCGCTGTCCTGCGCGCTCTGCAGGACCCACGTGTCAATGTAGCCGGCCAGGTCCGTAGACGCGAGCATGCGGCCGTCGGGGGAGAAGGCGAGCTGGGTGATGCTCCTCTCGTAGTTGCCGAGGCCGCCCAGGGCCTGGTGCTTGGGGATGTTGCGGCGGATGCGGTTGACGGCGCGAGGCTTCCGGATGGTGATGGTGTTGTCGTCGTCACGGGTGATCTTGGCGACGAGGACCTTGGAGCCTTCCTGGACGGCGGCGATCCAGCTGCCGTTGGGGGACAGGATGATCTTGCTGGCGCCGTTGGAGGCGAGGGGCTTGGGGACGGAGACGGAGGCGAGCTTCACGTCCGAGGGCTTGGTGGGGTTCTGGTGCTGCAGGTGGAAGGCCTTGACGTCGGTGCCGGTCGCGGCGACGAGGAACGAGCCGTCCTGGGTGATGGCGGCCGACGTGATGTTGGACTCGCCCTTGACCAGGATGGTCTTGAGGAGCTTGCGGTTCTTCTCGAGGTTGGCGTCCACGTCGGCGCCGTTGCCGTTGTAGAGCCCGTCAAACGAGCTCTGCAGCTTCCAAATGTGAATCTCTCTGTCCCACCAGCCTACGACCATTCTTGCTGACGGGGCGCTGGCCAGAGGCGGCGATTGCGGGAGACTGGAGAGTGTTCTGTGGTTCTCGCGACCGAGCTCCTTCAGGGGAAGGACGACGGGGGATGCGTCCGGGCCTGGATGGTTGGTCAGCTGGTACATCACATACGTAGACAGAGAGACTGCTTACCTCCTGAAACAACAACGCTCATCTTGCTGCTTTCAAAAGATGCCATCGCCTTGACGTCGTGCTCGTGGTATTTCCTGCTCCAGACCTTGCCCCATCTGGCGCCGGAGCCAGACGTCTTCTTGTACAGAACCGTGCGACGGTCCATGCCACCGCTCAGGATGGCCGTTCCATCAGCGCTCGTCGCGAGGCTGAGAACATCCTGCCTGTGGCTCTGGATGCGTTGCATCTGCGTGTACGTCTTGCCGTCCCAAATGCAGACCTGGCCGGTCGAGTCGGCCGAGACGATGTCCCCGGAAGGCAGGACCTTGACGCTCCACACGATGATATCCTTGGCACCTCCGGCCAAGTCGGCACCGAGGGCCATCTTCCGCAGCATGGAGCCGTTGCGCATGTCGTAGGCGCGGAGGGTCGAGTCGGAGCAGCCAACAACGACGACATGGCGGGACTGGAAGGCGATGCTGACCATCTGGGCCTTCTTGGTCGGGGACTTGACGAGCAGACGCTGGAAGCGGAGGTCGTTGTCCTCGACCGAGTAGAGGGCAAGCATGCCGTCGATCGTGCCGGCGACGAGACGCGTGACGGGGTCGTTGGGCGAGGCGGGCGGCTGGGCGGCCAGGCACCAGATGTCGCCGTGCTGGCCGCTGGCGTGGCGCAGGGGGCGGCCGGTCGAGAGGTCCCATTCGGTGACGGCGGAGGTGTAGCCGATGCTAAAGAGGCGCGAGCGGCCGGGGATTGCGTCCTCGTCGGGCTCGTTCACCCAGACGAGGCCGTCGACGGAGCGGTCTGCGCCGGAGCGCAGGACGGTCTCCTGGTGCCAGGCGCCGGCGAGCGGGTTCCAGATCTCAATGTCGCCATTTGCGCGGCCGACTGCGAGACGCGAGAGGGCGGCCTGGTTCTTGGAGCGGGCGGACGGGTGGGAGAAGGCGAGGGCGTTGATGGCGGAGGGCGGGTAGGGGACGAAGCGGCAGCGATGGAGATCCATTGCGAAGGGGGTTTGTGGTGGCCTCGAGGCCGGACGGTCGCTACTTCGTGTGGTCAATTGATATGGTAAACGATTGCTTCCAACTGAATGCAAGCAAAGGCGCGGTGAGGACGAGGTCGCCGGCGTGGAAGGGTGGGAGGTGGTGAGGCTGACGAGATTTGGCGGTTGCAGCTTGTTCTCGTCTCTCGTCTCTTTCGCGCTCTGCCAAAAAATTCGCGGCTGCCCAAAAAGTTTTGTCGGCGGTCGGGGGATGAAAAAAATTAAGGTGTGGTCTGTGCTCTACGATGCCCCTCCACCCCGCCAGCGGGAAGCACCTGAGAGGACGAGAGTGCCAAAAGGGCGATTCCTCACTGACGATGAAATGGTTTATTGCTAGTTAGTCTTGATGAGTTGATGCTCTTTGCTACCCTCTTATGATTTTTCTTGTTCTTTTTTCCTTTCTTTTTCTTCTTCTTTTTCTTATTCTTCTTCTTCGATATTTCTTCCCCCTTGCGCCAACTATCCAAAGTCCCCGTCAACTTGAGCTTGGTTCCCTCACAATCCTGTATTCACTCGCCTGCCTGTGTCATGTCTGCTTGCTTACATAAGTCCTCCAAGACCATCAGCCACTGCGTGTCCCACCACGCCAGAGAGCCTCCAAAAAGTGCCTGACACCAGAGCGTCATTGGCTGCCACAACGGATGGACCCCTTCTTGCCCTTCTGCAGCGGCTAGTTAACGTGCTGGTTGCAAGCCGCTGGAATCTTCGCTGACCTGGTTACTGTGGAAAGCGCCGAGCCCGTCATTCTGATGCGGCCATCTCCGTAGATCGATCGTCTGTTTGGTCTCGAAGAGTTGTCTCGACGTACTGAGTGTACGTACTTGGCAGAGGCCGAAATGTTTTGCAACTGTTCCCCAGAATTGGTCCAGAAAACTTGCCAACTTCTTTGACTTGACAATGACATTCTCCGTACACTGGCACCCTGATAGTTTCCATGGATCCATGGCCCTGATCCGGCCCGCCCAATCCCGCTTACTGTACTGAACCGGTCTGAATCTCAACTGCGACAACTAAAGCCCATGGCGTTGAAACTCCTGCAACTGATCCCTGCCGACTGTCCAGTGTCTTATCAATCAGTTCTACTACAAAGGTAACCTAAACAACCCAAGCTCGCAAGTTTTAAATGTCGTAACGCTGCTGCAGAGTCCCGCCGATTCGTCATCCTCCCTCTTTCAACCCCTCCACATCCCTTCGCTTCCCCCCCTCGACCCCTCCGAGCTTTGTCACGATCGCGCCGCTGTGACACGCGCATTCCGACCTCGCCTGCAGAGTCTTTCGCCAATCACTCGGCAACAAACCTATAATTCACACCCGCGTCGCATTGCACCGGCGACCGACATCGACTTTGTTGCGCTACCAACCCACCCACCGAGAAAGAACAGAAAATTAGATAAAAGCAGCCCAGCGCGACCATGGATTTCAACAGCTCGTCGCCGTTTCCTGAGGGCGTCATCTCCTTCCTGGACACCGACCTCTACAAGCTGACGATGCAATGCGCTGTCTTTAAGTACTTTAAGGATGTTCCCGTCACCTATGCCTTCACCAACCGCACTCCCGAGAAGAAGCTGTCGAGAGCCGCTTTCAACTGGCTGCAAGACCAGATCCAAAGTGAGAGAGAGAGACTACCCCTCCAACCCCGCCATCGCGCGCCTCGCGAACGATCACCCACATGACTGACTCACCCTCCGCAAAACAGAGCTCGGCAACATCTCTCTCTCGGACGAAGAGTACCGCTTCCTCAAGACGCACTGCGACTACCTGACCGACGAATATGTCTCCTTCCTCAAGGACTTCCGCCTGCGCCCGCGAGAGCAAGCCGTCGCGACCTTCCGCCCCGTCGGCGATGACACGGGCGCCGACTCGGACATTGGCGAGCTGCACGTCGAGATCAAGGGCGCCTGGCTCGACACCATCCTGTACGAGATCCCGCTGCTCGCCCTGACCTCCGAGGCTTACTTCCGCTTCATGGACACGGACTGGAGCTATGAAGGCCAGGAGGAGCAGGCCTTCGCCAAGGGCATGCGCCTGCTCGAGGCCGGCTGCACCTTCTCCGAGTTCGGCACCCGCCGCCGGCGCGACTACCACACACAGGCGCTCGTCTTCCGCGGCCTGGTCAAGGCCAGCAAGGAGGCGGAGACGAAGGGCTTCAACGGCAAGCTCACGGGGACGAGCAACGTGCACCTGGCCATGCGCTTCGGCATCCCGCCCGTAGGTACCGTCGCACACGAGTGGTTCATGGGCATCGCGGCGATCCACGACGACTACAAGGCCGCGACGGAGCTGGCGCTGCGGTACTGGGTCGGCTGCTTCGGCGGCAAGCTCGGCATCGCGCTGACGGACACGTTTGGCACGCAGGAGTTCCTGAGGGCGTTCAGCCAGCCGGTGCACCCGATCGACGGCGACGAGAGCAAGTTCAAGACCGCGGACGGCAGCAGGCTTATGACGTACGCCGAGCTGTTCCAGGGCGTGCGCCAGGACTCGGGCGACCCGGCGGATTACGTCAAGATGCTGCGTCAGTACTACGACAGCCAGGGAATCAAGGACAAAAAGACGATGGTATTTTCCGATTCGCTGAACATCGAGAGGTGTTTAGAATACAAGGCCATCTCGGAGGAGGCGGGCTTCACGCCGACGTTTGGTGTTGGCACGTTTTTGACAAACGACTTTACGCATCTCAAGACGGGCACCAAGTCGGTGCCGTTGAACATTGTCATCAAGCTGAGCTCCGCCAATGGCCGGCCGGCGATCAAGATCAGGTGAGTTACAATCCCACCCCACAAGGGACCGGAGGCCATGCTAATGAGATTTTAGCGACAACGTTGGCAAGAACACGGGCGACAAGGAGACGGTGGACAAGGTCAAGAGCCAGCTTGGCTACGTCGAGAAGGAGTGGAAGGGCGGCGACGAGACGCAGCGCTGGGGCAAGGAAGAGGACAAGGCATAGACGCGATGCCATTTAGAGATTGTCTTGCGACAGACCGGGATTTCAAGGCGTTACCATGATAGTAGAGCCCGGCATTATGACATGGTAGTGGGAGGTAATGCCTCGATTTTGATGAACCCCGGGTATAGACTTTCCAGGATACCTATTGACATATGACTTGAATTGGCAAACTGCCAGCAAAGGGACCCATGATGATATCATCTCTTGAACGTCGTTGACATACTCGTCATCTGCCAGCTCACAATGGCGCAGAAATACAGCTCGATGCCCCGCCATGCCGCTCCGTGGCTTTTGTTCTGAGGAGCAAGGAGTTGCCAGTCATGATGGAAGGGCGAGGCACCGACCAGGCCTGGTTGACGCCGATGAACTGATTCTTTTAGAAGGTGTGATTAAGCAGCTCATCATGCTCCTGGTTCCCGGGAATCCAACGTAAATAATGATTGCATGCCTCCTTCGGCAGCTTGGAAGGGCTGTTTAGGAAACATCGCTCGTTGCATCTGAGCAGGTAGGCACTAGCTCCAGGTGACGCCCTCATGACCTGCGCCTCATGAGGACCTTCTTGACCGAGTCGACGACGGTCTTACTTGGTTTGTATCTTCGGTGTTGAAGACTCTCCTTTTTGACAGACTGCGGCAGCTTCAACATGGAGATGTGGAACTGCCTCTTGCATGCCTAAGATGAACGTTCACGCTCAGAGCTGTCATGTTCTCATTCACAGCTGACAGCACCGCAAGACAAGGGCCACGTCAACTGAGAATCGTTTGAGAACAGGAAGGAATCCACGGAAACGGAGGAAAACACAAGGCAAGGAAGAAGAAGAAGGGATATGGTGAGACCGCGGAAGATGCCAGGAGCGTATGTGCTCCTGCATTAAGAAACAACATCGCATTTCTGCCACGGATGACCAGGAAGGAGAACGACCACATCCTGCCCTCCGAATCAACACCTGCGGAAACTCCAATGCCACTCTCGCATCGTCACTTTCCGCTTCAAAGTGCCGCTTTCATGAAGCAGCACAATGCGCCCATCGTATCGAGCCATATCTACCCACGTCTCTCCTCTCCCAACTTCGATCTCTTCTCCTCCACACACATCTCAGTCTCTTCACCAACATCCCACGTTCGCTCCAGTTTTGGCTCGTTTTCTTGGAACCCAAGTTTTGGAACCTTCATTTCCTCTCTGGCAGTGCTCTTCAAAACGCATCAAGTCCTTCCACTCATTCTATTTTCGTGCTGTTCCAGCAGAAGCACTCCATCATGCGGTTCTCCGGTCCTTCGGGACCCCAACAGCGGCAGAATCAGACGGCAGTCGGCATAGGACTCGTCATTCTAACCTTCTTCACGGCTTTTGCTGTCTCCCAAGCATTTCCATGGACCCGGAACGGAAACGGCGCGGACAATCTGGCCAAGATGAACGCCAAGGTCGGAGCCAGACAGCTTCAAGGCGCTCCCTGGGGTCTTCCTTGGGGTATCTTCGGTGGTGGTCAATCCGCCTCGTCTATCAACCCTGCTCAACCTACCATGACCACTCCTCTGCCTGCGGCTGCTCCGGCTGTCCCCAACAATCAACCACAGGGTCCTCTTGGTGGTGCTGTCCAGATCATTCCCGGAGCGCTCGCTTCTTTGACACTGGCCGTTGGAGGCGCCACTGTTGGTAACGTACTTCCCACCATCCTCAACGCTGTGCCTCCTCTACTTCAGCCTGGCGGCCCTCCTAGCCTTCCGACTGCTGCCCCGATTGAACAAGTGGGACAGTCTCCGGCCAACGGTGGACTGTTGACTCCGGTACAGAGTCTCGTTAACACCAATATTGGCGTTGGAGGCAACATCGGTTCCCCCCTCTCTTTGTCTGGCATAAATGACGTTCTCAACCCTCTCGCATCACCAGTTGGTGGCGGAATTTCCGTCTCGCAGGTCACGGAAGCTATCAATAACGGAGTTCCTGTCATCAACGGTTTGCCTACAGTCAATGGTCTGTCAGCGGCCGTTGGCGTCATTACAGCGGCTCCCGGAAATCCAACATCTGTCTTGCCTATTTCCAACGTCATCCCCAGTTCACTACTCGTGTCATCCTTGAACGGCGTCCTGGATCCAGTCTCAGTTGTTTTGCCTCCTTCAGCACCTTCCGGCGACTTTGGTGGACTCAATGCCCCTCAACTACCTGCCGACTTGACTGATGCTGTGCCCAGCCTCATCAGATCGCTCATTAATGCAGTCAGTCGAGATACTGCTTCAGCATCTACTGCCGGAGGTGCTCTCAGTCAGGCTTCGATTTCTTCGGCCTCAGCTGTTTACTTCCCTTGTACAATGGTCGAATTCACCAACAGAACTCCTGCCTTCATATTTACAACCTGTTCCACAGGTGCTTCTGCCGCAGCCCCTCAGACGGCCGCGTCGTCAGTCTCAAGCCCGGTAGCTGCTCCGGTTTTGTCCGCACCAGTTGGCGCCGTCAGCTCCTTTTTGTTGTCTGGAGCGCCCACATCACCCCTCCTATCCGCAGGTGGCGGCACAGCCAACCTTCCCGCGGCTTCTCAAGTCTCTGCTTTCATTACTTCTGGAAGTACACTGGTAGGGACTTTGCAACCCTCATTGGCTGCTGCAGCTCCCACTGGTGGTATTAACAATAATTCTCCTCTCAATTCATCCCCAATCCAGGCCGGGGCTGGAAGCCAGGGAAACAGCGCAAAATTCCAGACCCCTAACACAGCAGGCCAGCTCCAACCACCTGCTCAGATTTCGAACGCTACATCGGGCCCAGCTTCAGGTATATCAGAGCGATCTGCATTGTCTTCTCTCAACTAATATGTCTTTCAGTTATCCATCCGCCTGCCGGTGCTACTCAGTCTTCCAGTCAGCCAAACGGTAGTACCGCTGCTTCTCCACCGCCAGCCCCGGCAGTCAGCCCTCAAACAACTATAAACATCGCTGCTGGACCACCAGCCTCGCAATCCAGGTTTGCGTCTTCGAACAGCAAAAACAGTCTGAGCTCTTCACCGACGCAGTCAGGCGGATCAATCTTTGGCGTCGACAACGGACAGGGCTCTTCCCCAGGCACGCCGGTCATCCCAATCTCCGATTGCCCTGCTGTCGTTCAATGCCCAGCATGTCCGGTTTCTTCCGCAAACCCTTCTTCAGGCTCTTGCCCGTGCCCAGGCCGAGGCTATTCATGCTCAGAGTGTCTCAATGGTTGGTTTTGCCCACCTCAGGAAACACCAATGCAACCGGCTCCTTGCGGCATGGGTTGGCCTTGCTATCACTGTAAAGGCGGCTGGTATTGCGCTCCTGGTGGCAATAGTATGGCATCTGGAGACGCAAACAGCCCGACAGCTGTCGTCATCACAACTGTGACGGCTTTTATCGTCCCTCAGCCCACTGCAACTGGCAACGGTGTTCCTGGCGGCAATGGTGGCGGAAACGGCAACGAAGGGTCAGTTAATGGTTCCAGCAATGGTGTTGGTAATAATGGAGGCTCTGGAAATGTCGTATCAACACCTTGTACAACGGCAGGAGGTGGCCAACCCACGAATAAGGCAGGCTCTGGCTCTAGCACTGGGTTGGGCAACAACTCACCCACTGACCCCAACAATGACTCCGGCAATGCCTCCGGTGACAGTGATGCTGGCAACAACGGAGGCTCCCCAGGGAATGATGGGCCCGCCGAAGTCGGTTCTTGGAAAGCTGCATCAACTCCTTGTACGACGGCCAGCAATGCCCAACCGACCAACATTACTAGTTCTGGCAATGATAACGGCTCTCACATAAGCAGCGGATCTCCCAATAACGGTTCTGGTAACATTCCAGGCAACGGGCAGGGGATTCCGGATGCTGGCAACCCTTCATCTGGCTACGGAGGCTCTGCTGCAAGCCCTACTACCGGAAACCCTAACAGCGGCTCCGGTACAAGCTCCGGCGCAGGTTCAGGAACACCGAACGGCAACGGAACACCCGGTAGCACTGGCCCTTCAATTCCTGCAGTTGGCAGCAACGGAGACACAGGACCGGGAGACCCAAATGCCGGATCCGGCAGTGGGTCACCCAGCAACGCTGCCCCCAAAGCTGCTCCCGAGGTCTCTGGCTGGACCCATCTTGGCTGTTTCAAAGACTCTCCCATTCGAACCCTAGACTGTGACCTATCTAATTACTTCGCTGGAAGCATGTCTAATGAGAAGTGCATCTCTTATTGCGCTTCCAAAGGTTTTAGGCTCGCCGGCACGGAATACGGCAAAGAGTGCTGGTGTGGCAATGCGTTCCAGCTTGCCGAACGCATCCCCGAGGAACAGTGCAACGAAGTCTGCGATGGACGCTCCACCGACGTTTGCGGAGGCGACTGGGCTGTCACCGTCTACAGTGCCAGTGGCCAAGCTCTAAGCGTACCGTCCGATGACGATACTAGCAACGACATCGGCAACAGTACTGGCAATTTAGGTGACTTTGGAAACACGGTTGGTCCAGGATCTCCATCACCTCCTTCCCCAGCTGGGCTGCCTGCTCCTTCGGCAAAACCTCTTCCCCAAAGCCAGCCATCTCCAGCCCCCGCAGGAAGCCCTCAACCTGCCCTTTCTCCTCCACTGCCGCTCAATCCACCGCCACAGCGGCAAATCGACGTGGCGTCCCTTATCCAGAGCATCATCAACGCTCTTCCCAAGGGAAGCCCTGAGGGTGGATATGCCAGTGGTCTAGGAGCAAGGGACTCTGGGACATCTGGCAACAGTGGATCTGCAGCATCAGGTGACACCAGTGTTCCTGACACCGGTGCGGGGAGCGCACCGATGTTGGGTCCAGGTCCTGTCCTCCCGACAGATGGACTCAGCGGTTATGGTTCCCAGAAACGAGATGTGGCAGGCCGGAGCGTGAAGCGGAGCAGCATCATAGGACGACGTGTGGTCGCAAAATTCAATGGTATCAAGTGTGGTGATGAAACAGGCGGATATGATGAGGACTCTTTGGTCGAAAGGGCGTAATTCTTGAAGGAGGGTGTTCTTGATATCAAGACTTTATCATGATGCACGACTTATGATCATTGATGCTGGGTGTTATTATAGGTGTTACTTGAAGGTTTTGGGGGAAACAGGCCAAGGCATGAGATATCGCCTGAGCTCAGATAATGTATTAAACATGTCTTTGAGCGTTCACTTTTGCTCGCTTCTTCTCCAAGCGTTGTGGTTTGACAGACGTAAGACCACATCGCCTGATCTTCGAGTTGGAAATATCGCCAACATTAAACGCAGTGCTTGACCTCTATATTTAAAGTAGCGGAAGTGGTGGACCAGTTTGTTGGGAGTGTGCAACTCATTATCCGCTTTTGCGTGCAAGCCGGGAACAAAAGAGTAAGACTTGGACTGCTGTGCCAGAGGCGCCAATCAGCTTACATGCTTACGGGCCGTGGCTGTGTGGACGTAAAGAGTTGCACAGACGATTAAGTCGACGTAGGGTGATGTGATGTTGCGTGTTGATATTTTCATTATGGCTTCATTGCAATATAGCCTAAATACAATTTCCACATTCACCGTAGAATGGATATCTCTTGCTCCTTTTCTCGTCCTGCTGTTGTTCCAACTCCCGCGCTATTGTCGACCGTGCCGTGAATACCGGGTGTTTTGTTGTTCTGGTGATTGATGTGGGTGGGAGGGGTGTCATGATTTTTGAGTTCATTATGTCAGTTGGTCGTTGCATTATTATGTTTCGGCGCTGATGGGCCTTAACACGTTGTCGTTGCTTTCTTGCCCCGGAAAAGCGGCGCATTAGATTTGGAGGGCACCAAAGGTGGCGGCGGACAAGAGGAGAGCGTCGATTGTCAGGCCCAGGGTGCTCACGCCAGCGGGGGCATGCAGACCACCCGCAGCAGCATTGGGCGACGAGGTCGAGCTAGCACTGCTTCCGCTGCCGCTGGCCGAGTTGCCGTCGTCGTCGTCGTCGTCACCGCTGCCGGCGCCGCCCGAGGCGACGACGCTCGCTTGCGCGGACGAGGGGGGCTGGGAGTTGCCCGTCGCCGTGGCGCTGGCGTTTACGTTGCCGTTGTCGCGGCAGAAGACATCGGTGTAACCCGCGCCCTGCTCGAAGAGGCAGTCTTGGAGGTCCTTGATGGACTGGTCGAGGGCGAGGCAGTAGAGGCCGCAGTTGTCGTAGTAGGCGACGACGTCGGCGTCCTTGCAGCAGTTGGACATGATGTCGGTGTGGTTGCCGCCGTAGGGCATCGCGCACACGCGGTCCTGGATGGGAGTGTCGTAGAGGTTGGAAGTGCAGACCGAGGTCGAGGAGGGGGTCGCCGAGGCGGCGGTGCCGGTCGTTGCTGAGAGGGCGGTGGAGGACATTGTTGCGATTTTGGAAAAGGGGGTTGAGGGAGGGTTGGATTAGGATGTTAGGATTGGTATCGTGATAGGTTTGTCTGGAGTACCTTGGTGTTGAGAAGGACTGTCACAGATGAGGCAGAAGAGCGATCGTGAAGAGTAGACGAGAGACAGTGGGAATGGGTGCAGAGGAGGAGGTATCGATGGGGGTTTTTGTTTACAATCCCAATGAGCTTCTTTTCTTTTCCTTGCTTTGCAGTTTTCCCCCCGAGGACTCGCATGACCAGTCCCCTGGATTTCCGTTACTCCATTGTTTCTGATCAACACGAGCAACCGCGTCCTTCTCCAAGAAACTCCTCCCGGATCCTGATGGCTCCAGTCTGACGTGTGAAAACAAACGAAAATACAAAAGCCCGGCAAGCCCTCCGCCTCTCCCCCCGGCAGTGCCCAGCGGAAGCCAAGCACCCTAGCAAGCTGCAAGTCCGGCAAGCCCAAAAAAACTTGCAGCACCCTCCCTTCCCCCCGCGGGCAGCGGTCCTATTATTATCGGTGCCGTTGATTGGGAGACTGCCGGGCCTAGCGTCGTAGTCGATCCCCCGTAATGGCGTGGTCCAAGGATTTGTGTGGAGATGGTGTGCCTTTTTCTCAACGTTTTAGTGGAGAAGAGGAGAGAAGGAGTGGGAAAAAAAGAGGTCGCGTTGGAGGCTCTGGTTCCCTCTGGCAAGCCCAAACCGACCGCGTCGGGTCTGGTGTCGCCGCATCCAACGTAAGGGGGTCAGCTAGCTGACCGGGCACGGCCACGGCTGCCCGGCAACCGGGGTACACGACGAGATTTTGTTGGTTAGGTGTGTGAGGCGGTGAGAGCTGGATGGATGCTGTGCCACCACCGGATTCTCTTGGTGCAAACAGGCATGCAGTCGATTTTCCCTATCCCACCGGCCGGTCGTGTCCTAACGTCGTGAGGGAGCCGGTTCCCGTGTGCACCGGAGGACTGCGACAGACTGTGTCGAGTTGAGGAGCTGTGATGGCTGCGACCAATTAGAGCCTGCCCAGTCTGATGGGGGTGAGCGTCATCTGAGACTTTTGTCGAGCCTGGATTTCAGCTGCCTGGTGGGTTGCTTCGCAGGGAGTCTGGCGACGCGGCTGACAATTCGACGCTGGCGAGATGGCAGGAAAGGACACTCGATGCCAAATTGTGAAACACAGCATGGCCTTGGTCACTAGAGTTGATATTGCGGTAACACGACGCGCTCCCGGTGTGACACGTGTGTCTGGACAGCCTCCCCGACCCGTCGAGGCTGTGACCAATATAAAGAGGGGAAGTGTAGTTCAATCGGACGATCACTGTGCTGGTGGACATTTGTCCGCCGGGCGGCAGTCACGGACAGTTGAGCGCCGCACCGCTGGACGACCATCCGGTACCGGATTCGGGACCAAGTGGGGCGGTCTGACTATCCGGTCCGGCTGTGGGCTCCTGGCTCGGGAACGCGGCCGGATCGCATTCCCGCTCAGCTGTCGGCGGCTGTAACAAAGCGACTTGATGTTCTTTGCATGCTTGCTTGCATTTTGTCAAAACGGTACACAAGGGCGCAAAAGGGACAAAGTGACATCAATAGGGTCCCGGGAATTTTGCAGCGTTGACAACCCTTCGCCTTGACACCTCGCTGCGCACCACCCGCGCGGATTCAATTAAGAATCATGGAAAGTCTCGAAACTTTTGCTCAAAATCTCGATGTTAGCATTGGAAACTCTTCAGTCTTCGTCAGGTTCACCAGCGATGGACTTGATCAGTTGAGCGAGGCCTGTACCAACACCAGCGAACGAGCATCTATCCGGAAAATCCACTTTCACAGCTGGCGTCAGGGAGTAATTCCGCCACCTTACGCCATGAAGATCAAGCAGTGGGACCGGTAAACGTTGGAGTGGTATCGCTTTGGCGCTGAACGCCGTGTCGTCTACGAATGTTCAGGTGAAAGAGATGCTGGCGGAGGGAGACCCTGTGGGCAGGCACAAGTACTCTGCCTATGAAGGGCGTTTGAGGAGCCGGTGCCTCATATTCGATCAGAGCCTGCTAGAAGAGAAGCTGCCAGGCGTTGTATGCGTCTCGGAGTTCTCGTTCGAATCATGTAGGGGCTGGCCCCTCCACCCCGATGCCATCGCTGCCATCTCAAGCGCACTCGTCTCGGCTAAGAAGGTGATGTGAGGCTTCTTACCTCCTTAATGCATTGTGTAGCGTACGATGCCCGATTGGGTTTCCTGCCATATCAGATAATATTCAAGTCGAGTCTGGTAGACGCCCTGTTAAAAGACTTGGTTTCGGAGCTTAACCGAGTTCGAAGTCAGTATGAGCACCAGCGATACTTCAAATGAGCTTTTGAGTCCGAGGACGGGGAAGTAACAAATTCCGGCGGCGAAGACAGTCTCAACCTTGGTGTGCGGTACGTCCTCAAAGTCCCTACTCTCGAAAAGCTGCGGCTACCGGTTCTTTGGATTCTCGGCTCTCAGACGACTCCGAAGCTTCCGGCTTCTTTCCATTGCACAAGATCCGCGAGACGGAGGGAGACATTCCCGGTCAGTCTGTCCGTGACAGGCCCGACAACGAGAGTTTCGTTCCTTTTGCCTGCTCGTTTTCTACGTCCGCCGCAGCAATACCAGCGCTTCGGCGTATGAAGATCCACTTCGAGGGGCCAGCGAGCGCGACAATCGCGTCATTGACTATACGATACTTTGCAACTGTAGAGAGCGAGAAAATCTCTTGAGGAGGAGAACACGGAACGCACACGCTGGTACCTATCTGGCATCGGTGGCTTTGACAAAACTTGGAGGGTCCTCAAGGAGTTGCAGAGGGCGTTCGCAAGGGATTCCGGAGCCAGACGCTTTTCCTTTACACTAACCTATGAGTTGGCGCCCTTGAAGATGCGTCAGTTCGCCGACGAAAGCACTATCATATGCCCCAACAGTGGAAGTGTCTTGGTATACTCCGTCGAAGAATCTGTGGGTCCGAGAACCCCATACCATGGCAAGTGTGTGAAGCCGTCACATCATTTTGAGAAAGGTATGGATGCTCAGTTTTCAAGGAAGGATTATGATGAAACTTTGTCACAAAGTTGCACAGTTGAATTTGACCATATTATCAGTATGCTTGCTCAGAGATGTGCCGTCACGTCTGTAGAGACGATGAGGGAAAAAAAGGAATTACATTGCTACACTACGCAGAGAAGTAGGAGCGCAAAACATTGTTCAACAATGCCTAATGATGCAGGCGGGTGTTACCGGGAATGACTGCCATCGCAGGACACCCTTACACTATGCAGCCAGAGACGGACATGACAAAATCTTTGAAATTGCAATGAAAAATCGAACCGGGACATTACCAAGAGTAAGGGACTCATATTCGAAAACATCATCACAGTATTCTCGAGAATGAATGAGTTCGTGAGTCATCAGATTTACGATGGATGACCATCGTGTGGATAAAGTTCTAAACTTTGCTTGAACTAGTCGGTTTCTGTTATACCCAATGCTTGATACCCTTTCCTGACGGGCCAAGCATGATGGCTTTTCCATTCTCCCAAGATCCCTGTCAAGGCTGCGCTCTCCCAAGGATCGTTGAAGTAATCACCATACAGCATGATCCCCATACCTGCGGTTGTGAGGTTTGGAGCAGCCCTCAAGTGATGCAGGGCTAGACCGCAGAGCTCTAATGTCATAGCCCGAACTTGATGTTCGGCATCTCTTTGTGCTCGTCTGTTAGATCCTTGACGACTGCGCGATATAGAATGAGCGTTAGCCAAAACACTGATTCGCAGACTTGAGAAGCGGGGTTTGCACGGAAGAAGACCATCAAGAGGGGGGACGCGTACCATAGGCTGGGATCTTCGGCGACGAGAATCATCTTTGCCAAGATAAAATGTTGCAGAGCAGTGACCTCGACATCGGATGCATACCATATCAGAGGAAAGATCTCACCTCGCGATCGGTCCGCCGGCCGCTGCATTATGGGTATGAACTGACGTGCGCACTCCAGCGCCAAGGCTTCCTTTTCGCCTCTTAACCTCTCTATAACCACGTTAGCCAGAAGCCCACGGAATGCGTTGCCAGTAAGGCAAGGCTTACCCCACTCCGATTCCAGCCTTTCACCCATCTTCCACTTGGCAACTTCTGACATAAACCAGATGAGCTTGTTTGCAAAAGAAGCCTCGCGCCCTTGATCTGGCTGGGCGGTGATTTGCGGTGATCGTCCCAGCGTCAACGCGAAGTATATCTCCTGTCTCACGGCAACCCAGTACACGGCGCTGAGCAGCCTGGACCATCGTGATGGCGCCGCCCGCAGTATTGCCTTGGTGATTTCGAGGAAGTTGACATTGCTATTGCCGTTTCCGTTCCCCGGGTCGGAACTCCCCGCGCTCTGGGCGTCTTCGGGGTCCATCTCCTCAAACTGGCGAAGGATGAGGGCCGCGGCCGCCAGATTCTCGCGATATTCCTCATCCTGAGTGCGGGACACTTCATGCAAGGCGGGTATACAGCGGAGCATATACTCAAACGCACTTTGCGGCGTCAAGTCGGGCAGAGGCTGGTTCTGGTATACAACGACACCTCCGGGTTCCGTCCGGAATTTTGGATGCCGGCAGAGATGCCGCGCCGCGACTGCGAAGACGGCGTGACGAAGGGGCTGGCATTGACGAGCGCGCCTCGCGACAACCAGCTGAAAG
The DNA here is from genome assembly GCA_001625285.1 of Colletotrichum incanum. NCBI lineage: Eukaryota > Fungi > Ascomycota > Sordariomycetes > Glomerellales > Glomerellaceae > Colletotrichum > Colletotrichum incanum. The sequence continues at coordinate 91,644 of LFIW01000610.1, forward strand.
TGCCTCTCATCATCGCAGAGATCGAACTACGCATACGGTTAACAATGTACTCTTTGTACCCGTCTGTGGGGCACGTAACCCATGGAGAGAGTTCTTCAACAAAGTATCGGAGGAGACAGGCTTCTTGGATGCCATCGGTCGGCTGAGTGACTTGGATACTCCTGAGGGGCTCTTGATCTTGGTTTGTGGTGTGGTAACTGCCCGCCGACGGAGAGAACTGTTCTCCTCCCTGACTTATCGCTTGTGGACTGTGTATTGGTGGGTCGTCTTCTCTTGAACGCACTCTTCCTGTCGGTATTGTCGCGTTCGACCAAGGCGAGACAACGGATGCGCCCGAGCCTGCTGGTGAGGCCGGGAAAAATTGGTCTCCGTCTTGAGGCACCACTTCAGTTCTTCGTCGTTTGGATGGCGTCGGTAGCGGATAAGCCTCATCGAGCCTCCTTTCGTGGTTCGTGGCATCTGGGACCTCAGACAGATTACGTACCGTCTCTTGCAATATGCTACTCGTCGCGATTCGGGTCTCAGGTAGTGATGAAGCGTTGCTAATGGGCGACTCGTTGCTGGCATCTTTTCCTTGAGTTGTTGTCACTGTGTTGTTGGTCCCTCGACTATCGAAGCGGACTTTGGAAATGAGTGTTAGCCCCAACTAACAGTGGGGGCTCCTACAGAGAAATGAAAACTTCCAGAAAACCAATACTCACAAGCACGCGGTCTGCTATTCACCCAGCGCTGCTCCCTAGAGAAAGCCCCATCGTAGTTGGCGGTCGAGCCCTGACGAAACGACGGTCTTCTCTCGGGACGATGGCATTCAACGCCACGCTTCTCACATCGACCACAACGGGGTTGCTGGTCGTCGCCTGCGTGTTGGAATCTTGATTAGAACCCAGCGGAATTCGGACGACTTGCCAAGGTCAGGGGCTGAGAGCATCCCTGGCGACTCTACAGACGGGAATAGCCTCAACCCCAGAAATACAAGCCCGGGTATAGCAACTCAACTCACACTTCTCATGCCTCTCTGTTTACTCCGGGGTAAGTTGACGTCAGAGCAGTGGGACCCTGTCAAAGGTCACGAGAACGAACAGACGCGCGCCCGGCCACATACCTTTGCATCTTGCGCATGGCTTCGTAGTGCTTGGCATCTCCTGTGGGGCACGCGGCGCTGCTGACGCAGGATGACCACGGATGCTTCTTGGTGGCCAAGGTTGTGCCTGATGTGCGTGCTGCCCGTCGCCGGAGGCAGTTGGGATGCCGGCTTCCGCTTTAAACTCGGATGGGAAAGTCTCGCCTAGGAGGGGGCTCCTCGCGCTGATGGTCCGTGGTCGTGATTGTGCTGGTGGATGTTGGCGGGGGCTAGGATAGGCGGATGAAGGAGGGAGAAAAAAAGAAGCGGAGCGGCCGCATCGGCGGTGATTTCTCAAAGAAGTAATGTTGGAGGTGACGAGGCGCTCTTGGCTGGTTGTGGGGAAGAGCTCTCTGCTTTCGCCGATGCACCCGTCCCAGGTCAGTGAAACGTGCCCGACGCGAGCAAACACAATGTCCACAAGATAGACATGCATTGAGCCACTCCGAGAAAAGTCAGAAAACCGCCGTGTAGTTCTTCATAATCATTAGGACCAACCGGTCTTAAGTGTGCAGTTTACCCCGCACCCCAAGCCATCCCCGCAGAATGCCGCCGCCTCTAATGGCGATCTAAATCTGGGGACGAGAGTCATGACTTACTTGTTGTGGTAAGAGGCGCCGATGGAGATCCCGAGTTTCGCAGTGGTCGGGGGAGTTTGCGAGACTCCAGACCACCGAGAAGAAGATGGCGTTCGGAGTCTTGCAGCGAGCAGTTGAGACCGCATCTTTTTGCTGCTGAGAATTGCTTGAAATGACCAAGAATGGAAAGCACCGCCGATGTTAAAAGGGACCGTATATCACCTTGAGCTCCTCAAAGCTGAAGCTCTGCCGTTGCTCTTGTCTTTATCCCTACCTTGTCAGATTGTGAGATCTCCGAACTCAATTGATTGTCCTGGATACCAGATCTTTCTTCCAAATTCTTCAATAAGCCCGAAACAGACAATTCAACAAAAATGTCTAGTGAAAAGCTCAATGTTGCTGTCGCTGGTCTTGGACGCATGGGTATGTCTCGCCCTTCATCCTCCCGCGGGGTAGCTCTCAAGGGAGCTTCCCCAGATTCAAGCTCTAATTCGAGCTCCAATTGCCTGATAGTAGGCCTGATTTACTAACTTGACGACCGAAAACAGGCCTGCGTCACGCCAGACACTTTGCGACCTTGACACCAAAGGCCAACCTCATCGCCGTTAGCTCGCCAGTGCAGGCTGAGCTTGACGCAGCTGTCGCCGAGTTCGGCCCCTTAAAGACGTACCTAGACTACGATGAGATGTTGCGCAAGGAGTCGACGTTGCAGGCAGTCATCGTAGCAAGCGCTACCACGGTGCATGCTGAGCAGGCCATCAAGGCCATCGAGAAGGGCCTCCATGTTCTCTGCGAGAAGCCCCTCAGCACGAACGTCGATATCGTATGTTTGAATTTGTCATGGCCCCAGGAGGGTTCGCTTGCGACATCAGCTGACCCCGATGCACACAGTCGCAGTCTGTCGTCACAGCCTACGAGAAGTCCTTGATCAAGAACCCCAATCAGAAGGTTATTTGCGGTTTCTCCCGCCGGTTCGACGCATCTTACCGTGACGCCTACCAAAGAGTCGCCCGCGGTGATATCGGGACGCCATCCGTGTTCCGCTCTCAGACTTGTGACAAGCTCGACCCCTCAGGGTTCTTTGTCGACTACGCCGAGTTCAGCGGTGGTATCTTTGTTGACTGCTCCATTCACGACATTGACCTCGCGCTGTGGTTCTTCGGCGAAGACAGTGTTGTTAAGAGTGTTGCAGCCATTGGCATCACGGCGGTTCAGGAGGGTCTGAGAAAGCACAACGACAGAGACAACGCTGTCGCAGTCGTTGAGTTCTACGTAAGCTAATCACTAAACACTCTGCCGTCGAAACGCAAGCTGACCACCCGCAACCACAGGGCGGCAAGATCGCGCAGCTCTTCTGCTCCCGCATGATGGCTGCTGGCCAGGAGGATACGACCGAGATCTTCGGCACCCAGGGCAAGGTCGCCGTCAACACGCAGCCGCAGCTGAACCTCGTCAACCTCTACGAGCCGACAGGTATCCGCCGCGAGATCCCACCGGACTACTACGGCCGCTTCCGCGAGGCCTTCATCACCGAAGCGAACGAGTTCACGGCGTGCTGCCTGAACAACACGGAGCCGCCGATGAAGCTTGTCGGCGCTGTTAACGCTGTCAAGATCGGCTGCGCGCTTCAGGAGAGCTTGATCACGGGAAAGAAGATTGAGTTTGACGAGACGGGCAAGCGCATTGAGAACGCGAGGTTGTAGAAAATGAAAGTGAGCTAGATGGGGTTTATATACCAGAGTAGACGCAGACGCGCGCGTGTTTGTGACGACATTGGGAAAGATCAACCTTGACGAATTGATGATATTTTAGATCCTTGCATTCTAGCCGCGTGGGGTTCATGTGAGCGATGCAAATCACCTGCTGGAGAAAACAACATGTTTCTTCGTCATTGTCTTGCTACTTGTCGTGATGCTGGGTGGGTTTCGTAATCATGTGTTCAACGTTTGATGACTTGGCTTCTGTTGGTTTCGTTGGAGTTCGCGCGTGTTGTGTCTACATTGCTGCAAATTGCAATCATTTGCGCGCCTGCTCGATGACGTAGCCATACAAAACCCCCTGTCGGTAGCAAACAATTGATGAGGCTTAGCAGGTCGGTTCAACGATCGATACATTGTCGACGCCCTTGTCGACATTGCGATCCCCACCGAAGCCTTGATCAAGCAATGGTGAGCGTACCAGATCAATGTTTATGTTGCGTCGTTGCGATTGCATTACCTACGAATCAGGCGTTGAATCGGGAAATTACCTATTCGGGAGGGAGCGGGATCGGAGGAGGGATTGTCCTTGGCAATCCGCGTGCCTGAAGTTCCCTGTTTAGCTGCGCATTGGCTGCATAACAGCAATGTAATCCGCGGACTCTGAAAGGGTAACTTGTTCCTAGCATAACTTGGGTTTGGCTGATCTTGTCAGAGGTTGACCATAAGACTGGCTGAGCTCTTTCCTCTTGATATTGGTGTACTCCCCATTCTTTTGAGTCCAAAGAACATGCTTGCTGCCGATGTTCAAGCCCGCGGGTTATGTAGCGGGTGATGATCCTTCAGCTTCAATTGACAGAGACGAGGAATGAATACGGAGAGGGTTCACAGTGGGCGTCCAGAATCATCAGCCGTTGCGGGACTTCATCCCGAAACCACCCGGCCCAGGCAAACGCTCAATCGTCGACAATCGTCGCTACAGGGTCCATGTCGTCATAGGACGTTGACAGAAAGCGAACCAACAACCAATCCGGATTGTTCCCAAGTTGACCAAAATAATAGTACCTTCAGTCCACAACATCGCCAACCCCGGTTGGACAGGGCGGGCTATCATTGATCCCTCTTTGCATCGTCCATCAACCCAGTGCCTGACTTCCATGTCCAGCCAACCAGTTGCCCTTGTACAGAATCCTCTAGTGTCTCAGAAAGTTTGAAAGACGCTATACTAAAAACGGTCACTAGTGTCAGAGGGCGACCAGGGACAAAGCCTCATCGCCGACGAGTTCCTTAAGAGGAAACCCACGGCCAAAGGACCACTGATGACGCCCAGCTGCAGGCCACCAAGAGGCCCAGTCAACCTGCCCCCCTTGTCTAACCCTCGGCTTTCTGTCCACTCTTTTCCCACTTTGCTCACCATGATCAGACCGAACTTGACTGCCACACAATGCGAGTTGTCCACTCTTTCAACTCTTCGCCGAAAGGCTCGAAGGTTTACTTGGGGGCCCACTGTAATTTTTCCCCGTGGGGGAGATGTAACTTGAAGCCTGTGTGACCACTCTATTACTGAGGAGGTTCATGCTGTCTTTGAGTCGCCTGGACATGACACCAGCCCTGCCATGAACCTCGTCACCCTCTCTCTCGCTCACCCATCACACGCCCCCCTAGTCTGCAAAAGGATGGGTCCGACGGAAACCCGGTTCTTGTGCTGTCCTGGCCTTTACTACTCAACCTGTTGTATATCTCACCCTCAACACCAACCCCGGATTCGTATTAGTATATAAAAGGCTCTTCGCCTTACTTGACATCCTCATCTTCATCTGATCTGAAACCACCAGTTCTCCCAATACTACGCTCTGTAGTAGCGATCGCTGATCCGCATTGCTTCCTCACCTCACAAGACACATCACAACACCCAAACATGGCGACCAGCCCGGACTCTCTGAAAAAGGTCTCGAGCACCGACAACGGTCATGGCGAGCACGTCGAGGACTTCATCGACAACGTCGAGATCAGCCTCAACCCCGCCGAAGATGTATCATACGGCCGAACCGGCTTTCGCGGCCTCGCCGACTCACCGTACGTCGGCGGTGCCGCCCTCCTGGCTTCACTCGGCGGCTTCTCCTTTGGATACGACCAAGGAGTCATTTCCATCATCAACGTTATGGAGCAGTTCCACACTGTCTTCCCGCAAGCCGCAACACCCTTCGGTAAGGGTTTCATGACGGGTATGCTCGAGTTCGGCGCCTTCCTCGGATGCTTGTTTATGCCCACACTCGCGGATAAAATCTCCCGTAAGAGAGCGCTAGCGGTAGTGGTGGTCATCTTCAATGTCGGCGCCATCATGCAGACTGCGGCCCGGTCTTACGGGGTCTTGGTCGCCGGCCGCACAATTGGAGGCATTGGTGTTGGAACACTGGCTATGGTGAGTGGAATTTGGCTTCTCAAACACCAACTGGAGCAATGCGAGAGTGCACATACTGATAGTTTGACTACAGGGATCACCAATCTACATCTCTGAAATCGCACCGCCAAATCTGCGAGGCACTCTCCTCGTCCTCGAATCCATCTCCATCGTTCTTGGCGTGGTCATCTCATTCTTCATCACCTATGGAACCCGCCACATGGCTGGCGAGGCCTCTTTCCGTCTCCCCCTGGGTCTGCAGATGGTCTGCTCGACTCTGCTCGGTATCGGAATCTTCTTCTACCCCTACTCCCCGCGTTGGCTCGCACTCGTCAACCGGCCCCAGGAGGCCCTCCAATCTCTTGTCCGTCTCCGCCGCCTGCCTGCCGACGACCACCGCGTTCAAGCCGAGCACAAGGGCATCATCACCGAGGTCGAAGTGCAGAAGATCATGCAGGAGAAGCACCACCCTGGCAAGAAGGGTCTGATGCTCGAGGTTGCAGGATGGTTGGACCTCTTTTCCCCGAAGCTTTGGCGCCGCACTGCTGTCGCCGTGGGTATTGCCTTCTTCCAACAGGTAAATATCAATCCCAGACACGAAGATTTCCAACACTTACTAACAAACAAAACAGTTCAGCGGTATCAACGCCTTCATCTACTACGCCCCTACGCTATTCCAGTCTCTTGGCCAATCTGCGGAGATGGCCCTTGTCATGTCGGGTGTTTTCAACGTTCTTCAGCTCGTTGCCGTCTGCGCTTGCTTCTTCATCATTGATAAGGTCGGACGTCGCCCACTCGCCATCTTTGGCGGTATTGGCGGCGGCACTGCCTGGGGCATCATGGCTATTCTCACCGGCATCTACTCTAAGGACTGGGCTGCCAACCCTTCAGCGGGCTGGGGTGCAGTGGCCATGGCCTTCATCTTCGTCATTCTCTACGGAATTTCCTACTCGCCTCTCGGCTGGGCTCTTCCTGCGGAAGTCTACCCCAATTCCCATCGATCCAAGGGTGTGGCTGCCGGTACGGCGACTGTGTGGCTCTGCAACTTCATCGTCGGCGTCGCCACCCCGCCCATGCTCGACAAGCTTGGCTTTGGAACTTATGTCTTCTTCGGCGCCTGGTGCTTTGTCGCCTCCGTGTGGGCTTTCTTCCTTGTCCCAGAGACAAAGGGCAAGACCCTGGAGCAGATGGACGAGGTCTTCAAGGATACCACTGCGCAAGAAGAAAAGGAGATTATCAAGCAGCAGATCCTTGTCCAGCGTGGACAGCAACCACAGGGCGGAACTGCTATGGAGAGTGCAAAGTACTCTGTCTGATGAATGAGTGATATTGATCTATTGGGGGCGTTCTTGAGTCATCATGGGAGGCACTTGTTCTGATCTCCTTGTACAGATGTGGGCACCATTGCCGGTTATGGAATATGAATATAAAGATACCATTTTGAATCCAACTGCTCTCATCTTGATAATGACTTCCCTACGGCTTTTATTTCATTATTAGCTCCACCAAAGTTCACGGCCATGATATTGGCAGCAGAGCGGCTCGCGCACCAATCTCTATGCACGCCTTACTTGTGACTTGTAGACGGCTGTGCAATCATAGCGCGAGAAAATTACCGTATACAAACCTTAGTCTCTAGCTAGCGACTGCCGGTTACAAAAGAGGGGCTAGTAGGCTGACTCGAGTCGAGGCACAGCCGGAAGCCATCCTTAGAGCGTGGCAACTTGAGGGAATGCGGCGTAGAAGAATGACACCGATTGACCAATTGGTAAACAAAGAACTTGACAGAAACCGGGCGCCAAGAGCTGAACCCCCCTTCATTGTCTTCCCCGGAGCAAAAAGTCTGGAAGCGCCGCTTACCTCGCGGCAACCGTCATTGGTGCCTTATGAAACGCTACGAAGTCCGGCACGGCGGCACCCATCGACTTTGGTAAATTGCCTCTTTCGGCAGGCGTCGGCGATGGGACACACTGATCGACGCAAGCCCCGTCTTCCAGGTCAGTTAGTTTCCCCCTCTTCCCCTCATCGCTCCAATCTCCTCCACAATCATCATGCATCCCCAGACGCGGGGGAGCGGGCGCACCGAGCAATGACCGAATAACGACTTACACACGCGGACATAGACCCTCGACATCTTGAGATGAATGTGTTCCCCAGTTTCCCCGGTTGACCCGCATAACTGTCACATCTGTCTTCCTTCAGATGGCCTGGGGAGACTTGTCTTTCCTGCAGCGTTGTGCCCTTGCAGAAATGCCTTCCCGCTTGTCTGAGAAGGGATGTGGCCACTCGCCGCTCTCAACGACATTAGAGGTCTTGTTCGCGTTTTCTTCTACGACTTTGGCGGAAGAAGTGAGATCAACCCGAAGGTTATCCCATCTACCACGCCTCAGATGCAGAAAGTCTGCATCCAAACGGAATACATATTCCTACAATGGCTCTCAGATTGTTGACTAGTGACAGAGGATGAATAGAATGGGAGTTTTCTGTGATTAAGGTCTACAGAGCTTGGCTTACCATCGTGAGACGTATTCACGCTTGGACGCATGGTCAGAGCCCAAAATTGAGAGAAAGCCACGTTGAACGAGCTATTGACACTAGCCAGGGCCGTCGCCATGTTCACAACCTCATCTACCGTGTCCCGCGAGCTTCTGTAGTAGCAGTGTGCAGCACCGAACCCCACGAGCTAGAATGGGCTCGAGCCTTCCAAGAGTACAAGGAGTTCCACGTTGAGGTTTACAGCTCCTACGATGAGATGCTGTCGCACCCAGGACTGCAGGATGTATGAATCTCCACCAGCACCGACGTACATGCGAGCCAGACGTTGGGAGCCATCGAGAAGGGTCTTATGTGTTGTGTAAAAAGCCTTTAAGCACAAAGATGGAAGAGGTAATGCCAGGCAAGCTATCTCGTTCGAAATCAAGGCCTGATACTGCTATGATATTTGAGGTCGAACCGAACATTGATTCTCAACTCGCAGATCGCACAAGTCATTGAAGCTGCCAAAGCCCGTCCAGATCTCAAAGTAATGGCAGGGTTCTCTCGCCGGTTCGACGCCTCCTACCGCGATGCTACCACCAAGATCTTCGACGGCAACGCCATTGTAAACCCCTTCATCGTCCGTTCCAATACGTGCGATCTGCTCGACCATACCGGCTTCTTCCTAAGTTAAGCCCCGCGCAACGGCGGCTTTTTTGTCAACTGCGCCATTCACGACATCGACCTCTCGCTATGGTACCTCTCCAACCCGGTTCCTAAGGCCTGCTGGGCAACGGGAACGCTGCAGCACCACCCCGAGTTGAAGGAGATGAACGACCTCGACAATGGTGTGGGTGTGGTTGAGTTTGGGGAGGCAAGATTGCTTACTTTTACTGCTCCCGCATGCAGGCTCATGGGCACGATGTCTGTACCGAAATGACTGGAACGGAAAGAAAAGTCTCTGTTAATGTCGTGCCTCGTGCCAATAGTGTTGTTGTGGCAGACAAGCTTGGAATTAGGAACGAGGTGCAGCCCGAATACTGGCAGCGCTTTAAGGATGCGTTTGCGTTGGAGCCGAACGAGTTCACCGAGTCGGTCCTCAAGAAGAAGTCTGTCCGCAACTAACCATAAAGCTGAGAATATCCACTGCAGAGCTAGGTGCACCGCACGATGTGCGATCCAACCCCATTCGACAGATGCACGTTTGTGCGATGCTAACACGCCTTATGGCCATCTTGGGATCGGCGGATGCGTTCTTTGCTAAGTCTTCCGAACTGCCACAAGGATGATTGCGCATCGTACCCGTCATTGATTCTGCAATCCCAGCAACCATGTGATTAACCCTAGCCGTAGAAGCGTTGCCGGTAGCAAACAGCCTTCTATTCCAAAGCGAACCGTTGACCCAGTCGTATTGCCGTGAGGATGATGCTGTTTGCGCTATCTCGCCCTGGAGAAGTTCAGCCATTGTTGCCCTCATGCCACGCCAAGGGCTCCTGTCTACAACCCAGACACACTCTTCGGGGTACGATTTCCAGGTCAGATTCTTGGGTGGAAAAGCTTCGAGCAAGCCTGCTTAGTTTCAGGGTGGGGCGGGCATCCCAGGTGGACATGAGTCGCATGGTTGATGGCCAGAAGAGTGGAATCGGATCATGAAGGCTCGGTCCATCAAGATCCATCTCACAGCCTTGTCCATGGTGTACTTTGGGGATCAATTGATGCCCCAAGAAGATCTTCCAGGCCTCCTACAGCCTCTGTCACCTCCTCCATCATCTCCACGAATCCTACAGCACGCCTCCAGATCCGTTCCTCCAAATAAATGTACAGGGTCAAAAAGTGATTCGAAGGAATGTCGCTATGGCCTGGGAGTGTAGTTTATCGAACCACGCCGGTAAGGTCTCTCTTGACCAAAGACAGAATTGTTTATGTCGCCAGTCCGTGATCAGCATCACACTTTCCCAGCAGACCTTCCTGCCTCATGCGTTCTTTCTTGAGGATAGGATTGTCTGGATAGTGTAAGAGGTAGATGTCCCAGAACAGCCGATGGGATGGGACTGAAGGTGTCAAGACAGTTGAGCAGACGTGGAGAGCGCAGTATCACCAGTCGCAACAGGTCCATTTCTAGAATATAAAAATACATCAAGCGTGAAGCCGTCTAACACGGATTGCATGCAGCGTGGAATGTTGGGTTCTGAGTTGTCCGCAGATGAGAAAGTGAAAAAAGCAACGATAGATGAGATCTCCCGGTTACAACTGGCACGCTTAATGCGCATTGAATGTGTCATCGGGGTAGACAGAGCAGCCCGAATACTAGCGCTTTCCCCATATATATATATATACACATATATATACATATATATTAGCAACATTGAAACACTTACCCGGAAAGCGACCTTGAGACTCGTCAAATTCACTGCTCTATCCGAGGGTTTACCCTTACCTGGTGCGAAGACCAAGGAGCAGGTCCCTGCATTGCGTGATTAGTTGAGAGGTGTTGGTATGGTACCGTTAGAAGTGACGGGAAATGGAAGTCCGGAAGCAGGTATTTAGGACATAATCATCATTCACATCATCACGCAGTACTAGTCGTTATAGAAAGCAGGGGTTAGTAACAGTCCAGCCGGTTAGGTCGATACTATTGAAGGAAAAAGAAGTTTCTGAATATTGCGACAACATTCTTGTTCATCTGAATCGCTTACCAAACGCCTTTACTGTAGGCTTAAATCCACCGGTAAATATCGCTCGCCGTTTGTCACGTACGTGGGAAGGCTGCGTTGGATTATTAAGACCGACTGCTATGTGTGGACACAGTTCGAGAAACAGTAAAACTTGTTCAGCTAGTAGGGCAGCTTAAGATGCAAGCAACCCAGCCACAAGACAAATAAGAACATCGCACAATAGTGTTCACCGACTAAACCCATAATCACCGTTGTAGCTGTTGACAATAGGACTCGTTTAACAGCTCAATGCAGAAATCAGCACACACCTGGAGGACGCGCGTTACATGGCTTGGCCAGAGCGTGATAAACTCTCTGTGTCTAACTCTGGCTGGAGAAGTCCATTTCTTCACTTGGGAGCTGAGGTTAGCCATTTTAAAATTTCCCTGAACCATTATATAAGCTGTGGATTTCCAACTTGGTACCGAGGGGTTTTGTATTCTGGCCGGGCCTGCTCGGGGTCAGGACATTTGTTCAATCCCCACTAGGCTGTGTGCGTGCGCCGGACCACGGGCGGATAACCCAGGATGTGACCCACTGAGTCCGATAGGAGGGGTCCGCGGAAGATTGGCCCCAACTTTGCGGGAGCAATGTTAATTAACACTCAATGTTAATTAACACTCACGCCCAGGATAAGAGCTGTCATTTATGCGCATGAGCATCATGCTCCGATGAAGGATGTCATAGAAAAATCCCTTCACTGACTTTCAGTTTTCCAGATTACATCTTCCTCGACCGTTCAAACGTTACATGCGCCCACTGAAAAATTTAGGTCAAGTGCAACTTCATCGCCGTTATGTGTTTCCAAGCACCATGAATCTCCAACACATATGTTAGTGCGACCAGGCAGTCTGGAAGTCATTTAGCATCCTTTAGATCTTATACACGCAACAAGAGACACACATCATGGCCATCGACTAAGATCATCCGGTCATGTTTGCTATTGGGAAGGCGCCATGCAACGCCCTCCACAAGGGATGGACATGTCTTAAGGTTATTTGGATGATCAACCAGTCCAGCCCGAGTACCTGTAGACCAGCTTTACAGGTGAACCGAATGGTGCGGGGCTGGTTTGCCAGCTGATTTCACCAGGTAGTAGACTCTGAACAGTCATCTTGAAGCGACTAGACCTGCCCGTTGTCGTCGGAGAGTCGATCACTCTAGTCTGTTAGGAATACCCCCAATGGAGCTGCACGCTACACACCAACAGATGCGATGTTACGAGAGCAGTTTAAAGACTGCGCTGATCGATATCCGTCGTCGAGATCAAGTCGCGTCAGGAAGTTGACTATCCTGCAAACCAGAACCTCGGCTTCTGAATGCGCTGCCCGCGCGGCCCGAACCTACCCGTGCTGTCATCCCATATGTCCAAGTTTGCTTTTAAGCATGGCGCAGCACGGTTACGCCATCGGCGGGTCCGAAGGGGCAATTTCCCTCAATCTTAGCCGAATCATGCTCATTCTCCCAAAGCCGCGATTGTGAGAATATTCACGGCACCCGACACTTTAAGCTGCCGCTAGCACGTGAACTTCAGATTTTGCTGATCCCCGGCGGCATCCGAGCTCCAGACTCAATCTCATTGGCGCGCGTCCTTAAGCTTCGGCAATCATCGACAAACTTGGCTGGGATAACCCCACACAAACCCCAGATCTCAACGGCATTGAGCCAAACGCGGGGAATGTAACATGATCCTCGGCGGCCATTCGACCGACGTGACCACCCTTCTATGAGGTCACATCGCAGGGTGCCTTCTGTCGCGAAAACAAAGCAGACCATACGCGCCAATTATCACAGCGTCGGACCTGCATACGCTGCCGGCTAACCCCAACACGGCCGCTCCATCGTCTTGGGGGTGGGTTCCAACCATATGTGAACGAGTCACGAAGGCAAGCAAAGCTTGGTTCCGACCAATTTGGGCCTCAACGATGTCTTGACTGACGTTGCCTCGGCGCGCGCATCGTAAAATACCCCCTCTCAAAGCTCAATAGCGACCTATATAGCCTACCCCGCCGCTCGAACATTACTGCTTCTGCTTTCCTCCCAAGGCACTAGGCTTATTGAACGTCGGCCCTCTCCTCTCTCAAGCGTTTCTCGGCCAGTCGGTTCGGACAAGCTCACAATGAAGTTCCTTGGTGCTGCCGTCGCCGGCATTGCCAGCCTCCTGTCTCTCCAGGCCACCGCGAGCCCCGTGCCTACCCCGGTCGAGGCCCGTCAGGCCACCGGAACTATCTCGAACAATGTCATCTTCTCGCCGCCTTCCAACGCCGGCTGGGTTGACCCTCGCGTCCTGTACGCCCGCACAATCCAGCTGGAGTCTGGCGACCTGCTCGCCACCTGGGAGAACTACTCCCCTGAGCCTCCCATCGTCTACTTCCCCATCTGGCGCTCTAAGGACGGCGGAGCCACCTGGTCTGAGATTGGCCGGGTTCAGGACACCGTCAACGGCTGGGGCCTCCGCTACCAGCCCATCCTCTACGAGCTTCCCGAGGCCTTTGCTGGATACCCTGCCGGCACCCTCCTGCTTGCTGGCAACAGCATCCCGACCGATCTGAGCTTGACCAAGATTGATGTCTATGCCAGTACCGATGGTGGTGTTAGCTGGGAGTTCCTCAGCAGCGTCGCCAGTGGAGGCGAGGCCCGACCCAACAACGGCTTGACCCCCGTTTGGGAGCCCTTCTTTCTGTAAGTTCAAAAAGCAACGCAACCTATCCATCTTGGAAGCCTCGACTAACCGGCATTCTCTTCTCAGGCTCCACAACGAGAAGCTCATCATTTACTACGCCGACCAGCGCGACCCCAAGTACGGTCAGAAGCTCTCACACGAGACCACCACCGACCTCAAGACCTGGAGCGGCGTCGTCAACGACGTCGCTGACGACAGCAGCTACGAGGCTCGCCCCGGTATGCCCGTCATCGCCAAGCTTCCCAATAACGACTTCATTTACGCCTACGAGGTTTGCGGCACCGATGGCTGCCGCGTTCACTACCGCCTCACCGCCGACCCCGAGAACGTCATAGCTGCTACTAGCATCAACCTGATCTCTGACAGGGGGACCCGCCCCGTCAGCTCTCCCTACGTCGTCTGGTCCCCCATTGGCGGCGTCAACGGCACCATCATCCTCAGCGGCGGCAGCCAGTCCAACATCTTCGTCAACAGGGCTCTTGGTGCCTCTAATGCGTGGGTTGAGTACGCTGTTCCCCAGCCCAACGCCTACTCTCGTTCCCTTGCGGTGCTTGATGATGGCAGCAAGTTGGCCATCATCGGTGGTGGCAGACTGCCGCCTAGCAGCACTAACCAGGTCAGCATTAGCGTTGTTGACCTGAATGCTCTGCTTGGATTGTAAATAGTCAAAATACATAGCTATAATTTCTATGAAAGATGTGCTGAAAGAAGTACAGTTATGGCTAAGAATCCCAACAAAAGTAGTAAATAGCTTCAGGCGCCTACCTATGTTGCTGGTCATTCATTGCGAGAGAAAGGCCCGCTGGTGATGCAGTGTGAATCCACCGACTCTTTGGCACAGCAGTAAATCGTCTTGGATTGATGATGCTATAACATAGGCCCCAATCCGGGAAGTTCCATCGCTTGTGCAATTTCCCGAGTGCGCTATTCAACAGGGAGCGAAACCTGTCGAGATGGGTGGTATGAGCCTGGACATGATTATCAACGTTGCCGATATGACAACATATGGTGTTGCAAGAACAAGGCACATGCTTTCTTATAGGAACAGTAGCTGGAGACACTAGCAACCTCTAGAATAGGTCATGTTCTATTCCTAATTATGACGCAACAAAGCTTGGTGACTATGTCAAATTTCTGATCAACGCTGAACACAAGACAGGCTTGCCGCTTCCTTCCAGCATCTATAGTCTGCAGGATTGACCCGCCCGGGAATCCCTAGCCACTTCTTCCATCAACCAGGCTTAACGACGGTAGTTTTTTCTCAGCGTCTAAACTAATATCAACAATATGCTTCACTAAGGCCGTGCAATCAACGTCGAATTTGCCCCATGGCCTTCGGTTTACCTCGATAAAATACTTGCTACTCATCGAAGTCCTCATATTCAAGTCATATGACTTCTTGCTAGCGCCAAGACCTCAATACTCAAATAATGTCTAGAATATGTCCAACCATTGATATCGCCCTTTCTTCCTCTAATCGACGTGCCACAAGTTGTAGGCTGATAGGCATCCCATGTACGGCGGTTGGATCGTCTAGTCAAATGGTCAGTCGACTTGTGTCATGCTGAGGTGATAGAATTCCTACATTCGGCGTGGATGGCCTCGCAGTCCGGGCTTAGAGGCTTTCCGGCAGAGTCAAGAAGTATGTCCGAGTTTTCGTCTACCAACAATCCCGTAGGGAATGACACGCAAGAGTAGTCTAGCACATTGTAGACACCAGTGTATCCAACTAGAGCATCAAGGTTAGAGCAGACATTCGCAAGGCAAAGTTACAAAGAAGATGGAACTCACCGTGCTTAAAGTCGCCATTCTTGACACTGGCAAACGGCGTGGTAGGGCAGAGAATCGCGTCAATACCAGCGGCATTCCAGCGATCCAGGTATCGCTTCTGATACGCCGTGCGCTCCATGTGCAACTGCCACATGTCGTACGTTCCGAGCTCCTTGGCAGTCTCGTACGCCTTCATTTCTGGCCTGAAAGGCTCTCCGGTCTTCTCCAGCTCCTTCTTGATAGAAATACCGCCATCCGCAACAAACATGCGGGCTAACAGGCTCAGCCCTTGCGCCTGGTCCTTGGGGTCCCAGTCGACAATTTCATGGCCAGCCGCTCTCAGCTTTTCAACGGTTTGCTTGAGTGCGCGAGCGACGGGCGGAGTCGGTCGGACCATGCCATCATCCCACATGACGGCAATCTTCAACTTCTCGGGCAATTGGACGTCCCGCCAAGGGATTGGGACGCAACGAGGGTCGTGAAGCCACGTTTGACGGTTAACAACGGTCTTGCTGTACAGTTCCAGATCCGTAATCGTGCGCGTCATGGGACCGTTGACGGACTGGACCGCCTCCTGGCCGGACATGCCGGAGCGGCAGCCCAGAGTCGGAAAGCGACCAAAAGAGGGTCGTAGGGTAAAGATACCAGTGCAAGCGGCAGGAATGCGAAGAGAGCCACCTACGGGTTGTCAAATGAGCCGCGCATCTCATATTGAAGGGAATGAGGGAAGACGTACCAATGTCCGTTCCAATACCAAGAGGGCTTCCCTTCATCGCGATGAGCGCAGACTCTCCGCCCGAGCTTCCGCCACTGGTAAGGTTTCTGTTCCTCGGGTTCACCGTTCGGCCGAATACGTTGTTGACCGACTCCGCAATCATCATCGCCGTGGGCACGTTGGTCTTGACATAAAAGACCGCACCGGCGTCTTCCAGCAGAGTGGCGAGCGATGCGTCATATTCGGCAGGGTCGCCAATGTGCGATGCAAAGCCTACTGTAGCATCGAGGCCCTTGAGGTTGAAGTTGTCTTTCAGAGAAATTGGCAAACCGTGGAAAGGTCCGACAGGCTGCCCAGTGCGCTCGAAATGCTCGTCCCTAGCCTGGGCCGTTGCGAGCGCGCGATCGAAACATGTTTCAGAGAGGCAGTTCGTCTGGGATGATGGTCAGAAAGTGAGCTCCTTGCCATTTCACCAGGGGGAATTCAAGCTCTTAACTCACCAGTTGATGAGCGGCAACAGCCCGCTTGCAAAAGGCTCTCGTTACTTCCAAAGACCTGAGCTCTCCAGAAGCGAGCTTCTGAATCAGTTCGGCGGCTGTGCTGTCGGTGATGTCGAGCTCTTTTTCAGTGAACCAGCCAGACGTCTTGGGCCAAGCTGTGACGTCGGCCTGGGACTCCGGTGGCAGCAAATTCTTGGGAACACGCCATTCGGAGGGGATCGACGCAGCGAGAGATTCACGCTTCTTGGCGGCCGCCAGCTCCCAGGTTTCAGCCTTCAAGCTTCCCATGATGAACGAGCGTTGTCTGTGTGTCTACAAAGTTGGAGATAAGATAGGGCAAGAAAAAGCTAACCTCGAAGAGACTGAACCGGTTCCGAACCTGTTAAATACACGCTGTGACTAACGATGGTTTGGGAATCATGGCGCAAAGGTGCCGGACCGCACCGGTCATCGGTGATATGGGTTCGGGACATGCATGACCCATCATTCGAGATCTAGTAGGGAAGACCAAAGTCGAGGCGTGACAGTGCTAATTGACCCCGCGGGAACTGTAGATGGCGGGGTTTATGGCGGCAGGGAGTTCAAGAGATAAGATGGCCGGGAAAATATCAAGCCTGCGCGACGTTCCTGCGGAGAACTCGTTGCCCGCATTTAACAACTTTCTTGATAAGGAGTTCGTCTCCGGGTTGCACGCAGCTGTGCACCCTCATGGAGGCGGAGTTGTGTCCGACTCTCTGAATAACGACATCCTTCAGCATACCAAATGCAGCTTGTCGATGAGGGGGTCGAAAGTCCCCTTCTGAATGCCCCGGATAGCGCTAATTCCCCTCACGAGCCAACCGACTCGGAACCGGCGAAGGTGCTATTTGTAGACCATGCAATTTAGGGCCGCCATAGTTGCCATTGGGCATTGGCAGTGTTACCGCGTGTTGTGAGTCAAGTGACGCACATGGCGGCGCGACAGACAACGCCAACAAGGGTTAAGCTTCGCTGTTGCGCTGGAACCCATGCACCGTGTGGCGCGACGTCAAGATCGCCGGGTCTCTTTTCCTAGTGCTGGCGGGCAATCAACGGGGCATGGATTTCAGTGCTGGACGACACATCGACGGGAATTCCTTCTTTTCCCATGTTCACAGCAGCCGCGCTCGCAAAGTGGGACGCGTCTAGCGATTTTCTTCTAGCCTGGCTGGCGTAAAATTCTGTCATTGATATCGCCGAGCTTCCGCCGCTTTCCAACCACAAACGCGTCAAAAAGCACGTTAGCCCTTGCCACACGTCTGCGCCAGTAAAGCGCGCTTGAGCAACTCGCGCGATTCATCCAGCATACCCACCTTCGAGGCGTATCCGGCGTGTTTGGAGGCTGAAGAGGGAAGGATCTCGACTTGCGACTTGCGATTTGCGACTTGCTAGTCGCGGCCTCGGACAGCATCGGACGACAGCCCCGGAGAAGCTGTGAGCTTATCATTCCAACCCAGTCCGTTGCGGGGGTTGCGATCTTCGTCGGCAAAGACCAGATATGATAACGGTCTTGGAAGCTCACAGTGCAGCAGGGTCACCCAATCACAGCGCATTGCGACGGAGCCGACAACAGTCGATATCAATCCTCAACAATAAGTGCACAAGATAAGATATTCTGGAATGCCGATGGGCAACGAATGTTAACGGTTTGCTGGTTCGCCGATACTCACTTGGGCCCCGGAAACGACACAAGAAACCAGACCGGCCTTATCACAGGACCCCTGCTATTTATTCCTGTGACCATATTCCTTATCTCTTGGACGATACCGGCTACATCAAGTCGCGCATCAGCTCTGGCAAGACAACTCGCAACCAAGGCATGGAATTGGATGCTCTATCCATAAGAAGTCGGTTAAACTTCAGTACAACTTCGAGGGAACGGTGTGACCGAGTCTGAGCAGTTGCGTTGCCAATTCGTCGGAGCAATAGTGTACTTTGGCTTTGCAAAGAGCAACACCACCAACGGATCTTTCAGTATGGCCCTCGACAAGATCCGCCAATACCTGAACGTCGAGTATTCGCCGGGAGAACGCAAACTCCTTCAAAAGTGTGATTTCTTCATTTTGAGTTTCTGCTGTCTGAGTACGTGTACCTTCATGTCTTGTCTTGAATAGAGTGCTGACTAGCCCGAAAGGCTACCTTGTGAACTATGTGAGTATGAGGCACCACCGTCCCAGCTTCTTTACGCGTTGTGTGGCCATTAGCGCATTCTGACTTGGCTCCAGCTTGACCGCACCAACCTGAACAATGCATACGTCTCCGGCATGAAAGAAGAGCTGGGCTTCGTGGGAGACCAGCTCAACCAGATCAACACTTGCTTCACTGTTGGGTAAAGAAGAACATTCCCCATACGTCCGGTCCCTACTTTGTTTAGTAACTAACCATTAGCCCAGATACGTCATTGGACAGGTACCATCCAACTTATCCCTTCACTATGTGAAGCCAAGAATTTGGTTCCCGCTCATGATGATTGTCTGGGGTGCCTTGACAATGTGCACCGCTAGCGTTCACAGCCCGCAATCGATCATGGCCATCAGATTCCTCCAGGGCATTGCGGAGGCGTCAACTTTCGTTGGCACGCACTACATTCTTGGTGCATGGTACACGGAACGCGAGCTTGGCAAGCGTAGCGGTATTTTCACGGCATCGGGTCTCGCTGGCACTTTTTTCGGCGGTTTCATCCAGACGGGCATCCACAGCAGCATGGACGGCTTGCATGGTCTCAGCGGGTGGCGCTGGCTGTTCATTATTGACGGACTGATGACCCTTCCTGTGGCTCTCTACGGCTTCCTCTGCTTTCCTGACACCCCGCACACGACCACCGCCTTTTATTTCACCGAGGAGGAGAAAGCCCTGGCTCGATCCAGGGTGCCCGAGATTCAGGAGAAGTCACCTCTGACGTTCCGGTTTATGAAGAAGGTCCTCACCTCTTGGTATTGGTGGGGCTTCGTCATGCTATGGATTATCGCCGGCGAGACCGAGTCCTTTAGCACCAACTCCCTCCTCGGCCTTTACATGAAGAGTCACCCGGTCAACAAGTACACCGTTGCTCAACTCAACAACTACCCCACAGGCGTTCCCGCGGTTGGCATCGTTTCCACGCTCTTCTGGGCGACGCTTACGGATTTCCTGGGCGGGAAACGCTACCTCGTCGCTTACTTTATCGGCATCACGGGCGTGGCGACCTCCGCCATGATTCTTGTAGCAGCCAAGGACCCGACGAGCGCCGCGTCTACGTCTGTCGTGTTTGGCGCTTACTACTGGGCCGGAGCCGTGTATGCTTGCCAAGCCACCTTCTTTGCGTGGTGCAACGATGCGATGAGATACGAGGAGGGCGTTTTTCGGGGCGTCGTGCTGGCGGGCATGAATTTAGGCAGCAACGCCATCAATGCTTGGTGGAGCATCATCTTCTACGGTGCATCTATGGCCCCGTGGTTTACAGTAAGTCACACCCAACGGGACGTTTACCCGAACTAAGCTAACCATAGACTGCAGAGGGGTATGTGGGCCATGATCGCCAGCTCCATTGCCTTGATCATCTGGACCAGTGGTCTCACCTACCTGGCGCACCGAGAGGAACTGCGGAGAGTTTTGAACGCAGAGGCGGAGGAAACGGGGTCAATTGCCAAGAGACCCGTTGTGAAGGACGATAACGACACCGTTTGATGTCACTAGAAGCCTACTTAACTCAGCTGAGCCACTGGAGACTCGGTGAGTGTATGAAGTAAGAACGAATGAACCGTGTTGCAAGAGAGACTGCACTGGTGTAGTCAGAACATCTGACGGAAGGATGAACGCTGAATCATTATCTAATCGAAGTGAGTTGACAAAGCACCTCGAAATGATTGTCTGGGAGGAAAGTGATTAGCTAAACTACATCTCTTTCGCCCAATGTTTGTCCCAATTGGAAGCTCAACTTGTTGGGGGAAGAGCACGGTGGGACCATTTCTGGCTGCTTAGAATTCAATGTGGACGCATTTGTCCTGGAGGACTTTGATGGCGGGAGAGGAGGGTATTTCGAACCAAGATGGAGTTGCAAAGACGGAACAAGGTCCGCCCTCGATCGGACACACTTAAAAATCGCCTTCCCGCATCTAGCTGGCATTAAATGAGGGACTCCCCGTTCTGGGCGAGACCGACACGGACCCTGATAGAAAAGCTTGAAATGCCGAGGCCGGGGAGTTGTCGCCCCACTTTACAGCCTTGCTGATGCCGAGGCCGGCACACAAAGAACGGATCCGCTCCACAGGATGCCGAGGTGACGGATTTGGCTTGCATACGCCAGCCAAAGCCTTCGAGAAACCCGAGCTGCGTGTTGCCGTACTATTTGGAATGGAATGACTGCATCGATACATTGTAGTTTGTAATTTTGGTGTATTTGGATGGCTATTATCCAGTTTCCTGCAGAAGTCTACATAGCAGCCCTTTTCCATGTTTGTGCGACTCAAGCCTGCAAATCTTAAAGTGGGCCCCTCACCGGTGACACCGACCCCCGTAATCGGCACCGAAACCCGGTTCTTGGAGTAAGGCGCATCGACCAAACTTGCGTCATACCCACCTCCGCCAATGCGTTTTTCACCTTGTGTAATCCAGTGTAATTCTTCACGCCACCCAACCTAGAACGTGCCTTACTCGTTATCGGACCCACGGTGACCAACCTGACGGGACACCGAGTGGCCCGGCACGTTCGGAGGGCAATCAGG
The DNA here is from genome assembly GCA_001625285.1 of Colletotrichum incanum. Classification (NCBI taxonomy): domain Eukaryota; kingdom Fungi; phylum Ascomycota; class Sordariomycetes; order Glomerellales; family Glomerellaceae; genus Colletotrichum; species Colletotrichum incanum. The sequence goes on from LFIW01000610.1 coordinate 113,018, forward strand.
GGATGACAATGTGCTCCGCCGAAAGGTTTCGACGGAGGCTTCTAGCTAGTCTTCCATTGCATATATAATTGCTCCTTCTCAGCTTGGACTTGTGAGAAATTGTTCTGCACTGTGGATTTTACATCATTAGACGATACACCCGTACTTAATCATCCATCCTAATACACAACGCGCACCGATGGCTCCACTACCTTCAGGCTACAATGACCGTCCGGTCACAATACTCGGAGGCGGTGTCTTAGGTCGCCGTATAGGTGAGCGAAAACCACTTGAAACCATCTCAATTCGACAACAACTTACACGTAACAGCTTGCATATGGGCCTCCGGCGGCTATGACGTCCAAGTCCGGGAACCCGACACCAAGCAGCATCAGCCCTGCGTAGATTACGTTAAACAGAACATTGACAGCTACCCGGCATCCGGCAGGAGACGCCCCGGCAATATCAGAGTTTTTCAAGACCTCGAAACGGCCGTCAAAAACGCCTGGCTCGTCATCGAGGCCGTCCCCGAGAGGATCCAGATCAAGATCGACACCTTTGCCGAGTTGGAAGCCAAGGCCCCTGCGGATGCCATTCTTGCCAGCAACTCGTCTTCTTACAGATCATCGGAGATGCTCGGAAAGGTGAAGGATGAGACCAAGACCAGAATTATGAACACGCATTACTACATGCCGCCCAGCAACATGGTCGTCGAGCTCATGACCGATGGATACACGAACCCGGATTACTTTCCCTTCATGACGGAAAGGCAGGCAGAGGTTGGGACGAAGCCATTTACTGCGCGGAAGGAGTCGACCGGTTTTGTGTTCAATCGTCTCTGGGCTGCGATTAAGAGAGAAACGTTGTCAATCTTGGCTGAGGGTGTATCGAGTCCCGAGGAGATTGACACCCTGTTCTATGAGCTGACCAAGAATGGTAAGGGGCCTTGCAAGCTAATGGATGGTGAGTTTCTCTAGTTTTTCTCTTTCAGGCTGCATGTACTGATAACGCAACAGAGGTTGGCCTCGACACGGTTGCATTTATCGAAGACCACTACGTCAAGGAGCGTGGTCTTTCCCCAGAGAACACCGTCGACTTCCTGCAACGAGAGTACCTCTCTAAGGGCAAGCTCGGCCACAAGTCAGCCAAGGGCGGCTTGTATCCTCATCTTCCCAAGATCGTCGCCCTCGACCTTGGACTCGCAAACCCCAACGACCACTCCACCTCGGGACAAATCCTTCAGCTCTCATCAGAGGGTAAGTTGGAGCGCGTGCTTGTTGAGAGGCAGCACGTTCCTGACGGTATCGACATCGACGAGACAACTCAGCGTATGTTCTGGACCTGCATGGGGACGCCCGGCCAGAAGGACGGCGAGGTTTTCTCTGCGAACCTAGACGGCAGTGATGTGAAGTCGCTCTTTGCTCCTACAACCATCAATACTCCAAAACAACTCGTCATCGAGCCCACATCAAGAAAGATCTACTTCGGCGATCGCGAGGGCATGAAGGTCTATCGATCTAACTTTGACGGCAGTGACCTGGAAACTCTAGTCGTTGGCGGTAACGATGCTTCGGATCTTAAGTCGTGGTGTGTTGGCATCTCCGTGGCGCCAAAGCTGGGCAAGTTCTACTGGACGCAAAAAGGCGCGCCCAAGTCCGGCCAGGGACGCATCTTCTGCGCCAACATTGAAATGCCCGAGGGCAAGACTGCAGAGACGAGAGATGACATCGTCTGCTTCCTGGGTGATCTACCCGAGCCTATCGATTTGGAAGTCGACGAGGAGACCAATACCATCTTTTGGACAGACCGCGGCGAGATCCCCAAGGGCAACACTCTCAACAAGGCCAGCATCGATCCGAAAACGGGGTTATTGAGGGTCGAGGGTGCTAAGAAGTATGATATCCTGGTGAGGCATCTCAACGAGGCGATTGGTGTCAAGCTGGATCAAGAAAATGGGCATGTCTACTTCAGCGACCTTGGGGGCAGCATCTACCGTTGCAACGTGGATGGATCGGAGAAGAAAAAGATTTTCTCTGATGACAATCGCACCATTTCTGGAATTTCTGTTCTGCGTTTCTAGATATGGCCTGGGAAGTAGGAGGGCCAGAGCGGCGTTTTGGTTGATGGAGTCGGCATGACATGGCACGGAGGTGGTCACATATATCCCGTATAGACTAGACTCAAAATTCTAATGGTTCGCGCGGACTTACATATTTTGTCTTTACATCTTGTCTGTTGTGATCTCAGCCTTCACTTGGGAAAGTTTCTCTACTTAACCCCTCTCTTGTGGCACCCTGCTCTAAGACCCTGCTCCAAGCCCCTCCTCTCTCCCTCCTGCGTGCCTTAGTGCAGTTTCCTTTACCCGCCTCTCTGTCCATCCGCCCGTCTGTTTGTTCGTCTCCACCCTACGTACCTATTAGGCTGCACGTAAGCGTAAGGGTTACATTTATAGAAATACAATGCGATTCATTCGCCACATAACGGGCGTTCAAGCATCAATTCATCCCCCCCAAGCCAAGACCCTGTATATAACGCACTGAGTATGAGTACATAAGACAGCGCTTGCGTATTTGGCCATAGTAGCCTAGTATCGTTAGTTTTAACATTTTCTCCTCAGCTTCAGACAAGAAGATGGAGTACACTGCTCAAAATGCTCTTCATTATCAGACTGACCTTTCATCGACAGGATGGTTTCGTTTGCTAATATTGGAACCATCACTTGAACGTCAATTTCCTCTTGTCTGTCGCCTCATAGTCCAAAAAATGGACCAGTCTGTCGAGTATGAGGCCTTGTCGTATGTTTGGGGCGACACAAAGACCTACAAGTCCGTAATGATCAATGAAGAGCCAATTCTAATTCGAGAAAGCCTGCATAATGCGCTCGTGACACTGAGAAGCGTGTCCGAACGCAAGGTTCTATGGGTGGACGCCATTTGCATCAATCAAGGCAGCGTCGCCGAAAGGAACCTTCAGGTCCGGCAGATGAACCGCATCTACGCTTACGCCAAGCTCGTTGACGTTTGGCTTGGGGCGCCGACGCCAGATTCTCACCGTGGTATCAACTTCCTGCGAAGTTTTGAAAATATCTCCTCTGACGGATGGGGACCACGAGACGCAGAACGTACATCCATCGAAGGATTCAGGCGTTTGTACGGCTCCGTCATAGCTGCTCTTGAAGATAACACATCAACATCCGGTCTTTTGGAAGCCTTGCGGCTTCTATGAAGGCCGTGGTGGACGGGAATGTGGACACTGCAGGAAAGCGTTCTGTGTCGCAAAGTACAGTGCTGGTGCGGCCAAGATTCACTATCGCTCCCCTGTTTCTGGGAATTCGCATGATCCATTCGTCTCTCAATCAACTATGGCATCTGGAACGGACCGACGATCGATGATTCTCTCCCCTTCCAAACGACCATTTGGGTCGGGAGGCTCGGATCGATGATGGCCAAGGAGGGGAAGATCAGCCTACTCATAGCACTGAATGTCTCATGGAACAGGACTGCCACTGACCCCAAAGACAAGATCATTGGTCCCCTTGGTCTGATTGATCAGTCTTCGGGCCTGGTTGTAGAGTATGACTTGTCGGTAGAAAAGATCTACCGAAACGCTTTTGCCGCTGCTTTGAAAGAGGGGAAAGACATAAACCCCTTGGGCCTCATCAAAGAGTTACCGACCAAGAGAAATCCTAGATTGCCATCTTGGGTCACTGATTTCGAAATACATTCCGAAGCTGGGAGCGATGATTTTGATTCGTTGTCAAAACCGATCTGGGCCAGAACAAAAAGATGTTTCAACGCATCATTAACGACAATGGCCAATCAGTTACAGTTTCAAACTAAAGTCGATGACTCAATTCTCGTTGTGGAAGGAATCGAGTTCGACAGAGTCAAAGTCATTGGTGTCAAAGCACCGGGATGGGACTCGTGTGGTCCCATCCATGCAGCTAATAGGCCATGGAAAGAAGTGATGAGGGCATGCTTGAGTCAATGGCGCACAATGATCGCATCGGAAGAGGGAGACTATTTGACCGGAGAGTCTCGAGAGGATGCTTTCTGGAGAACGGTTTTGACCGATCTCAAACAAGGAAGCGCTGTTGGATATCAGCGCCTCGAACCCCACGATTTGAAGTCGTTGATGAGACTTGAAACCGACCAAGGCATAGAAGATCTGTTGTTGACATAAGACGATCCGAGCAAGCCTAACTTTCGACACTTAAGACTTATTGAACAGTTGAATCGAAGGTTTTTTATCACCAGCAAGGGATACTTCGGACTGGGACACCCTTCTTTGGGGCCTGGCGACGCAATATGTATCTTATATGGTGGAGATGCGGTATATGGCCTTCGAGAAGTGTCAAATGAACGCCGGAGATACGTGGGAGAATGGTGAGTCGCGAGTAAAGCTAAACTATCGCAGGACTAAGCAACACGGACATGGCACTCGTTCTCTTTATTCTGTGACCGTGTCAATGCTAACATGTCACAGTTACGTACATGGCGCAATGGACAGCGAGATTGTCAGAGTCACTGCACATGAGAAACTCATTTGTCAGAAGTTTGACATCGAATAACAGAGTACCCTTCAACCTAGATGTGCTCAAGACTCAACTTGAATACTTTGAATGACAGAACGGACTTAACAGGACTGAACCAATTTTTCACCTATCTCACAGCCAACAACTTCCTGTCTTTTGCAAGCTCTACTGTCCCTCAATACAGCCGAACTAAGTTAACCATGAGCTAGGTGCCCAACGATATTTCTTCCGATTTCATAATATCGTTGCTCCTTGACACAGCTGCTTGAGACCTGCGACTGATTGATACACCTACGTGTAAGAGTGAATTAAATACTTTGTTGTTGTCTAGTAAGCCCGAAAGACAAGCAAACTCTACCGGCTTCCAATCCACCAATTGTGTTGTTCATCGGTCGTTCGAAGTTCCGCAACCACGAATGTACGATTTAGGCTGAATCATTCACGTTCCGCATATAGTTGCCAAGACATTTCGATGTTAAAGATGACGTGAAGCAGACCAAATAAAGCGAATACGAGGCTATCGCAGACGGGCTGGGAATCCGAATGCAGCACGGAATAGTTAAGCTCAACGGACTAGCAGAGACGAAATAGTAGAAAAGGAAGGGAAAAAGAAACAAAAGTCGCGGAAAGTTCGGGCCGAGCAGAGATTAGCTTTTTCAGATATAACACATTATCCCGTGTACCAAAGTTACTCCCTCTATCAAAAGCTGGCCAGAAGTGGTAATTCTTGTCCTCTTATATAACTCGACAGCGTCCTCCTGTCTTTACATCTTGACGTATTGCGTTCTGAGCTCTGACGATTTCCTCTGAGGCAGACTCCCTTTGAAATCTTCCACAATGTTCCCGTCTACTCTGATTATCCTCGTGGCACTAGTTTCAGTTACCTTTGCGTCAGTATTGAGCAAAAGAGATGTTATCGATGACTGTCTTGCTGCGGCGAAGGTTCCGTACAATACGCATAATTCTTCGCAGTGGAAGGCCGATGCCTCTCCGTTCAACGTCAGAATACCCTTCGTACCCGCTTCAATTGCCGTTCCTCTTACAACTGAGCATATCCAAGCCGCAGTCAAATGTGGTAGAGACAATGGAGTAAAAGTCACTCCGAAATGTGGTGGTCATAGCTATGCCAACTTTGGCTTTGGTGGCGAAGACGGACACTTGATGCTTGAACTTGATCATATGTACAACGTTACCGTTGACAATCATACTGGTATCGCCACTGTACAAGCAGGTAGTCGGCTGGGACACATTGTAACCGAATTGCATAAGCAGGGCAATAAGGCCTTCAGTCATGGTACATGTCCTGGGTAAGCCAAACGCTCTTCCAGTCTTTTTCTGTTGCTAATAATATGACAGCGTAGGGATAGCTGGTCATATTCTCCACGGAGGATTTGGTATGAGCTCTTTCACTAAAGGACTTGCCCTAGACTGGCTTGTCGGAGCCAAGGTTGTCCTCGCCAACAGCACCGTTGTCACGGTTTCTGAGAAGGAGCATTCAGATCTGTTTTGGGCGCTCAAAGGTGCTGGTAGTTCTCTGGGAGTCGTTTCAGAATTCCACATCCAGACCTACGATGAGCCGAAACAGGTTACGAGTCTCACCATAACCCTTCCGTGGAATGCGACACAGGCGGTTGAAGGCTTCAGAAATCTGCAGACTTGGGCAGATACCTCAATGCCTAAGGAACTCAACTTACGGCTTTCCATCTCTACATTTGGTACCAACCTAGAGGGGAACTTTTATGGCAACAGAGAAGGTCTGAAGACGGTTATTGAGCCACTGGTTGAAATGTTGGGAGGCCGGTACACATCAGAAACCACTGACTGGCTAGGAAACGTACAGCACTTCGCCAACATGCCTCTTGATCAGACCAATGAGTATAAATATGTTAGCTATGTCCCTGGTCCACTTACGTCTTTTCACCCTAATGCTGACATGGCGATGCAGCAAGAAAACTTCTACTCCAACAGCTTGTACTCTGATAAGCTGTCAGACTCTCAAATCGAAAGCTTCGTTCGCTACTGGTTTACTACCGGCAGGTCATTAGGGCGATATTGGTGGATCCAAGTTGACTTTCATGGTGGCAAAAAGTCAGCAATCGCCGAACGCAATGCCAACTCATCATCATATGCATACCGTGGAAAATTCTTTCTCTATCAGTTCTACGACTTGGTGAATTTGTCTGCGAAATACCCCAAAGACGGGTTCTCGTTCCTTCAAGGATTCATCGAAACCATAACCAATGGAACTCAGCTGGACAAGCAGGCGAAATACTTTAACTACCCGGATACAACACTAGGGCAAAACGAAGCACAGGCAATGTATTGGGGAGAAAACCTCGCGAAGCTTCAGCAAATCAAGGCAGCCGTGGACAAAGATGAGGTTTTTTATTTTCCCCAAAGTGTTAGGCCGACAAGTCTTGCTGGAGTTTGAGCAAAAAGAAAAAAATTCATTGGCAATTTTAGGTAGCACCGGACCTCGATAATCCATTGTTTCAGTACAAATGATTCCCCGGAATTTCATCATGAGTCGACTAGGGTGCCCCGGACCACAGCCTTCTACGGAGGGAGAACTCGGTAATATAATATACTTCTACAGGGTCTAGGAATTTGCCGAAACTCTAAACGTCGACGTCTTTACGCCTTACTGATATTTTGCGCGCCCATGCAATTTTATCAAGTGTTACCCGCGACATGCGCTCAATCTGAAGATAGTAGTGAAGGTTGTGTGTCAAATCTTTCATACCGCAAACTCTTAGAGATAGAAGGTTATAGTTAGTGGTATTGTACCTAGATATGGTTTGATTACGTGGTCGTGTAAGTCTTATCACAGCTGCCCGTAAGGATACTTGGCATGAGGGGTGCGGTCAGCATAGGTTTGCCGGCCCCTCGACGCCATTGCAAATGGATGTGTGATCCTATTAGAGTACGATGCCCCTACTCTGGCAGAGTCTTGGTCTATTTGGTCTATTGGGTCTATCGGGCACAACGTGGCTATGTAACATTAAGCTAGTGTGGTTGGCTTGGGCTGTATCAGCTACCAACTAGATCCAGGCGGCAGCACCCATGAATCGCCTCATTTCACGGCATAGCTGACCTTGGACTTCCCCTTACTCCTTGAAATCTTCTTCACAACAGTTTCCCCGCACAAGTCTGTGCTATCAACGTGCGTACCACCACAAGGATACACTTCAGCGCCCACAATCTCCACGACCCGGAACTTCTCCCCTGGCGGCGCTAGGCTGCGGTCGGGAATCAACCTTTCGAGTCCACGCTTGCGAAAGTCCTCCTCATCCCAGAAATCGACCTTGATCGGCAGCTTGGCGGCGAGGTACTCGTCCAATTTGCCCTGGATCGGCTCCTTCCACTTCCCGTCAATCAACCCCTGAAACTCGCACGACGCCGAGTCGGGGAAATGCGACGCCTTCAGCTCGTCGAACCCCTCAACCTCCTTTTCTAGTAAATGCCGCACCGCGGCACCGAGGACGTGACCCGACGTGTGCAGGCGCGAGTACAGCAACCGCTTCTCGGCGTCGATGACCTGCTCGACCTGCTCGCCCTCCTTGAAATGCGCATCAGGCCCATTAAAGCGGCCTAAATGAAGGACCTGCCCGTCACGGACAACGTCCATGCGCACTGATCTGACGGCGAAGGACGCGCCGGACGGCGTTGTCATGGTGCCGATATCGGAAGGCTGGCCGCCGCCCTGGGGATGGAAGACTGTCTGTTCTGTGACGACAACATGGTCTTGTTCGCTACCGTCTTTGAAGAGTTGGCGGTTGGATTCTTCGAGGTTGGAGAATGGGCGGATAGCGGTGACGATGGTCTTGAGGGTGTGAAGCTTGGCGTTGTGCTGAAAGGCCAGGTATGTCCGGGCTGCTGTTGACGCCATTGTTTTCGAGGGCTATGCTACTCAACTCTCTCAAATCCCAATATCACCTTTTGTCGTAAAACTGAGCCGAGGGCAGGTAAGATTATATGATGCCACGGGATGCTTTGCTGTTGTTCTTGTCTGTTCCAAGAGCTTCTTTTGAACCGATTGACATGAAGGGCGCAAGCGACAAACTGAGCCATAATGCAAGGTGGTCCAAAGGGCCCTTCGTCAGGGGCACTGAGTGGGTCTTCAGTTGGCTCGTGCACCCTTTCGCCAGAACCCTTATTTGTCATGATGAGAATGAGATGAGTCTTTTGATGATGATTGCCTTGTAAGTATGATATTGTTTGAAGGTATGGCACACAATATGGCCAACGCGAAGGTGCACCTACTGGAAGTAAACAATTGCAGCACAGCCCCAAAGGTAGTGGAAATGGGTGTGTGGCGCGCTGGGGCGGTACCCATCAAAGCCACCCTACCAACTCGCCAGCCCGGCCTACATTCTTTGGAGTCACTGCCAGCTTGCTGGCTCACAAGAGCTTTGATAAGCACCACCTCGCACACGAGGAGTAAGGCGAAAGGGACTGGCACCCACTACGTAAATTGATCCTCAGATTTAATGCAAAAAGGGATGAAGAACAAAGCCACAACTGATGGGAAAACGTTCTGCTGCAAATATCTGTGTTTCTGATAATGATGAGTCCTGATGATGAGCTGCCGGTTGTGACCGCCGCGCTATTCTCTGGGATAATTAACTAATTACCGTACATGAAAAATAATGAAGCCCTGCGGCTTAAGGCCGCTTTGTTCTAATCCTCCCATCAACCCCCAAGGCCGCCGCACCCCATCCTAGCACGTTAATCCCTCTAACTTCCCTAGCTAACTCTACTCCATGTCTGAATCCACGCACGGGGATGCCATGGTCTCTGCTTTTTCACAGGCGGTACCGGAAGTTGGGATCACGGCCTCCGGTAATGTTCTTCTGGGCGTCCTCCTTCTCACCTGCCAAGATGGCGTCTTTTTCCTTGTCCATTCGCTTAAGGTAGAATCAATGAATCACAACCAAACACTCTACCAATTGAAAGGGCTCCAAGCCGAGGGGTTTAACAGGTTGGCTATCTGCTTCATTCATTCCTACCTATATCCCAATCACGAAAACGATGTAGCTGAACTTGCTCGAAGTATGGGTTTCGAGGTTTCCGACTCATCAGAGCTGCAACCAACGATACGCGACTATCCCCGCAATATACAGGGCTTATTGCTGATTATTCTCTCACCTCAGATAAAGATGGTATCTAGAGGAAACTCGCCACCGCTGATGCATACCTATCGCCGTTGATTCGCCGTTATGTCAAGAACTTTGGTAGCGACTTCAAAGGCGGGCTAAACGCTATCGCAGGAAAGCTCTTATTCATGCAAAGCGAAGGTGGTCTCTGCCTGTGGCAGAAGTCTTCTGGCCTGCGTGCCATACTCTCTGGTCCCGCAGGAGGCGTTATTGGCTTTGCGCGGTCGTGTTGCGACCCAGACGAGAAGATGCCCATCATCGGCTTTGACATGGGCGGGACATCGACCGGTGTCAGTCGTTTCTCGGGCACATATGACCATGTATTCGAGACGGAGACGGCCGAGGTGACGCTTCAGACACCACATTTGGACATCAACACAGTTGCAGCTGGTGGGGGGTCAATTCTGCACTGGAAGATTGGGCTCTTTACAATCGGACCCGACGTGAGCTCTCTGTCAACCCGAATCAAGTGATCCAAGCTTACCTACTCTCAACAGTCTGCCGGAGCACACCCCGGACCGGCATGTTATCGGAAAGGTGGTCTACTTACGGTCACAGGCGCGAATCTATTCCTAGGTCGCCTTCAGCCTGAATACTTCCCAGCCATTTTCGGTCCGGAGAAGAACAAGCCTCTCGACTACGACGTCACTGCTGAGGCTTTCAAGCTTCTCACCGAGAAGATTAATGGCGAAGAAGGAGAATCCTTTACCCCTGAAGAGGTTGCAAGTGGCTTCTTGCGTGTCGCCAACGAAAGCATGAGCAGACCAATTCGATCCCTGACAGAGGGCAGGGGCATTCGAACCTCGGATCACAACCTGGCGACATTTGGAGGCGCTGGTGGTCAGCATACCTGCGACGTAGCTGAAGCCTTGGGGATTCAGCGTGTCATGACACACCGATACTCTTCAATTCTGTCGGCTTACGGAATGGCCTTGGCTGACTTGACACACGAGATTCAGCGGCCTCGTGCTGCGCAGCTATCGGAAATGAGCAAAGACCAACTAGCCGCTGAGTTCAAAGCTCTAACCGAAGAGACCGGTGGGGCTCTTACGGCTCAGGGATTTGCAAACCAGCAGATCGAGCACGAACTGTACCTGGACCTACGATACCAGGGAACTAACAGCTCCCTGATGATTCAGAAACCGGTCGACTCCTGGGACTTTACGCGCAATTTTTTCGAACATCATGATGAAGAATTTGGGTTCGTGCTCGACCGCAACATCCTTGTTGAGGACATTCGAGTTCGCGCTCTTGGCAAGACCGCAGGCACGAACATAATGAGCGTTTCGCCTGCTCTCAGAAGCGCCGAGATCAACATCGTAGCCGGGAAAAAGAGTGTCAAGAAAACCAAAGTTTACACCAGTGGCCAGTGGCACTACGTAAACCTCTTCAAGCTTGAGCATCTTGGCACTGGAGACAAGATTCCTGGCCCAGCAATCATCGTCGACCAAACACAAACCGTTCTTATCCAGGTTAGATGGGCGGCTACGGTGCTCCCACGCCATCTTTTGCTCGACCGAGAACTATGTGGAATGGAGGGATCCGACGATTCCCCTGCGAAGTCTGAGGACAATGGTGGCGTTGACCCAATTCAGCTTTCGGTCTTTGGGCACCGGTTCATGAGCATTGCTGAACAGATGGGACGTTCGCTCCAACTTACGTCTGTCTCCATCAACATCAAGGAGCGACTTGACTACTCCTGCGCCATTTTCTCGCCTCATGGTGGCCTAGTTGCCAACGCACCACACGTTCCTTGCCATTTGGGAGCAATAAGCTATGCTGTGGCGTAACAAGCAGAGAAATGGGGAAATACCCTGCGGCCTGGTGACGTTCTGGTTTCGAACCATCCAGCCGCAAGTGGATCTCACCTTCCTGACATAACCGTCATATCTCCGGTTGTTGATGGACAAACTAACAAAGTCTTGTTCTGGACGGTTTCTCGAGCCCATCATGCCGACTTAGGCGGTATTGCGACAGGATCCATGCCGCCGCATTCTAAAAAAATTTGGCAGGAGGGTGCTTCGTTCACCTCCTTTAAGCTCGTCAGCAATGTTAATTTTGATGAGGAAGGCTTATCGGAGATCATGTTGAAGAAGCCCGCGTCGTTTCCGGGGTCTTCTGGCACAAGGACGTGGAACGACAACATCAGTGATTTGAAGACTCAAATTGCGGCAAACCAGAAGGGAATCAAACTCATTCAGGATTCTATCAAAGAATATGGCCTTCCTACAGTTCATGTAAGTGCACCCACTGTTGGCGATGACGTAGGCGACAGATGTTGAGTGGCTTCTAGAAATACAGGCTTGGCATCCAAAAGAACGCCGAAAAGGTTGTAAGAAACCTCCTGAGAGAAGTAAACGACAGCTTCAGTGGCCTTCCACTGCAAGCAGAGGACCAGATGGATGACGCTTCAACACTGGTGTTGAAGATCCACATCGATCGAGTCGATGCCTCCGCCACCTTCGATTTCACGGGTACTAGCCGGGAAATATATGGCAATCTCAATGCCCCAAGAGCCATCACATCTAGTGCTATTATCTACGTTCTGCGGTTGCTGGTCAAAGAGGACATTCCGCTGAACCAGGGCTGCCTTGCTCCAATCGACATTGTTCTCCCAGCCGGCACGATACTCTCGCCATCTTTGGGAGCAGCGACCGTAGGAAGCAACGTGGAGACATCGCAACGAGTCACCGATCTCGTTTTGAGGGCATTCCAGGCCGCTGCAGCCAGCCAAGGTACATGCAGCAACTTGACGTTTGGATATGGTGGCGAGGTTGTCGATGGCAAGGCCAACCCTGGACTTGGCTACTACGAGGTAAGAAGACTGTCTCACAGTGCAAAGCCTGGCTGACCGATGACTACTAGACAATTACAGGCGGCGCCGGTGCTGGTCCGACTTGGACGGGCCAGTCTGGTGTTCACGTTCACATGACAAACACGCGTATCACAGACCCCGAGTCTCTCGAACGTCGTTATCCCTGCATTCTGCATGAGTTTAGCATCCGGAGGGGCTCGGGCGGTCGTGGCAAGCTTTTTGGTGGTGATGGGTGCGCCCGTCACATCGAGTTCCGCCGAAACGTTCAAGTCAGCGTCCTTAGCGACCGTCGAACCGTGCCACTTTGTGGGCTTTACGGCGGCGAACCCGGCATGACGGGTAAGAACCTCTGGATTCGAAAGGATGAGTATGGCCTTCGAGAAATCAACCTTAGGAGCAAAAACACTTGCCAAATGAGGCAGGGCGATCATATCATTATAAGTAAGCACTACGATACCTTTCATGCCGGAACTGATCTAACCTTACACGGGCAGAGAGCCCAGGTGGAGGGGCCTACGGACAATTGGAGAACTCAATGTGAAGCAAGTAGAACAAAAGTTCGGTCTGTAACATCATGTAGTAGTTCTTTGAACACAACTCGTAACTTGATCCCACCCTAAAACAGTTTGAAATGTGAAGAAAGATAGTGTACAACTATTAGGGTAACCAAAGCTGTCCTTCCAGGTAAGGCGAGTTGAATTTAAAATGATTGCAATCCAGGATTTGTTTGTTAAAGCACTGATACTGATAAAGTGCCCCTGGTAGTCATTTAGGATCTGACGTAGATTAACGCGATGATTGTCCCGTGACGGTAGGGAACACAGAGTCATATTACTTCATTCGTAATATATACCCGTGTTATCTGTTCTTTTCTGCCAGGTCTTTTTCCGTTGATGAACTTGATGCAATGGAAAATTCTCCAGCTTGTACAACTCATTGGTCCAGTGCCTTCGTCATCCCCTTTACACAAGCCAGACTCTCTGCCCATCTTCGACGTCAAGCTCACCCTCCATAATCTCCTCATTCTGTCCACCAGCTCGTCGCAAATGCCTCCAACTGTCCTCGTCGAGCTGACAAAACATCATAGCTCCAATCCTTCTAAAGTGGTTATCCTCAACTTTTTCAACGAGAATCGCACTCCCCGAGTAGTGCGTGCCGCCTATGTCCTCGTCCTCAAGGTATCCATCATCGGGGCCCCACTCGCCCAAATCGTCGCATACCTCCTTCGAAACCGCCAGTAAGAGGAACTCGCACCGGGTGCTGTCCCTATGAGGTCGAGTATCTGGAAACGCTTTGATGAAGGCGTCGCTCTGGTTTAGGTCCTCAATTGCCACCGTCCATTCCCCTTCCTCGGGGGCCTGCTGGAGAGTGCCTTTGCAAATGTGTGTTTGAATGGCAATCTTGTTGGACAGAAGCTCCGAGGGCATGTCTGCAGCATGCCTTTTTTCCGCGGCGTCCTTGTTTCCAGAATCCGTTTTCATAGGCTCGGTCTTCTCAGGTTCGTCTTCCTTAAGCCCCGTGTCATTCTTTGCAGGTCCTTCGGTAGAGTCTTTGATGCCGAATCCTTTACTTGTAAGGTGTTTCTTTCCGTCCAGATCAGGAAAGTTCTCAAGGTCCTTGTGGTTCTTGGTCTCCGGGGGCTCCTCCGGAATCGAGGCAAAGACGTTGGCAACCTTCGCCGCGGCCTTCCTGGATATCTTGACCGACGTTTCTTCCAGCCTCCTCGTCATATTCACAAGCTCCTCCTTCCACGAAGCAGAATGTTCCCCCTCAAACCTTCCGAAGAGAGGATTCTTGAGGAGAAATCTGAGGGCCTTCCCATCGTGACCCAGTGCGGTATAAAAACGCGGTAGATCCGGAACCGGCGGCGCTACTTCAACAGCACCCTTCACTGAAGCCCACGACCAAGATGGAAACCCTCCTTCCTTTCCGCAATCCGTCTTCTCCGCCCCCCATTCTAGCACCCTCCACGCAAGCTGCTCATGCAAACCATTCGTCCACAGCCCGGCGCCGTACTCTTCCCCTAGCGCGTCGCGGACGAGCTTTGCGATGCCCCACATGGCCGCCAGCTTATCATTGTGGAACGTCAGGTTGCAGCTGGTGTACGCACGCACGGAGTCTGTCCAGAATCCTTGAAGCGAGTCCGCAGTCGAGCTGACTAGAGAGCCCACAGAGAGCGCGGAGCCTTGAAGCTGGCGGCGCCAGCTGCGGTGGGTGCTGGCGACGGTGTCGAGGGCCGGCGGGAGACCGTCGGTGAGTGCTTCGGACGCGCTTATGGCCGCGCAGTCCCAGAACACTTGGCCCGCGCCAAAGTGCAGGAGGCGGGGGGAGAGAAGTCTCTCTGCTATCTGTGAGCACCTTGTACAGCTGGTGCAGATTAGGCTTGTTGAGGGACGTACCTTGAAAGACCCAGCCGCGAGTGTAGAGGTGCCGCTTCAACAAGCCTCTGTCCCAATGGTCATACTCTAACACTCTCCATGCCGTCTCTCCGAATATTTTCGACGACTTTCGACTGGTGTACCAAACCGGCAAGAAGTTCGGCTTTCTCGGTCGGAACAAGCCCTCTGTGTGGTTTCTCGAATCTGCAGCAGCGATGTTGCAAAACGAATTCCGATAAACTTTGTGCATCAACGGCGCTTCCGCCTTCCAATCCTCGACATGGACTCCCTTATCCCCTATCCCCTGGATGATACACAGACAGTCTATCCAAATGTACCTCATGCCCAGCTGCCGGACGACCTGGAGGGCTTGCGCGAAGGTGGTGTTGCTGCATATACCGCCCTTGCCCTCCCACGGGACGCCGCGGACTATAAAGTCGCCGAGGTTCTCCTTAGTGAGCTGAACAAACACGCCATCACCCCAGCAATGGCTCAGGGTAAGGTAGGGTGCGTTGATGGGCGTCTTTTTGGTGTCGACGACGCGGACGTATGACGGTGGCCAGGTGGTGTCCTCGGGGGGCCCGACGTCCAGAACGCGCGTGGGTACGAAGTTGCGGCTGCTGTGATGCCTGATGCACTCGGGATGGTTGTTTACGCAGTCGTCCATCCAAGCCCTCATTTGTTCCTGCGATTGTTTAGAGTTCGTGCCAGCACCAAGGTTGCTTATATCAATGTCCGAATTAAAGTCTAGCCTCGTTTTACGATTAGCACCCTAGATGGCTTCCGAAGATGCGTATTTATGGACCGAGCCTCTCCTCACCATCTTTGGGATACAAATGGAACTGCACATCTGGGAGGGTTTCGCTTCTCTTGTTGCCGTCGCCCCTGCCGGGGATAGGTCTGAACCTGATTGAGATGTAACTCTGGGTGTCTCTGGTCCTGTACGCCTGACGGATGTTCCACCGGTACACCGATTTGATCTCGTGCT
The DNA here is from genome assembly GCA_001625285.1 of Colletotrichum incanum. Classification (NCBI taxonomy): domain Eukaryota; kingdom Fungi; phylum Ascomycota; class Sordariomycetes; order Glomerellales; family Glomerellaceae; genus Colletotrichum; species Colletotrichum incanum. Next base: position 128,868 of record LFIW01000610.1, read on the forward strand.
CGTTGTCAAACCAGGGGCTCAGATTTCCGAGGTTCTCGGCGAGACGCGTGCAGAAAACGCATCTTGATTGCAGAGAGGCCTCGAAGGAGGCTGCGTGGCGGTGGTGATAGTCCCACCTCTTTTCGGACTCCAGGACAGTAGAGCGGCAAAATTCGCATATCATCGTTGTAGGGTTATGGTGCCGGTAGCTCTCACACGGAGGGATTTCGCGGTGATGCTTTCCAAGGTTGAGCTAAAGGTTGTGAGATCAGTAGATGCGATACAGGCGTGAGATTTTGAGCTGAGCTGACAAGCAGGCAGACATCATGTTGAAGCAAGTAAGCGTCGCAGGGGTAGGGTTACATGGATCTTCAGCAAGGGTTCTAATTGGATAGCGGGGATATCAACGGGGCTGACGCCGACTTCATGCTGGTGATGCGGCTTCTCTTAAGAGCCAACACCTCCACAGCATGTTCCACTGAGACAATAGAACGATTACGGTCGTGGATTGCTGAAATCTAACGATCGCGTGGAAATTTGGAAATCCCAACGATGAACTCCGTACATCAAAACACGTCTGCTACGTAGTAATTAAAAGTGATATGTACTAACATGCTGGGGTCTAAACCTAGGTTCTAACCACCCTACCGAGGCTGTCGCCTTAGCTGAAGTCGATCCTTTGGTGAAGATTTGATTTCAAGAGCTCTCAGCTGTTCAACTTGCCCTGGCGACAAACTAAGAACTCTGCGGAGTACGCGACTCAGGTGGATGGGATGTCAGATATGGAAATCAAGTTTCAGAACAGCGGGTCTGTCTTTTTCATCCTTCCGTATCTGTTTTTCCAGAAAGGTGCTGTCGAATTCACATCAACAAGAGAAAATTCCTGCTGGTTCGTTTCTCCCATCATCTCTCGGTTGGAGACCGACCCGATGAAGTCCGGAGTAAACACCGGGTGCGATTGAGCTGGTCTCGGCAACCTCCGGGCCAACATGGGCCATTTCTTCCTCTCGGAAACTACTTGCACGTATTCCATCATGCAGTGAGAGCCAGCAGAGACAGGATGCACACAGTGGCACCAAGCGATCCTTGGCCAGCGAGCGTCGACGCAGCCGAAGTGCCGTTGGACGACCCCGACGATGACTTGGTCTGGTTGCAGGAGACGAAGCCGTTGCGTCCAGAGGCGCCGGTATGTGTCATGGTGCCGACGTAGACACAGCTGCCCTGGTGATTCGGGTCCAGGACAACGCGGTCGGGCCCGGGAGATCCTGCACATGAATGTCAGCGGCCGTGCGAGTGCATCTCGATGACGTGCCTGCAGATCTGGCCGAGCACGAGACTGAAGGGGGGAAAATGAGAATGGAAGACTTACGCCCAGTGTAGTTCCCAGAGGTGATGATGGGGAACTCCTGGTATGGACCGGATGTGGCGAAGACGAGGTTCTCGCGATTGTTGAAGCGGTGGGGGTACTCGCTGGCGCCGACCTGCTGGTTGGCGGCGTGCAGCCGGCAGCCCTCTGCGGTGGCCTCCTCGATCTGTTTCCTGGAGTACCTGTTGTCGCCGCAGGTGACGGTGCCAACATCGGCAGTGCCCTGTCGCTTCTCGAGGGCCTGGTCGGCGGCGGCGATGGGGTTCGCGGCGGCGAAGACGGCAAAGAGGGCCAGGACGACGGTGGGTTTGAGGCAGACCATGGTAGGCGACAGCGTTGCGTGCGACGAGTGAGGTTGGTGAGGTGAGTGAGATGAATTCAATGGTGGATGAGAGTCGGGAGATGAGTGTGAGTCTCGGCGGGGCGTTGATTAGTGTTCGGTAACCTTTGGCCGATGGAAGGTTTCTGTAACGCCGTTTAAGCCGCAGTGGAAACGGGTTTGGATGGAGAGGAGAGGAGCCCGCAAGGGAACAAGGAGAGGGCCGGCCGGCGATTTAGAGCGATGTTTAGGTCTGCTTCGTTCGAAATATTGAAAAGGGGCCGAATGCGAAGGGGCCGACAATTAAATGAAACATCCAATTATGCCGAGCTGCTTGGCCCGGCGCGAGAAATCCGCCCGCCAAGTTCGGAGATCTTCCGTTCAGCTTTCAAGAGAAGCTCGATCGTGCCAGGTGATTCCCCCAACACCCAAAACACAGGTTCCGCCTCAGCTCCAAAATTCACTTTTTCAGGTGGTCCAGGTCTGCAAGCAAACCAATCTGGGCCGAGCAAACAACGCAAGTGCCACGGAAGACGCGCTGACGAGCCAAGGACGGCGGCGAGAATACCGTGAGGTCACGTGCTTTAAGGTTTGCACCAATTAAAGCTTGACTAAGAACATAAGCTTAACATTCGCACCTGTGTTTCCAGAGGCCGCCGTCTCCACCTTGTTGATCATGACCGGCTTTCATTGGCCTCTGTCCCTTGTGCAGGGCTTTTTCTCTTACTTGGGTTTTCTGGGCTGGGAGTCGGGAGGAGCCGATCAACCGAAGACAAGCAGGGCAAACGTCCAATGGAGCGGGCGAAATGCAAGCCAGCAGTTTGACAACTCAGCTGCCAATGTCGGTCACGCACTCGGTTAAAACAAACAAAACAAACAAAACATAACCAACAAGAGGAACAAGAAGCCGCAGCCTCAGCCACAAACGGCGACCCCACTACAGTGGCTTGTGTGTCTGCTGCTCTTCCGTCCGTCCTCGAGTCGCTCCTTCCCTTCCCTCGGTCGTCGCTGCCTCCGCTGCCCACACTGGCCCGCACCGCCTGCACCCTCCCGCCGTTTCCTTGCACGATGCTACAGGTACGTGGCCGCCGAATGTGGGGCAGAAGCGCACGGTGCACATCCGTCGAACACGGTGTCCGCACGCTGACGACGTCAGTGAAGCAATGACGCCTCCACGTGGGCCGGGTTTGGCCTCCTCCCCAAGGTTCCCCCCACCTTCCCCTTGCGACATCGCCGTAAACCGGCTGTCGATACTAGCACCGCCGCCGACAATCTGCCATATCTGTCACCATCGCAGCAACCCCTCATCCCGCCGTTGTTGTACATCCTCACAGTTGCACCGATTCTCAAAGACACCCAGAATGACCGTCAATAGCGCCATCGCGGCGCTGCCCGCCTACAAGACCCTCGACGCCTTCGTCAAGTCCGGCAGCACCGACGAAAAGGCTCTCGACGACACGGTCCAGGCGTTCAAGAACCTTGCAAAGAAATCCGAGTCCGAGATTGAGGATTTTCTTTGGGACACGTATAATGCCATCTTTGCCGTCGCCGGGCAGACGTCTCCCGAAAAGCAAGGCCCCCTTGTCGAGTTCCTGCAACGCCTGCGCGAGACAACGGTCACGGCGTCTGATGGCCAGCCTCTTAAGCTGAGCAACCAGGTTGTTTGGAAGGAGCTTCCTACCTTTGGATGGGTTGCCCGCGATCTGTGGAACTTTGGTGAGTCATTCAACATACCCCTCGAGATAATCCACCACATTACGGAAATGCTTGGCATTCGTTTTGAAATGAATTCCGACACTAACGATACGCTAGACGCCCTTGACGCATCCGCATCCAAGGAAGAAAAGACCGGCTGGGACAACCTCTCCGCCTTCGCCGCCCAGCTGACCGCCCGCGCCAATCTCAACGACCCCCAGGACCCCTTTGACTTCTCCCTCTACGGCCTCTGGACCTTGCGCACCGCATTTGAAGACGAGCACCCCGCCGACGCTGACGTCGCCGCCGCCGTGAAGCAGGCCTACCTGTGGATCAACTACTCCGGCGACGCCCTGCAGAAGCTGAGCGCCAAGAACCGCAACTTCGAGGGCAACTCTGGCAACCCCGGCGGCAAGTTTGGCGACCGCGAGTGGAAGGGCCTGAACGAGGAGCGGTGGGCCGCCTGGACGGAGGCCTTTGCGTCAGCGGAGACCTCGCTGGGAGACAACGAGGTGAAGCGTCTTGCTGGGAAGGCTGCGGAGAGCATGAAGGGCAAATGAGCGGGCAAGGTTATCGACAACCGAAAGAAGCAAGTAAATGGAACCATGACTGAAAATATGCGAACATAGAGAGACAATACCCGGAAATAAATAAACATTCTATACTCTGTCCCTGTGAGTCTACACTTGAAAAACAAAAGACCAGGGCCATATGAAGACCTCTGCCGGTTATTGGTGGCCAGATTAACAAGATAACGAATTATCCTTCTTGAAGTTTCCACATCGAAGCAAAAACACCACCCTTCTCGAGCAACGTCTTCGGATGGTCAAACTCCACGACCTGTCCGTCCTGAAGCGTTACGATCTTGTCAAAGTCAGCAACTTGCTTCAGGCGATGGGCAATGACCACGACGGTCCACCCTTGGAATTTGCTCCGGATGAGATCTTGGACGACCTTCTCCGTCGCTTGGTCAAGACTATCGGCATGTTAGCTAGTGATCGTGGAACGGCCGAGAAAAGAAAGGAAGAAAACTCACCTGCTCGTCGCTTCGTCGAGCAAGAGAACGCGGCTATCCCTCAGAATGGCTCTCGCCATGCAAAACAGCTGCTTCTGTCCCGCGCTCAGCCAATCCGTGTTCAGGTCTGATTCTAAACCACCCTTATCCTCAAAGAGGTTCTTCAGGCCGGTCTTCTCCAAGGCGCTCCAGATGGCAGCATCGTCGCGGGAAGCGAACGGGTCGAGGTTTTGCCGCACGGTTCCGGGTAGGAAGAGCGTGTCTTGAGGAAGCGCCACGAGGGACTTGCGGAGCTGGTTGATAGGCATGGTTGAGATGTCCACGCCATCAACCTCGATCGCTCCGGTAGATGGGTCGTGAAGTCGAAGAAGAAGCGATAGGAGCGTGGACTTGCCGCTCCCCGTGCGGCCGCAGATGGCCACCTTCTCGCCAGCCTTGATCGAGAGGTTAATGCTGCTGAGGACCTGGTAGTCGTCGTAGGCCGCCGAGACGTCGGTGATGTCGATCTGGCCCTTCGGAGGCCATCCTTCGACAGCGACCGGGGTGTTCCCGTCGTTCTCCGAGGGCGTCTCCGTCTCGAACTCCCTAATCCTCGCCACGGCCCCCAAGCACGTCTCCAGCATCGCCCAGTTGTTCAGTAGTCCCGTTAGCAACTGCCCAAAGCCCATGACGCTGACGAGCGCCACACCGAGCAGACCGGGGTCGATGGTGTCCTGCAACGCCACGGACAGCCCAACGAGCAGGACAGCGAGCGCGGTGACGGTTAGATTGAGCACAAGGAGCAGCCATTTTTGCAGACTCCCCATGATGTAAAACGCGCGCTGGGAGAGATCGAGCCTCTCTAGATTTTCGGCATGGACTTTGTCGGTCCAGCCCAGCGCGCGGATGGTAACCAAGCCGGAGAAGGATGCGATGAAGTGTGAGAAGATGGGCGACTTGGTTTCGAGGTCGAGCAGGCGCACCTGTCGGGAGGTCTGGAGGTAGATGCTCTGTATTGTGAAGAGGACTGCAGCAAGGACGGGAATGGCGAAAGCGAGGTAGCCTGTTGCGGTGCAGGTAAGGATGATGTCTGCGATGGTCAGGGCGAGGGCTAGGGAGATCAGCACATTCAACTGGACGTGTGTATGGGCAGATCTAGGGTCGAGGAAATAACTTACCGTCGCATGTTAGAATGAAGGCGATTGGTAACGGCAAGTCGACAAGGTTCATGTCCTGGCTGAATCTGGCGGTTGGGAGTCTTAGTCAAGGGATTTGGCGATCAAAGGATGTTATGATGGGCTTACCGGTTGATGATAACGCCAGTATCAGTCTTTACAAAGAAAGACAATGGCGCGCTGGAACGGAATTAGCTACAAAAGCCCAACAAGAGGCGTCTGGCATACAGTTGCCCGAGGAGACTCACGCAAACGCAGCCTTGAGAACGCTAAAATGAAGACCCTTGGCCGAATGAGGAACGACGACGATGAAGAACCAACTAGATAACAAGTTAGCAAACGTCTCTTGCGACGAGTAGAGATTACTCGCAAGATCTCTGCTGCGACTGCGGCTTCTGTCAAGACGCCCAAGAGAATATACAAACCCGCCCACATGCCCCAGTTCTCCTGCCCACCGCTTTCGTTGGCTGCGACCCAGAACTTGACCCAGAGACCTAGTAAACAATCAGTCTATTGCCTGCGGCAACCTGAGGCCCCCTTGATGGGTGTTTCGTACGCTGTATGGTTCTGCAAGATGTTTGGAAAAGCACCATCGCAAAAAATAAGGCAAACGACGAAATTCCCATGGACTTGATGTAGTACAAGAGGGAGCTGGTGTTGGCCGCACTTCGAGCGTTGGGTGTCTTCGTGGTATCTGGCGCGGCGGAAGAGGCGGTCTTGTCTTTTTGCTTGCCGTTCTCCTTGGGAGGCTCTTCCGAGGGCTTGTCTTCTCCATGACTACCCTGCTGTGAGACCTGGAGGGTGCTGACGTATCCTCCACTCTTGCTCAGCTCTTCGTAAGAGCCCCGTTCGGAAATCGTGCCGTCGCTGCCGAGAGCGATGATGTTGTCGGCGAAACGGAGCCATTGCGCTACCACGGGCTGTCAGGGGCCACGGATTTGGGCCGGGGAACGGCGATGTACGTACCATTATGCGTCGCGAATAAGACGGCTTGGCTTTGTCCGCGCAAGAGACCATCAGTGCCAAACAACGCGTTGAAGCACTTTGAAGCAGTAGCCGAATCGAGGCCCTTCAGGTTATCATCCATGATGATGACCTGTTTTCCGCTGTAGACTGCTCTGGCAAGTGCCTCCACGTTCGAGTCAGTACGGAATTCGTTTTCGGTCGGAGCGGCAGCTTACGATACGATGCTTCTGTCCTCCACTGAGGGCAGCACCGGAGCTTCCAACCAGAGTCTCATCACCCTGAGGCAGGAGACTGAGATCTTGATCCAGCTGACAGGCCTCAATAACTTTTCTGTAAAGAACAGGATTGTACTCGACGCCGCCAAAGATGTTGTCTTTGATGCTCTGGTTGAGAATCCAGGGGTCCTGGTCACAGTATGCCACATCTATGTTGGTGGTGTACTCCACATTTCCGGATATCCGATAGGTCTCACCAACGAGGGATTTCAGCAGGGTAGACTTTCCGGACCCGACGGGTCCGACCAACATCGTGAGAGTCGAAGGGAGGACCTCAAGTTCCAAGTCAGACAGGACTGGCTGAGTGCTATGCCAGCCGAAAGACGCTTTCGAGACCCTGATCAGGGGCCGTGGCTCTGCTGGGGCTTCCGACGTCCCGTTCATCTGGGCAGGGTTCTGAGTCTGGAGTTTGATCTGGCGGTAGTCCTCCCGCTTCTCCTTCATCAGAAACTCCTGAATTCTGTCCAGACATCCGATCGCGGACCCCAGGTTGTTGGGTATCATGACAAGCTCAGTCACGGGGTTAATCAGAATGCCAAGCAGGCTGAGAGAAGTGAATGCCTGGACCACGTTCAGAGGCTCTCCGTTGGACAGCTTCTGGACGATCGCGAAGGCTGTAAAGGTGATTGAGGGCGTCATGATCGAGGGAAATTGCCCTAAACAACGTCAGCTAAAATCAAGAGAAGCTCGACGTCAAGGATCAGAGGGGGGGAAGCAATCAGTAAGACTTACCAACGATAATGTTTACAAATTGCATTCTCCTGAACCTCTTGGACTCTTCGATTTCGAACTCTCTCAGGCCTTGAATCTGGTGCTGGACTGTGGCAGACAGGCCGCTCATCTTGACGCCCTTTACCGAGCCGATGATTTCGGTGATAAGGCCAACTCGTTTCTGGATCGCTTGCATCCATCTGCGTTGGCGTGGGGGAACCAGTTGGCCAACTTTCACTCCGGCGGATACACAGACTTTCATGGATTCGTTAGCTTTTGGTAGCAACGGAGAAGCCCGAGATGTCGGGCGGTGGCTTACGGATTGCGATGATCACAGGAGCGACGCTGACGCCGCCGAGTTGGCTACTCAGGATCCACAACGCGAAACCCAGCTGGATGAGATCTGGGATGATGGAGAGGGAATATTGAGCGGTCACGGTGATGCGCTCTACCTCTGTGCTCATTAGCGAGACGGCAGCCTCAGAATTGCCGGTCTCCGCGCGAAGAGAGAGCATGTTCTGGTAGATTATCGCAATAAGAGCACCCCTGAGCCGAGTGACGAGTCGGTTCACAAGTTGGCCACACCATTGAGTAGAGATCTGGTCCGCTGTCAGCGCCATAAAACAGCTATCAGTGTGTCTCACATACAGCAAGTCCAAGATAGGTCACAGTGTAGGCGGCGATGAGCCAATGGCCATAGCTGGCAGGTCTGCCTTCATGGTCCTGGATATACTTGATCGTGGCCTGCACGAGTAGTGGCTGCACGAGAGCAAACCCAACCATGACGAGGCGCGGAATGTGGACGATGACGATCTCGGGCCAGAAAGTTCGCAGGACGGCCACCGCAAGAGCATGGCTTCGATCCTGATTCACTGGTCATTGACACTAATTAGTGCTTTGCACAGAAGAACGGAGCTGGTAAGCTAACGGACGTTTCTGCCAGGCCGATGAAAGCCTATCCAGCACTTTCTCGCCAGATAGAGATTCATCGACCGGCTCAAGATCATCGACTGTAAGGTTATTCTTCCATCCCAGGGACAGCAGTGGATTTATCCACAACGCCAAGCTCTTGCCGAAGATGCCCGACACCTCCTCTCGAGAGACCTGGCGCGCTGGGATGGAGAGGACAGCGGCCTTTGATCTCGACTCCGCAAACAGCAGAAATACCTTGATAAACAGCTGAATCGGCAACAGTTGCGACTCGCCGTATATGCCTCGAGCAAACCAAGCGCTTCTGATGCGGCCCGCATCCAGGGCGATGGTGACAAGGAGGAATGTCTGCAGAAGAGCAGATGGGGCTAACGACCTGTTGTGTTCAAGCTTTGAAACAAAGGAGAGCAGGAGACTGGAAGTGACCGAGAGGGCCCAGGACGCGATACTGATATCGAGTTCGTGGCGGGGGCTACCGGTGACAGCGATCCATATCAGCGAGATCAAGCCCGCGACCTGGAAAGCGAGGAGGGCATGCCAGAGACTCTGTATTTGCGAATCAGCTTGTCGAACCGCACTGCCAGGCCAATACAACATACTAGCTTTCGCGTAAACAGATGTGAGTTTTGAGGTGATGCTATTTGCCTCCTTGGTTGGCAGTACCCAAAGAACCCGGAAAGGAGTATTGCGGAAACAGGCGCGATGGCAATTGAGAATGGCAAAGTGAGCAACAGAAGGACGGACAGAATGATACAGCTGATCAAGTAGCGCGTCAAGAGGACCGATCCCTGGGCTACCACCGGTCTTTTCCACAGCTGGTTACACCGTTGAATGCCCCAGATAATGGCTACCGAGCAGGGTATGATGGAAAAAACAGCTTCCTCGAGACCAAAATTGAAGTCGACGTTTCGGGCGCACCTTGTTGATTCTAAGGACGTCTCATTGGAGCATCCGTACGCCCCAAAGACCGCCTGCCTGTTGACCCACGGACTCATCATGCTGATGGGTAGAGAGTAGTCGTGAGATGTCCGCAGGCTCTGAGCCACGACCGGAGGGTCCATTGTGGACATATATGATACTTGAGACTCTGGACTCATCGAACGTTTTCAATGAGTCACACCTTGACGGCGGATGAAGCACCGAAATACGGGACGCGAAGTCGCGACAAGACCATGCTGCTCCTTGAAGGAATGCTGACAGAGAATTCTGTGACTCCACACCCCTGACAATTTGGGGACAAGCGGCAATGTTTTTTGCTGTTGTGCCCCTGCACGCCTGCCTAACACAGAGTGAACGCCGCTTTTACCGGGATGCTCACCGGATATTGCATTGGTCAGCGTATGTATGCGATTCGGGAAGAAGCGGCCATGGCGAGATTCTGTGGACGGCAAAAGGAGTGATGTGCCTTTCGGAGGCCTGTTCAGCCGAATTACGAGACAGCACAATCGCCAATCCTAAACAGATAAGCATGACGGTTATGTTTCTCACCGCCGAGAATGTTCAAGATGCTCTGAAAAGAAGACCACAAGGAAACATGGGGCTCCATGTGCTTAGGTGTCGCGGATGTGCCAACAATACACGTCCAGGCGACAGTCTCTGGCTGTTCGAGTGAATGCGGCTTTCGCTTTTGGGTCGTGAGCAGGGCCGCTATCGACAGGCACTGAGAAAATCGCGTTTCAAGTAGTAGCGAACGAACTTTTCAGATCGATTGCGAGCGAGGTTGAGAGAAAGGGAGGACGTCTGCCGTCAGCTCTAAAGCCGTTTCTTGGTTGCCCTCGGGGTCACGTAGGCTTATGGTAAACACAACCAAACTTCTGTTCTTGGTTTACAGGAGCCTAACTGCGTCGGAGTCAGTTTGTAGAAGCCCAATCTTGATGACTGGCATTCTATATTTTATCTAATTACTTTTTGATTATGAGGAGGGTAATGACTGCGTGCTAATATAGTCAATTACTAAACACATGGACACTGTTCACGTCAGCTTGAAACGACTTATCATGCTATGACATACACTTCGGACTGTAGTTATACCAGGTAATGTGAAACACGTCGTGTAGCCCCGAAAGATTGAGTAGCAAGAACGTACGGCAAGGAGACTCTCCTAGAGACATACATAGAAGAGTAGATTTGAGCAATACCAAATCAAATACTGGCCTACAAAGTTCCTCCAGCCATCCGCACATGATTAGTCACTCGCCGCACCCCGGGCTATGTGTTTCATGTTACAATATGACGATTCTCAGTGTCGCTTGATTTGGACCGTTACATCTTGCTCCCAACTTTCTTTCTGTCCCAACATCCAGTGATGACATTGCCGGCTAAGTACATTCTTTTCATCTCCGTATTGCCCGACCCGTGAACTTCAATCACTCCTCACTGAGATAGTAGAATCACCTGGGCTAGGTGTGACATTGGCACGGTGTCGAGTCTTCCAGGCCTGACTCTCTCATGTGCTGAGTTTGCGGACGGGCGGGCGTTGAGGGGCCTTAGATGCAGTGATGAAGACTTCCATCTCCCCTGAAAATGGTTATTTTACCGATAGAAGTGCAAGACGAGATGTCTGCTTGTCGTCGCTTGTACTCGACGTTTTCCGGACAGTCAGGCGCAGGACAGCTCGGTGCTGGGCATACGGGTGCCGGGCAATTGCAGTTGGCTCCTCCGCCCCCTCCACTCCCGCCCCCACCAATGGGGATAGGGACACGAAGCGGGAGAGAGATGGTAAGCGGTCGAATGACAATGGGCTTGAAAAACCAAAAGGCTTGCGTATTTCCCACGAAGACGGCAATTGCAGCCAAGGCGACGGAGGAGATCCTCATGTTGCAAAAGAAGAGTTTTGCTGAACACAAATGAAAGCTCGATCAGGAGTATAAGGCAACCAGGCGGACGGATTGGCTGTGTGGTCGGCTTCACAAAAGATCAATGCAGTTCAGTGGTGCTTGGAGAAGATCCGAAAGGGAAAATCCCCAATATAATAACGAAAGAGACAGCTGGTGTTATGGAGAAAAGTGTTGTGTCTGGATCCTATTGCAGATTCGCTCCTGCGTAGTTGACCCGGGTCTATCACGGATCTGCTGTAGAGTAACACGCTATCCCGTACCTGTCTCTCCCCTCCTTGCACAGGAGACGACCCACAACGACACGAGAACTCGAAAATTTAGGGACTGATTGTCTCTACTTGATTCTAAGAGCACTTCTGGTATATTTTAAGCTGCGCTAGATGGTCTACTGGTCTTGTGCAACATGCCTGCCCATGCAGATGAGATGGAAGCCTTACGTAGGCCGGCAACAGATATCGATTCTGACGTTCAATTGAGTCAGGAGACTCACCTATGACTTGACTAAGTTCAAACAATGTCATGTTGCTTAACCCAGTTACTGACTGCTTGTGTGCTACTACTCGTTGCGTTGCCTCCTGGATGCCGCATCCCTGCGTTCCTCGGTGAGATCCATGAGAGCTCGGGGAGGGTTTTCGGCCGATAGCGTCGCACTTGGCTATCGTATATCATTTTGTGACCCGTAAGCTGCTCTCGAAAGATATCATCTTAACTGTCCTAGCGTATTCCCTGATACATGTGCGGCCCCTTCGGCTGTTGGTATTTCACTCAGTCACCAAAGTCCCTTATAGGTTTCTTACATTTTACATGTGTTTCAGCGAATTACTGGGCCCCGACCAGGGTATATCTACCTGGACGTCACTGAGTCCCCTGAACTTAGGCTCCATCGTTTTGCAATGCAAAACATCCAAGATCGAATCTAGTGAGACCGCATGAATATCTCAGGTGAGTGAGGGAACTATTATGAGTTCACCCACTCTTGGCGCCGTGAGGCGAGACGACGCAATACCCCGCGTTTTGCCGATACACTCAGCTGAGATCTGTTCCGAGGATCTGCTACAACGGGCCGAGCCGCTCTTTGACAGGGAGAATCAATCACACTGTGCAACGACTTTCAGAAACATGGCTGAGAAAGAAGTAATTGCTACCTAGCTATAAATTTCAAGGCACGGAGTCTTCCTCCCCAAGATATGCATTTTGTGAGGAGAGTCACTTTCGAAGTACAGACCATCACGATCTCCAACTCACTCGTAACGGCGTTGCCGTATGCAAATTTCTTCATGTCTTCATCATGAGGTGCATTTCTAACCTTGTTATATACCGGCACCTGAGCATCATCTTGTTTCCCAGCCTCTCGTACCACCATTGCAATTCTATATGCCGACCCTCCGCTATGCCGCAATCCGTAGCATCGCACGAGTTCCACATTCCGTGTATCATGGAGATTAAGCTTTGCGAGATTCCAATGATTTCGATAGTCTTTCCTGAGCTTGCCGTGTAGAAGTTGTAGAGAGTTGGATGAAAGAAGGTTTACCAATCACAGGCGGAAAAGGACCCATCTTCTTTGAAAAGAGCGCCAATGCCGTTCATCTGGCAGTCTGCAATCTTGTCGCCGTAGGGAGTTGGGTCGGTAAGTGGAAGGCATCGTGGTGGAGGGCAAGACGGTTTGGTGCAGCTGGGCGCGGGGCAAGATTGTTGCTGCCCAGAGCTGCCGCCGCCACTACTAACACCGCCGCCACCACCCCCAGATCCAATCGTCAGGATTGGAAGAGGCAGAAAGAGAGGTCTGAAGAAACAGAACAAGGCTTCGGACTGGCCCAGGAGCGTACCAATGGCAGCAAGGCAAAAAGGGGAGACTTTCATTGGGGGCAGGGTTGGTGCTTGCTGCGAGTACAAGTTCAATCAAGAGAGAGGAGATGTGAAGACGAGTAAAAGTCTTACGATGTGCTGTGTCCAAACACGGCTGAAAATATCAAGGTCGTTGGTTTGCACAATAGGGTTGAGCTCTGGAGGTTGTGGGATGATATAGGTCCAGCAAGTTCCTAGGATCTTGAGCAGCATCAGTCATCCCATGCTTCATCGGCCCACAATTCTAACAGGATTTGTCCCTAGTTCCCTTTCGGCATGGTTCTTTAAAGATCTTCTCCCTGAACCTAATCAGGATGTTTCTTGCGATGCGTATTGAACTTTGGCTGGGCAAACAATGACCCTATTAAGATCGCCTGTCTTACTCTGTCCCACTTTATCCCGCTCAACTATAGATGAAGAGAAAACACCAGTGGTGACCCGAAATCGGTGAGACATACGATCTCTTGGGACGGTGGGACATAGCCTCTTAGATTTTGCCCGACATCAACCATTTATTTCATAGAATGCCCTTGAGACTATATCCGCCCCTGATTTGTTTTGTCAACTTGTAATTACATGCTACGTAAATGTGTATGCCAATCGTTGGCCCATCTGTTGATCATCAGGGATGGCACCCCTGCCGTGGAGGGATACCAAGTGGCCTTAAATTTGTAATATGCGATATGAATAACTAGTTTCTACATGGAAGATTCGTGGTCTTGGTCTCAACGGGAAAAGCAAGTGTCTCATTCATTGGGAGCAGCCGAGACAAGCCGAGTTAGCGAGGTGTTCCGCCCTTGTATGGCAGCAACGCACAATCAACTACAACGTAAGTGGTAGTGTCTGTGAGGGGGTTATGCCGCGGCTCCAACCATGAAAAAGATGACATGATTTCATCGAATGAGTACGAAGTCCTGGGTTCACACGGCGAAGATACAGGAATTTACCCAATACCTGGTTTTCCTTAAAAGCAGAAGAGTCCTCTCTTAGGGATTACTATCACTGTCAAGGCCTTCTATCTCTACTGAAAACGACTCATAGGCTCACAGAGTTATCTCTGCTGGTCCAGCCGACCCCCTTGAACAACATGATTCCCACTTCGTCTATCATCTTCTTGCTTACAGCTGCGGGGTTCATAGGCCAAACAGCCGCACAGACTACTTATGCTTGCCCTGCTGATGCTGGGAAAGCCATAACAACGTAAGGAGCTATACATTGCTTCGACAAGCATGCACCTCAAGATATCTGGACTAACTAAAGAAATCCTGAACTCTAGCGGAGGCAAGAAGTACGTCTTGAAGTGCGGAATTGGATTCAAAGGCAAGCCCTTGGAAGGGCTGCCTTGTCCTTCGCTTAAGGAATGTGCCGAGCGATGCGCAAATAATCCCGAGTGCCTTCACAGCAGTCTCGACGGGGTGGGTAAGTTGCCGGCTGAAGGTTGCTGGAGAGGAGTTCAATCACGAGAACCTGTCCTCTTGGGTATTTAAGGAGCTCGCCCACGACAATCCAACGCCACCTATCGACAACAGCAACGCCGGAGGAGCAAACAATGGAGCTCAAGTCCCTATCGGCGGAGGCGGTCAAAACGCGGGCAACAGCGGCAACGCAAGGCCGCCCACCGGAGAAGAGGGCGACAACCTGCCCTCTTACTCCTGTCCCGGTGATGAAGGAAAGCGTTACAGCACGTGACTTTAACTGATATGAGCCTTAGTCTGGTCGGAAATAATAACTCTTTCCAGGAACGGTATCGTCTATGAACTTCATTGCGACACCGGACATTCCTTGGGAGCTTGGAGATCCGAAACCACCTCATCTCTAAAGGAATGTGCCGAGATTTGTGCCAGAGATACCGAATGCTTCAGCTGTGACTTCAATCGTAACAGCCATGCATGCGCTCTGAAAAGGGCACCGGCCGAGTTGACTTCTTGGACTCCTGGTGATGCTTGGTGGCCTACTCAATGCCCCAAGGCCCGGGCAATCGTCGCCAACAGGAATCCTCAGGTCACCACAGATCTTGCCTGACCAGGGAGTGAGTAGATTGATCAAGTAATATGCTGGCTCTCTTCTAGTTTGTTGCTAACGCGGGTTGATTGGACAGATGACGGAAAGATCTTTGAGGGATCCGATGGAACGTGGTTCTATCTTCAATGTTGCACCGACACTGACGCTGCCGTCATTCTCGATTACAAGACAACATCCAACCAAAAGGAGTGTTCTGAGGAGTGCGTAAAGAAAAAAAAGTGCAAGAGGCAAGTCTCCTACCCATAAGCGTCCATGCCGGCTGTGCTGATCATGGTATCAGCTTTATGTATGTTCCGACATTGGCTCCCTCTGCTGCGGCCCAAGCGAACTGCAGATTATGCGGCAACGGTAATTTCTCGACCTCGAAAGCAGACGGAGCCCATTTTGCTTTTGTTACCGATCCTCCTACCAAGGAGCCTATAATTTCCGATGTCAAACTATGCTCAACAGAATGCCCTGAGGCCGACGGCCAACTCTTTGTAACCCCCACCGGCCAGGTAAGCACCATGCCAAGAGCTACCAACATTGGCTGTTACGAAGATACGGACCGTTGACTAACTCCGACCTAGAACTACCAAATGTCATGCAAAAAACGGCACGGCACTTCGTATCTCAAGATTGACCGTCGCAGTTCCTTTGAAGCCTGCATGACTGCCTGTGCCGCAATGCCTGCTTGCCACAGCGCCGAATTCGAGCCTCGCACAAAGAAGTGTTTCTACAGCAACAATCACAATGCGCCCAACATCAGCGCGGAGGCGTTTATCAGTGCTCACTCCCTCGGCTGCTCGGGCGCCTGCTCCGGTTGCAAGAAGGGCTGCGATCGTCTCAACGGCGACCCCATGCCTGCCGACGCCGCCAGCTGCAACGAAGACCACGGCAAGGTCCTCGCCGCCGCCGGCGAGGATTTCCGTCTCCAATGCACGCACTGCTTCTATAGTGCCGGCGTCTGGACCGCCGTAGGTGCCAAGAACCTGGCGGAGTGCACCAAGGCCTGCGCCGATGACGAGCAGTGCCACGCCGCCAACTGGCTCATTGCTGATAGTAGATGCACGCTCCACGGGCCTGGCCGTAATGGAGGACAAAAGCCCTCCTTCGGCCAATCCGACAAGTGCCACGCACTTGTTCCTCTGGACCGCAGCTGCGCGGACACTAGCGCGCTACAGCAACAATAGAAGCTATTGAAATGGACCGGGGCTGAGACACGCGCTCCAATACGTCCTCATTCGTCAGGCCGAGTCTAGAAGCAATGATTTCAGAGAGCAGATGGCGACTTAATTCAGGTTTCTAGCCATTACGGTCCTAGGGCAGGACATCAGAAGCCAGTCATGTGTAATTTACATGCAGGTCAAATGTCTACGTTCTATAAGTGAACTAACATTCAACTGAGATGTAACTATTTCAACGGCCGTAAACATAAATGTGTGAATGTTCATGGAGTTGGTGCCTTGATCACCATATTACTTGAAACTGTAATAATACACGATTCTCCCTACAATTGAAGCTCACTCTAGGCGGTCGAATAACTCTCCTAACTACTCAATGGATATGATTGTTTCCATAGGAGCTATTTCTGGATTATTCGCGTTGAGAAGCTGAAGGTACATGTCGCTATCGCCAACATGACATGAGCTTGTTCTTCTAGCGAGGCGTACAAGAGCATTGAAGACACATAGAAAACAAAGTAAGCAGCAAAGTAGTGTGAAATCCAGTGTAAATCATCAAGAACTGGTCTCCTTTCTCGTAAATCCTCGTACTAGTTGCCCAGTAAGGCGTACGATCTACACCCACAAGACTGATTTGTTATGCAATACCGAAACAGCTTGAACGTCTCTGCTTCCACCTTTGATTCTATTCATCAAAAATAGAAGTTATCTTGGTGGCAGGTAGGTACTTTCCAGTAGCGCTTAATATCGTGTGCCTCGCATAGTTCGACGAGCAGCCAAGCCTACTGATATTGACCTTTCAAGAGACTCAGACTTCATGTCGGAGTCGTATGATTTTCCATCATGGTAAAACTGTCGGTTGAGTGGCTAGAACTTCAGATTCGGATGTGGATGGTGTTGGAGAGGAGCAGATAAACTCAGGAGCGAGTTGTCGTCACTAACCTAGTACACCATCCTTTTTTGTTCCAATCAGGTAAGCCTTTCCAGTGCTCCAACTCAGGCTTGTTTACCATTTCTTCATGTGAGCCATCATCATGACATTCTGCTATGATTGAACATTGTGGACATTATTATGCCAGTTTCAGCAACAAAGTACCTGACTCTAGTCGCATTTCGAACCTACATCCCCGCTAGTATCCGCGCAAGCACCAGATGACTGAGCTTGTGTACAAGAGTCTTTGAATTCATTGCCGCCAAACCCAGAAACATACCGCATCCGGCCACCATCCTTCGGGGCAATTGTCGCACAAACCTGGATCCCGTGTGAGCTTGAAATCCGAATAAGGCAGCCGTATACTTTGGAACAAAGAGTTACTCACATGCCACAGCATTGTTGTGTTAACGTTTTGTGGATCGTCTTCCTCGAATATTTTCATTTGCAACCGATAGATTTCGCATGCCTTTTCTGTAAGGCACTTGTGAGAGGCGTCATTCAAAACGCAGTAGCACTTAGCGTGCTCATTTGCAAACGCCCTATTTCCGTTAGACGCACCACTCCATAGGAGTAAGTAATGGATGCCAAACTTACACTGGAAAGGCAAATAGTGCCAGAGATATGCAGAAATACAGAAGTTTCAGTAACATTTGATCGATATCAAATATGGTCTATGGTAATGACATAAAGGCCCCTATAGATGAGGACTAGGAAATTCTAGAATGTAGAAGATGAAGAGCTGGACTCCTGGAGTGTTAGACGCCGATCAACTGCCGTCATGCTGGTAACAATGGTGGCCGTGGCCATACTTATCTGCTATTTTGGCTTTCTGGTGTGTGTGTTCAGGCCAAGTCCAGGCCCTGGCCGGATTTAATTGCAATTTGAGTAGCTTGACAGAGATTCTGAAAACGGGATAGTCCCTGACGTGGCAAGTTTGTCAGGTCAGTTAAATCAAGAGAGTGTCGGGATGATGGTTGCGACTTAATAAATACTCTGGAGTTGCCCCCGCTGGATGATAGCTGAATCGTGTTCCCGTGGCATCCGATACGCCCCAGACAATGTTATCGTTCACTGTGGCCTTATGATACTACCTAGATTAACAGACGCGGGGTAGAGCGGATACGGCAGCTCAAAGTTAAGTAAGAGCTTGTCTTTGACAGAGAGTCTGGAGATAAGAAGGCTGGGCACGGTCGCTGACCGAGGTTGTCAATGCACGAGTCAACACGAGCGGCTGGGCACTTGAGCTGGACCAGGAATGCCGATCATATCATACTAGTGTTTGACATAGAAGGAAGTAAAAATCCGTCGTACAAGTCAGAATTGCCGGTGCCAACCTTGATCGACAGGTCACAAGACCAAATATGACTATATCAAGACTGACAGCTACTCCGCAGATATTCCTTATGACAACATTTTGATCCATAGCAAATGCTTACTGACGATGCGTGACACGCCAACTAAGCAGCAATCCTGCCCATGACAATTATAGGTTCTTTGATATGAAAAATTCCAACCGCACTTAGTTAATTGTGCATTTCTTTCGCAATGATCCGCAATGACTGATGCGGAGACGTGATTCAATTGTAACTAGCTGACCGGAATTTGCGTCATGATGCAACTAGATTAAAGTTGAGGGGTCAATTCAAGGAGGGCGAAAACAACTGCCGTAAAGCAACTTGAAATCTGTCAGAACGCTGTTGCTATTCTGAAGGGGGTTTTCTTTTATTATTTCCTAATCTTCTTAGGGCTTTTTTTTTTTTTTTTTTTTTTTTGCGTTTCTTTTCTGTTGCTCCTAAATTGTTGTCTTTCATTTTGACTTTTTTTTACAGTTACTTGAGAAGAGAAATATACTGAGCTGTCTGATGGATGTCATGTTATTTCCTATGAAAACCTGATTCTCGCGACCTACTTTCGAAAAACACGAAGCATTAATTCGAAGACTTAATAATAGGGAAAGAAAACCCGTTGATATACGAGCTACATAACCAAGCGTATGACCATCCTTCGGTCTGCTCCATCACGGTTTAGATTATGAATAGCTGACTGTCGTTACTATCTCGGCAGACCATGCGTCTAGAGGCACACACACTGCCTACTGTTAAAACACTGCTCAGAATTGCTGGCGATACACCAGAAAGACAAATACTTACCTTTGGTGCTATGCGGAATAATCCTGGGTGCACGCATCCAGTCTTTGGGACGTAAATTCGTGCCCAGTAAACATGAACGCTCCCCAGCCCTCCCATCCAGTGATGACTTTGTCGTTGGGTAACGGGTCGCAACTGTTTGGGTCGATGCCAATACGAAACTTGAATGGTTGAGGGTCACTGCCAAAGGTGACGTTCGTGACAGCTTGGATGTTGCCATTCGAGTCTTTCGAGTTTGCAATGGTGCATTTTGTGCCAGCTGGAAATGTGCCGCTGAGACCGCATCTCACGACTCCTGCAGGCTCGTCCCATTTGAGCCAGAGCCAGTTTGTGTCGGCCCAGACATCGCCCCAACAACAGCTGTCAGCTGCCGTATAGGCGATAAATGATAAAGATGTAATAATGGAAACGAAAGAGATGAATCGCATAGTGAGATATTGAAAAATGGCAGTGAAATTTTGAGCGGTTTGGTGGTGATGTCTGAGGTGGGTAGTGATTCTTTGTATATGCTAGACCCTGCGACACACACCAGCTGGATAACGCCTGCAGAGGAATGTGATATCGGATGAACTGTTCCGGAAAACCCAGGAAGTGTAAAGTATTGATAGAATGAGTTATGTTTAGAAGTGGCGCAACTATTGCTGAGCCCTGGACATGAGTGAAGTGATAAAGATTTGACTCCCTTGTAATCCCTCTTTCTCATCAAAGTACTCACGAGGCCTCCACCAAACAGACGTATACGTTATCGAGCTATAGGAGCCCTTTTCGTATGCAATTTACCTCAGATACACTGCCCTTTCCCAAATCAGGAAATGGCACGCCGATCATGTTCGGCACTGATTCATGCTTTCTTTCGACTTGGTCGCCAAGTAAGGATGATACTTGGAGATTAGCACTTCATCAAACCTTGTTCCCGAAGACTCGCATGGCTTGCGGGGAGCCCGATGTCATGCTAGCACGCTCCTAATTAGGACTGCGGCAAGAGTAGCCACCAGTAGAACTGGATTTACGTGCCGTACAATAACTATATCCTAGATTCTTGCTGTTCCTGCCTCCAATGGTTTCCGATCCCATCGTCCGAACTACATTCCGCTCATTTGGATTGCAGCTCTCAACGTGTAATAATGATTCTCTTGAATCTTGTCACTCTTTTTTCTCTGGCAATTGATGCGTCACCGGTGGCCTCGACTTTCTACGAGGATCACGAGGTGTTGAAAGCACGGAACGTCACTGTCGCTCAGTGTTCCCCCTTCTCTCAAGATGGGTACGACATCACCTTGGCTCTGTCTCAATTCGACCGACAACTTGCTAACGCAATGCATGGCTAAAATAGCATCCTGCCGGAATGTTGGGAAACTTTGGAGATGAACAACCATCTCAACGTATGTACGAAATTATCTCCAGGAACTTTCTACTCTAACAGGAAATGCAGGATTGGTGGTCCAAGAACTCTGCGAGGTGCAAGTCCGCAAATAAAGGCTTTGCTCAATGCTACCTGGATACAGCGGTATGAGAGATTTAAAAAACTACAGTTTCCTCTCTAATTTGGCCACAGGGGCTGATCACATGGAGTTGCGACTTCATCGCCCTTAACGGGTGCACTCCACCGCCTAGCGGGCGCGACGATGAGTATGCTTCTTATCAAGAATTCTACGTGAGTAGGGCATATAACGAAACGGATTCAACAGCTGCTAATATCCCACTCAAGGTTATTTGGAATATTTACGGTTGGTTAATTAATGCTGATGTGCCCCGATTCTCGAGTACCCTGTTGACGTTTTTGACATCCTAGCTATCAACCTCTTTTTTACCAATTACCATCAGGCGCTCCTACAAGGCCAGGCAACCGCCATGTAAATGCCTCCTCCCAAATCGTTCGCATCGTCTAACCTGTCTGAATAGCGGAGCGGTCGCCGAGATTGTCAAAGTCGTTGCACCTCCGACAGACAAAAATCCGAACACTCCACTCTTTGCTCCGATTTATGCTGTCTCGCTTGGCCAGTTTGCTGTGAGTACAACAAACAAGGAATACAAAATTTCACGTGAGAGATCCTGATTATTGTGGGCATGAAAGGCTTTAGCTCCTCTCCTCGGTAACTATGTTGGAGCAAGCATGCTTTTTGCTTCCCTGTTGGGCGCCCTTGGTGGTGGAGCTGGTCTTTTCAACATCCTGTTCCCAACCTCCAAGCAGTATCAAGTTCCTTGGGAGGGACTTTCAGCTTCCCTGTCCGAGCACGTCAATGACTTCCAGAAACACGTCGGCGAAGCATTGACAAAGATACAAACCGACTTCGACACATTCTATGCCATTACTTCGAACGGCGGGTTCAGTCAGGTGAGTTAGTGATACTACAATGTCTTTGACACCATCAATCTAATATCTTTCTACCAGAAACTCAACACCAACCTCCCCGAGAACACCGACTTCATGTATCACAATCTTCTCAAGTGGACTTTCAACCAGGCACTTCAACAGGCAGATTACTTCGCTGTAAAGAAGTTGGTTCAGACCCCTTGTCAAGCCATTGTCATTGGCTAATAAGACTGCAGTCCCGGCGTTGATCCACGAAAGATCCCCATCGATCCCTATGATTGCACCAATCTCGACACCTATAGTACTTGTGGCCCAATTTGGTACGATGGGAAAGATTCTTATGGACTCACTAGGGCCAATGGTATGTTGTTGGATTTCGCCCTCTGAAAATTGAAAGTCAGACTGACCCTATTACGAAGATATTGGCATGGACCGTATGAAGGAGATCCTGGACGCAGCCTTCTCGAAGAACTGGACTACCCCCCATGAGCTGTACATTGACGCGCAGTCATGCCGCGGAAAGAATGGCTCCGAATCATTTGATGTCAGAGATCTGTCTTTGAGTTGCGTGGTAAGTGTTATTCTACTATGCCCCCCCCCCGGCTCTTTCCTGTATAACTTTATTGGAACCCCCACGCCTGACCATACTTCCAATTAGTCTAATTTACCAGTTTGCGAATTCAACTTTGATTACAATCCGTACCAGTCTCTTAATACTCGCTACAATCCCCCAGAGTTCACCAATTGCCCGAACCAAAGAGGATGGGGCACTCCTCCATTCTACAGTGACGATGCTGGAGTTCCTCTTTCATATTTAGGCCCGTTTTTGGTATGTCCAATAGTTCTTGATCCTCTCTTGGACGAAATTAAGGAAGTATGACCGTGACATATCATACTGATGGAACAATAATTAGATGTCCGGCGTGATTTATAACGAAAAGAGCGGTTAAGATAGACTGCCTTCACGCAACAGATTCTGATTCAAGGCTATTGAACAAGGCCCTAGATCAATGACACCCGACAACGATGTTGATGTTTTCAATGGTGGTCAAAATTTCAGAAATTATAAGAGCCCATGTACTTGTTGTATATCATGATAGCATTTAGAAATCATACATTTTGAAGCAATACAAAAATCAAACAAAATTTCAAAACGGGAGTCCTGGATACTTATACCGTTTAGAACATTTAAGAACATTTGTTCGCAGTGCAATGCCACTCTTTCGTCCCGACATAACCAATGCCGTTATTTATGCAATCGGGAACCAGAGCGCAGACAGTTGATTCTTAGCCAAGATACATGAAATTACCACCGACGAGCTCGAACCGACTTTCTTCGACGTAGTTTTACAAGCTGAATGGCGCCCTCACAATATACTCAGCAAGGTTTAGGGGTGAGGGCGTGTCATTGGGCGGCTGACGATAGAGATGCGACACATATTGGTGCGGCGCAATAGAAAGTAGTCGGAGGTATATACCACACTTGAGTGTTTGGCATCTGTGCAACGATACAAGCCGGTTGCAGGTCATACACAACGTGGTGCAAGAAGAGCCGAAGAAGAGGTAGTCTGGGACCCGTATGTCAGGATGAAGTTGTTGAACATAGGTGTATTTCGTGTCTGTTGGTATCTTGGCTCTGCTTGAAACCGAAAGTCAGCACAGGCTGTCATAAGGTCACCGGATTTGTACATTGATTTCCCTTGTTTGAGTGTATGCTTCCAATGAAATGTGGAATAACTGAGGTCAGAGAGTTCGTGCCTAAGTATCCCTGGAAGGTTTCTGTATCAAACTTGCATTTTGGCAGTAAGATCAATGCTTAGAACTAATTCGTAAACAATGCCCTCCAATCATAAGGTGAAGCATCCCTCCTGCTACGCGAGTGGCAAGGCAGAAAGAGGCGAGGATAGGAACCCATTCTTGTCCCTTCACTACCACTCAAGTGAATTTGTTAAGTGTCTTAAAGTAAGATATGCTTCATAAGCTGTATATAGTTGATATCGGCCACAGATGTGGCTTACTGAACGCAAAAGCCATCTATGATAACTATTTCTAAACGCTCAGCGGCTCGTAACTAGTTTTTAGAAGGTCAACCACTTTTACACTTCACCTCGCAAACGCTAGGGTTCATCACATGTATTATCTGTATCACTATAGATACAGGGTTCTATTCCAAATTAGTTTGGTAGCAAAGCCGGTAAATGGCCTATTGATCTTCCATTTTCGCCCGACAAGCCACGAAGCAAAGACGCCAGCTTTGCGCAATATCATTCCATAGATTAGGCTAGTTGAATTCCAGCCCCTGAATCAGCCCTAATAACTTGATGGAATCTGATTTGCTAGTCAGTGATACTATCTGGCGCCGCCGACGTTCCGCACTAGAACAGGATTATCGCTGGCAGTTAGCCTTTGGCACCGGAAAAGATTCAGCCTTCTAAATGACCGCGTCGACCCCGTAACCACTTTATGAAAAATACCGCTTGGAATATCAATGGAGACTCGCTGCATGGACAAGTGGTTGGCGACAGATTTAGCTGTGAATGGCTTGAACGCAGTATCCTGCGAGCAGAGTTAGATCTAACCGCAAGCCATTAGGCATAAAGGTCTTCCAACTCCTGAATATGTTCCTGGCGCCATAGTAACGAGTTCTATATATCAGGTGTATTTTATTACGGTTATACATTGGAAAGATTAAAACATCCCCCTATCTGGTTTCACTGACCTGTCTCTTGTTATTGCTTGCTCAATGGCAGCTGTGATTATTGGGTCACGGCTAGGTGGTTTTTTAGTTGTTGTGTTAGGGAGGAAAGCAGGGTTCTTTCCTCGCCATATCATTACCACAGCTTATTATATAAGTGTTGTCAGGCCGCTTTGAAATCGTATCTAGCCTCTTGGGACTAATACTAGCGCTTGGTAAAAAACATTATAAATTTACAATTTCTTTTGATAAAGATTTGCAGACACTGCCCAAATAGTCCAGCCCCGCAAGATACGAAAAAACAGACGGCTTAGACTCAGCCTAAGCAATGCATCTGAACGACATGCAATGGCGTCCCTGCTTCTTTTTTTGTGAAATCATAACACATATGCCCTGGATATGGCTTGCAATCCCCTTCAGAACATGATCGAGAACGTAATATTTGGCTGTGTCACAACCACGGTCAACGTTATCCTCCAGCCTTCTGCCCAGCGCTTCAATGTTAGTCAGCGATATACTGTTACTACTGCTGCATGCCGGGCTTTTAGCCCGAGCGGTTGGCCAGTCTAAACATAAGACAGATCTGCGAAGAGCCCATTTATTACCGACAAAAAGTATCAATCACTCTGTATTCGGACAGCAGATTTTTCATGGTAATGAAGAAACACCCATTCAGCCAGCAATAAGGCTACATTGTCTTTAGGGGATAGTCGTGATACAAAACACGGTTTCTTTCTCACTCCTGTTTGTAAATGGTCCATTGGCCATGGCCTCTGCAATAGATTCCAACCATAACACAGTCTGCTTTGACATAACACCTTTGCAAATATTCTACAAGTAAAAGGCACTTAGGGTTAGAAAAGTTATGGATCTCTTGGCCGTAAGCGTTTGGGATTTTGTGCTGACCCTAGACTTATTTGTTACCCTTTCACTCTAGCAATATATGCAACAAGCTACAACGCTGCATTTCACCAAGAAGCATGAGCCAAGCTTCAATCTGGCATGCAATCACTCTGATTGTGCTCTGAATCTTTGGATTTCATATTCGCTATTTTATCGTTTAGCACCGATCAATGCCATCCTGCGGCTTGTGATGCTTTTAGAAAGCACGGCCGTGCCTCACTGCAGCTGAACCATTGGAGCCTAAAAACAATGATACAGGCCTCTAGAACTTTTCCAGACCCGATGGACGCTATTATTTGCTCGCTGGCCCAGAAACACAGTTAGCGGCCATTGAGAGGCGGAGTTTCGAATATCTCTTAGTAGATCAAGGCTTGAACGAAAGAGTTCAGAGGGTATAACACGATGACAGGTTTGGATGGGTGCTAACAAAAGTTTATGATATTCGAAGAATGAGAGTGAAAAACGGTAAGCTTATCGGGCAGTAAACTACAACTGGAGGAAAGCCAAAACAATGTTAAAGTTAGTTTACAATGCTCACGACTTGCACCCGCATAATTATACCTAATTGAACTCAAAGGCTCAGTTTCTCAATCAGTCCAAGTCAGCTGTTGCAACAAAAGATGAGAACAGACCAACCATTGACCTGACTCTTCCCCTTACTCGTCGGAATAAGAAGCGGCCTACAGGCCTAGACCGCGGAGAAGGCCGTTAAGTTCTTCGGAATCACGATAAGCTTACTGCCAAGCGTTCTTTTGTTGAGAGTTCAAATTGATACTCCCATGTTCAGAAACATAACTCGGCTTTAGGGTTGACCACAAATCCTTGTTGCTCAGGTGGTCATTAACAGACTGGCTGAAGCTGTTCGATCTGGATTTTCCCTGTATCCAATGGGAACTCGGCAAATTTCTCATTGGAGAGATGGCTATCGCCAAATGACCGGCAACTGAATGGAACGCATGCCCCTGAGCTTGCCAAAGATCCGAGGTCAAAACTGAAAAAGCTACAAACCTACCCAGGCCAGCCGCCCTGCCTCATCTTGAGCCGACAAGTCATATGACATTCGACTTTCACATTTCCAACTGTATACCACAGGCAGATCGAGTTTTTTACCGAGCCAAGAGACTGGTACTAGGCAGGTAGTTACAGAAAAGCCAGTAACTGCCAACTGATTACATCGCCCGCCGTCACCGAGCCGATTAGCAAATCAAGGTTTCCGGCCTAGATCTTGCTTTTGTAGGGATTTTGGTTTGTTTTCGCTCGGCAACAATATTTACCGGCCCCCTTGATGAGTTTGTTGGCTGAATTTGCAGGGCTATCCCATCGCGTGACTCATTGCGTCGCCCTGAAATCAACGTCCGAACTGCTAAATGGTACCCTTGAAGCCGATGTGTTGGTACTATCTGAGACGGGATACGTGACAGGGGGGTTCCGTGCACAAGGGCCCTGAGCAAGACAGGATGCGACGGGTATCAATTTCGCGTTTTCGTGTTTGTGCTGGTCCCTTTGATGCTGCTAAGTACTTGCGATTTTGCCGGTCGTTTTAAGACATTGTCGAGATCTCCGCAAACGTCGGGTTGACCTAGAACGTATGCATAGTATCAACTACATTCGAAATCATTGAGATGGACGTGCATGCATCGTGGAATAACGACCCAACGGTGGATTTAGAAAAGTGAAGCGTATCCTTGCTCGTCTTTAGATCCAGTGAGGAAATTTCGGGAGAATCGCGATCTAATTCCTGTTTAGGTCGAGTGTCAGCCTGAAGCGTCAGAAGGGCCATAGAGCATGTCGTCCGATGTTCTCCAACACTTCCCAGTAGCGTCATCGATTGGCAAATGAGGTTGCCAACTGTTTTCGGAAGCGCAGAGAAAGGAGCAGGTGCAACAAGAGCCCAACATCTGCTAAAGACCTAGTAAGGGATTTGCTCGAGTTTGGCATACTCTAAATTGCAATGAGGGGTGCAAACTGTGTGTCGCGTGAGTATTTGAGTTCATGAAGTGCTCACTGGGTGGCAAGCTTATTCTCTTTCCTTTGCGTTGAACAGCTCCTCCCTTGCGTTCTGCCTCGCAGGAAGAAGGTCCATACAATGTTCACACCGAGGCTAACAATGAAGCACAGATCAGGGCAACAAGACAAAGTGGGTAAGAATAGGAATTAAATATGGACGCTGAAAAGCCATTGTTAGTCTATGCCTGTAACACCATAACGCCCTGTCCTGGGATATCTTCCAAATCTTCTACATGACGCTTGCCCACATGCCACTGTACCACACCACTAAACCATTTCCACTAAGCCATTTCCACTTATTTGTTGACTTGAATCAACCCAGGACCTGCAAGTGTCGCTTTCGGGATGTCATCAGGGTTGGTGAAATTGCTCTCGTAAGTAAGAGCTGCAATCGACAGGCCGTACATGCTGTTTTTCTCAAAGGGAAACTCGGCCTCAAATGCGATCCTGGCGCCATCCCACTGTGGGTTTGTGACGGGAACGCTGAGTGGCACGTTAAGCCCGCTCAGATATGTGACAAAAAGCGGTGCTCTATCCTTTCCGAGAAATCTGCCGGCGGTGACGAGCTCTCTCAGGTCGACTTCGAATGAAAGCATCTGCGTCTTGGGCTCAATCTCCCCACCCTGCATCTGCGCGACTCTCATCGGTGCGAAAACAGGTATGTCGATCTGGGACATCTTGAACGAACATGAATCCTTCACAACAAAGGATTGTAGCGCGGAGAAAGCGAAAGGAGCGATCGAAGTCGTGAGGAACGGTTGCGATGATGGCGGACGCGACAAAATGCTGCGGTAGAAGCCGTTTTGTTCTCCTTCCTGGCCGATGACTGCGCTGACGGCACGGACTGGGCCAGCATCCCCATTCTTCGCTAGCAGCTGGTTCGCATCTTGAAGAGTGCCGAGCACAACGGAGGTGAAAGTCTCGGCAAGCGAAACGGCCTCCCTTAAGTTACTTGTCGGGAATTGATACTTGCAAGGCGGCGGCGAGAAAGCTTGGAAATGATCGAGCACTCCCTTGGCGTCAAGTGCATGAAGCTTTTCTTGCTATCGCAGCTGTTAATATCGATGTGCGGTTCATAAGCTAGTGGAGACCACTTACAGCAACTACAATCTTCAGAGCATCCACCAATTTATCCTTCTCCGTGGTTTCCCAACCTTCTCCTCCATTGGTGACGTTTTCAAGCATAGAAGAGAAGAAGGCGACCTCGAATTGCTCGTTGAATTGAATGAGTTGGAAAGCTGTCAGGCTACTGGGCTCCAACTTCGGCGGTGGTGCTGAGTTAGGGAGCGAGCCACGAGCGTCATCCTCAACCAGCTTGATCTCCTCTGGAGTTTTTGGGAGATCGGCGCTAAAGCTTCGGCGCTCGAGCGGGGCCGCTGCCGACAAGCTTGCAAGCATCGCCACGGCGGCCGCGAGAGTGGTCGTCAGCTGCATGTTTTCTTTTTACAAGCCTTGCGTCTTGATAGGAAATGGGGTATCAAGTAGTTTACACAAGAGATGTGAAAGGAATGCAGGGGAAGCGAATTAATGTAGGGAGAAACAAAACGGCTCAATCTGGCATAATACCTGGGGGGAACATGACTTAGCAGGGTGACCGGGACGAACTATTATACTCTTGAAGAGTTTGTTTCGATACATGATCTTGAAACCTGTTTCTCCCTTGGCGCACGTGGACCTGCGACTCCGGGGGAAAGCACATACGCCTAAAAGCACTCACAATACAGAGACATAACAACTTTAGCACACAGGCACATCGGATTCTTTGCACCCAAGCGTCATACGGAACAGTCCTGGGCCGACAGAACCGACCACAGGTTGGACTAGTTTCGGAAGAAAAAGGCACCGCTTGCTCAAACTGCCACGTTACAGGGGTTGGGCTAGATGACGTTCTTTTGGAACGGGCAGATTGGTGCTGCAATTTCCATGGATCATCTACCAAACCAGCAGCGACAGGGAGATGCCAGGGTCAACACAAGCGTCAAAACGCCTTGTCAGGTCAAGATCCAAGCAAGACATGTCTCTGTCTCCCTCCTATCCGGACCGTCAGTCACTGTCGTTTTCTCGATTGATCGAATCTGACACATGCCTAAGCTTACGTTCTGGCGCTGTCTTTGACGGCTCCGCTGGGGATGTCTCCATGCGTCAAACATCCTCCACCAGAGAATGTTTCTCCTTTTGGGCCCTAATCGGGAAAGATTTCAACGTCGCGGCCATCACTTCTCGAACCCCGTACGGAGTCGCCTCGTTACTCGGGACGAATCCGCGTTAGGCCCAGCTCGTGCCTCTCCTCATCAATTTGAAGCTTTGATCACGTTCAACGTCGGTGGCCTTGACCATTTCCCACCTAGCAGCAGCCATTGACGCCGGAGATGGCGTCGAAATCTCCCCACGCGCTGCCGGTCCATTAATCGGAAGAGCAGAAGCAGAGCCAGCAGCCGCCGAATCGGGAACGGCACCACCCCTCGCACCCGAATCAGCCATCCCATCACCAACTTTGCCATCAAAATTGTGATCACTGCGCCCGCCATCAAACCTGCCCTTTTGTTCCTGCAGTGAAGGTCTTTGTGTCGCCGCTTGGTCCCTTTTCTCCACAAAATGCGCGACGCCCGTTCGCGAGCGCCTCATCACTTTGTTGCCGAACTCCGCCAAGCATTCCTCCCCAAAGTCGAGCTGCGCGTGCGCCCACACAAGCGACTCGTTATAGTGTTCTCGCGCGTATGTGTGGAACGACTGGCAAAAAGCCATGAGCGGCCGATGTCCCATATTGCCGAATGTGAGGAATCCGCGCGCTGCATGCAGCATCTCTTCGAGACTGCGGTGAGGCATGTCTGACATTTCTGGCGCCGGCATCGTCGACCTCCTCAACCTCGTTGATACCGTCGGAGTCGAGGTTGTTCTCTTGGCGTGAGCTCGGGCGGGTGTCTTGGTAGACCGGCGTAAGATTCTCTGAAGATTCTCGTACTCTATGCCTAAAGCGAAGTCATAATGCGCAACGGCAGCAATCACCTTCAAGCCGAGACTTCTTTGGGATGGCGACTGCTCCTCGATGCGTCTAATGCCAACATCGAAGAAGCCCACAATATTGGCCGGCAGCACATCAGACCTACCGGATGTGACACCAACGGATTGAGTTTGGTGCACGTTGTCCAGTCGGAGACGAATGAGACTAACGTTACCCACGGCCTGACTCTTGACTTGATCTCGTAACCTGTTGAGAGCTTCATGGTTTCGGGGGTCGACAAGCCGTCTACCAAATTCGGAATGTGGGGGCTTATCAGGGTTGTCGCTGCCCAAACCCAAGTCTCCGTGCTCCATCTCTAAGTCCCAGTCGATGAAATGTGCAACCGGCTGCGTGGCTGAATCGACCTCGAGTTCGACGTGGTCGAAAGGTTGGACGAAGCCTGCGGCGTCCCCGCTTCGTATTCGCATTGGATGTCAGTCCCGGTCGACTCAAGAATCCCAACACTAGACAACAGGCGGAAGATGTTCCATAAGGAAAAGTCGATTTACAAAAAGAAACAGCCCCAATATTGACATATGCAACGAGAGTGTTTGCTTTGGCACGGCCACTGTACTTACCAGTTGACACAGGTTTTGCCTTTGTCTCTGCAGCTTTGGCAGAGGATGTGAGCTGACTTCACTTTCTTCTTCCTGCAACTCTCACATCGCCAGTAGACGAAGAGAAACATTGCCGCGTCCTCCTCGTTGTCGCAAGAGTCGCAGTACTGCTCAGTGGGTACATCCTTGAGACACGATACGCGCGAGGTAATGAGCACCTTGAGTCGCGACTCGTTTGCCAAGACGGCCAACTCGTTCTCAAGAAACAAGTCGACGGCTGGGCTACATCGGTCAAAGTCGTCGATGACGAGGAGTGCGCGATCGAGCATGCCAAGACGCGACTGCAGCGCGTCTCGTATAAGCTTAATCCGGAATATGTCGCGATGGCCGTGCTTCCTAGCGTCGAGGTAAAGTCGATATTTTGCGACGTACGCTTCGTCCTCGTCCTCGTCGGTATGGCTGACGCACAGTTGGTGGAATATGCTCGTCAGAACGTCTTCCACGAAGGCGGCACCGGCCGTGACCACGTCTTCACGCACAAAAACTGAGGCTACGGCGTCTTTGTTCCCATTGTATTGGTCTCTCAGCCACTGTGTCGCTACTGCAGACAAGGTCGTCTGAAATATATACAATCAGTGCATGAATCCCATCAGCATGATGCATCGCCAACCAGTGTCTTGGCATCCAAACACCCATGGGATGATCTGGAGTTCCATGACCATTATGCAAACTGCCGCAACACCAGAAATCTGGTGGAGTATTCATAGAAGAAACAGCGCATACCTTGCCTGATCCTGGTCCCCCGACGCAGCGCAATGTCCACGTATAGTCGGTCCGCTGCCAGCTTCGAAAGATGTCGTTCGCGAACACCCAGTCCCACAATGGGTGCCAAATATCCGCGCCTGGTTCGTGCCATTCGCTCAATGCGGGGTGCATTTCAGACCGTTTCTCGAACAACTGCTTTAGCGGGATGCGCGTTTCCTCTTCCTCGGATCCATTCATGTTTGGGGTCCCTCAACGAAGGTTGGGCGAAACGACGCAGTGTCTGTATCTTGGCCCCAACAAGGCGCAGAGTTCAAATCTTCACCCATACGCCGTGCTTCCGGCCTCGGAAACGTTGGATGAGTTCAATCACCGTGCAACCGGAATCCGCGGATGATTTTGAACGGTCGAAAAACCAGATTGGCATGAGCCGCAACGAGAACACCCACTCTGAAGTCAATCCAGAGTGTCCCATCAAGGCTGCGCTCATCATTTTAGCTAACACCACCTCGGCCCCCATAAGCGCCAGAGGCGCGGGAAAGTGACGCCAAAGTTTTACGGCTGCCTGGCCAGGCTACGTGAGCGAGCTAAAGAGACTTACCTTTTTGGGAGAGTCGTAAAATTCTTGTCTGGTGATACTGCTTAGCGTGCTGAGGGGAAATGGGGTCAGTCATGCACTTGCATGGGCTTCGCCTCGGCAAAACCAAAGCTCACCTATTATTGCTTCGCACCTCTGCTCAGCTAATTGAAAATAAGGAGCTTGATTGCTGACCTGCAGCTCAGCCGCGAATCCTTCCTGCACTAGGCCCTAGAAAGAACTGGCATGCCGTGACCAGTCGACAAGCCATCCAGCCCTAGAAGCAGGTCCCTCGCAGCAGACTATGGCAACAGTCCGAAGCCGTGAATGTGTTGCACGAAACAAGACGATGAAATTGACCGACCTACGGAGCATATACCCACAAAGACAAGCAAAGCGAACTTCCAAACGAGCTTATGGAGAGCCAGCATCCAGATGCTGTGCGTTATCTAAAGAAGCGATGTGACAGTGAAAAGATGAGAATGGAAGACAAGGCTCCCGAACAAACACTTGTGAACCATTTGCGAGGTACTCATATGCAGCCTGGAACTAGCCAGGAAGCCTGATCAACTGGCTCTGTGGATGTACAATCGCCTGGCGTGAAAATGAGGGGCCGAATATCTAATCTTAGACTGAAAGCGGTACCCGTCCCTGTAGACCCTTGCTTATTTTTTCCGTGAACTGGAAGGCGTGGTGTGATTTAAAAGACTGGCCTTGCCACTACGTAAAAAATTTAAATCGTCGCCTTGGTCACTGTACGTTGCTTCATCTGTGCCAATTCGTTGAACCGCCCACGATGTTACTCGGTTATTCTGCCTGGTTGCTGTGTTCGTGGCTCGGAGGTGCTCTTGCTAGGCCATCACAGGACCCGTGGCAAATCTCACGCCGGCAAGATGGATCAGAAGAGTCTGTTCGTCCGGAGAACATATGTGGCGAGATTATAGAGGCCGTCAATGAAGGTGAATACGGTCCAAGGCCATTGTGGTGCTTGATATTGATTGCAACGCACTTGATAGGATATCGGATTTTCTACGCGTTGGATGCGTATGCTTGCTTAACTAGCGTGCCGTTTAATGATGTCGTTGCTCTTCGGTTCATCGAGTATTATAACACCACCATGCAATTTCAGAGCACATTGGCATATCTCAAAAACCCTCCCGAGGGATATCAACAACCGGCATTCGACCTCATCAAGGGACTAAACGGTCTCAAGCAAAACGTTACGTCTGGTGTTTACAAAAACCAGTACTGTTTCGAGGCTGACCTTCAGTACCTTGTTTATTCTGTGCACGACGCCCACGTCGACCTCGCCTCTGGTATTCTCTCGGCGTTTTCCTTTGCGAGTCCTTATTCTCTCGTCACAGCATCGATAGATGGCAAGGAGATTCCCAAAATCTACTTTGAGAGTGAGTTGTTCCATTGCTAATTTAGACGAGCATGACACTGACATATCACATCAGGCGATGTCCGCGACTACCGAGACAATGGTACCCAGATTTCGGCCATCTCACATATCAACGGCGAGCCAGCAGTCGAGTTCTTGACCCGCTTCGCCGCCCTTCAATCGGTCGGCATGCTCGAGCCCCATGCAGACTGGAATCAAATCATGGGAAGCCCCGTGCAAGATGTCCAGGGGGCACTGAACAGCTTCGCCGGCAGCGCCACCTTCTACCCGGGAGACTCCCTTAATTTCACCTACGAAGACCCGACCCGCAGGGTGATAGAAACTTACTGGCTCGCCATCTATAATAATCCCGAGTTCACCGGACCGTTGACGACGGGTGGCGACTTCTACAACTATTTCGTACTTGGGCTCCTGCCCGCGTCATATAGTGAAGTGCCAGTGCCACCGGCGTTCGCGGGTCATGCGAAGGCAGATACGGAGGTCATCGACGGCACCACAGATGATGAGGAGAACCATAGCTTCTATGATGATAGTCTGCATGCCTTCCCGAGCAATCCCGATGTTGCGCAGGCGCGTTTGGACGCTTCCGGCAATGGCGGCGTCGTAACGGGCTACTTTTATGAAGATATCTCGACCGGTGTGCTCAGCATCCCGCATTTCGACCAGTATGGATGGGACATTGGCAACTTCAGCGACGCCGTGAGCCAGTTCATCTCGGGTGCGCAGAACAAAAGCCTGTCCCGCGTCATAATCGATCTCTCGCAAAATTATGGTGGTTCCAGCGGTCTTGCATTCCTTCTTTTGCGGCAATTGTTCCCGGGCATTGAGCCTTTCGCCGGAAGTAGGCGGCGCAGCCATGAACTGGGGAATGTCCTTGGTTCGGCGTCGACAAGGGCATGGCTAGATTTGCCGACGGACACTGACGAGGGGTACACCGAGAAGTTGGGCTTTGTGGCGGACGAGTGGATTATTACCACACGGTTGAACGCCGAGACGGGTAGGAACTACAGTTCGTGGGAGGAGTACCAGGGGCCAAGAAAGTATAACGACGACGATTTTACTCGAGTGGTTCGCAACCCCCTTATTATAGTCTGCAAGAAGGCGGCTAACTCGAAGACATAGGAGCGGTACGACCTTGCGAATCCGTCGTTCCACGAGGCAGCTTTCGATGGTTGGCTGATGACTCGATACATCGACAATGCTGATGCGGATGAAACTGCACCTTGGAGCCCCGAAAACATGGTTATTGTAAGTCAATCGAGCACTGATAATCGGGATACAATGGCAAACTAATCTGTCTTTAGCTGACTGATGGTACTTGTTCTTCTGCGTGTGCCCTATTCGTCGAGCTGGCCACAGTCGAAGCCAAAGCCCGCACCATCGTCGTAGGCGGCGCGCCGAAGCCCGGCCCCATGCAAGCGGTAGGCGGAACCCGCGGTGCACGGCTTTATTCGAGCGATCTTTTAGACGAGAGGTTTGATTGGGTTCGCGAGCGGAACGAAACTGCAGCGGCTCGTCTGCCCGCTGTTCGCGATAGTGGCATGTTTGTCAACTACGCAGGGTTTAACCTGCGTGACCAACTCCGCGAAGACGATATCACGACACCACTTCAGTTTCGCTACGCAGCTGCGGACTGCCGGCTCTACTACACCCTCGACAACGTCTACAACATGACTGCTCTCTGGAGGGATGTTGCCCGTGCAGCCTTCGAAGATGAGAGTCTTTGCGTCGAGGACTCGATGGGATACACCTCTCGCAACGGCACGACGCCGAAACCACCACCCAAGCCTACCGCTATCCGTGCCCCAGCCCCAGAGCCAGCGACGACTTACACTGTTGACTCTGACCCATACAACCAAGACGGACTGCCCGCTGCGCAAGGACAAATCGGCAAACAGGTTGTAACGAATCTCTGCAATCTTAACGACGGCAACCCCTGTCCGGGCGGTGGTGTATGTCAACGGATTCGACTCAAGTGCTCCAACGGCTTGTTCGGGAACGTGGTGACCGCTTGCGTGCCGCAGTGCCAGACCGGAGAATCCAAATGCCCGAGCGCAAACCAATATTGCAAGACGAACAGGAACGCGGCGGAGACGAAGTCCAACACGTTCAGTATCACACAGAATAATGCTGCTAGCACATTTAGTGGTGGAAAAGTAACTTCTGGGTACTGTTTGCTGAAGGTCGGGACACCGCAGCTGGGATGTCCACGAGTATCCTCCAGCCAACGATAATAACGAAAACCTCATCAGAGCCTACGAGGAAGGCGGGTGGGTATTTTAATCTAATGATCTAACGATATCATAACATTTTTGTAATTGGGACTTGACACTGGTGTTTTTTGAATGCGCAGTCGCTATGCTATGCTTTCGTCTTGTTACGATTAACTTCCGGAATACGATATTCACTTGCCCTCTCCCTCCTCACATTCTGCCAGAAGTCATAGCCACGATCTTTTTTCCTCGTCTTCCTCTCTTCCCTCTCCACCTTGTTGATACGTCTCTTCTCCCGCTTCTTACTTGGCACAACCTTTTTGACCCCGGAACCCAAGGCCTGAAAAACTTTCTTCCCACCCTTGTACCCGGTCCTTACAAAGCCCTGTACGCGACTACTGAACGCCGCAACAAGTGCCGTGGCAATGATGAAGACGGATAAGGGCAGCGAGACCGCGCCAACGAAGCCGATAGTCGGCAGTTGCTTTTCCCACTCGACGGTGTTCATGCCGAAGAGGCTAGTAAAGAAAGATAGTGGGAGGAAGATGACGGTGAAAGTGGTGAAGATCATAACGGAAAGGTTCTGCGAGGATGCTAGCTCAGTTTGGAGGCGGGACCAGCGGACCTCGTCGACTTGAGCTTTGCGTTGGACCATCTCTAGAAGTTTTTCGTACTGCACAAAGTGACATCAGTCGATGTTTCCCAAAAGAAAACGGAAACGGCCTGTGAGTTTGTAGGCTTGTATCAGGACTTACATCAGTCCTCGTTGTATCGACCCGCTTCAGCATCTCCATTGTCTGAGTCTTGTACTCATCCACTTTGCTCAGTGCCTCTTCCAGATACATCTGTCCATTTCGTGTCAAATATTTCAGGTCTTGCCCTTCGAAGATCGTCTTCATGTTCCGGACCACAACCTCCTGCGCCTCGAACAGTCTTTCTAGCGATTTGAGTTCATCCTCCAGGTCGCGAAGCTCCATCAGAGCGGAGGTATTCTCACGGTTCTCGCGTTCAGCTTCCTCTAACTCTCGCTTGTGGCGCTTCTTGATGGATTCTGGTCTATTGCTGTCCGAGTCCGAGTCGGAGCCGCCCACATCCTTGAAAGTTTGCATGCGGAAGTGTTTTAGCGAGGAAGTCATCCGTTCGGTCTCTTGAGTGTCAGTCCATGAGCATCCAAGAACTGGGACTTGAGATTACGCACGAGCATGCTGATAGCCTCTTCAAAGATTCTGAATATCTCCAGATCTGGGTGCGAGGCCCTATCGAGCAGAACAGTTACCGCATGGAGTACAACAAACGCTGCAAGGTCTAATGCATTCTCGCAGCGTCCTGTTAAATCTCCATTGAGCTCGTTGTATACACTGTTTCTGAGGTCCGCTTGTTGGAATAGAGGTCCCTCCTTTGGTTTTGACTCTCTACGGTTGAAGAACGTTGACAGAGTTGCTAGATGTAACAACAAAGTTAACACAGGCGACTTTTCATAAAATAAGGTGTGGGCGACCTACTCGTATCAATGGCCCACAGCCATAGCTGATCGACCATGAGAACCTTTCCATCCTTTATAACCTCTTCTAAGTCTTTGTCCTCGTCATCTGTGTTAAGGGTCTCTTCTTCTAGCAGTCCCGTACTTGAGGGTGTTAGTTTTTCCATAGGACTCCATGTAGATCCCATCGTCTGTCTCCTGTGAGGACTGAATTGGTCTCTATCTACCTCGTTTGGATTGCGGTCCTTGGTTAGCTTGTATAACATCTGGTCGTCGTCTCGGGCCCATGTGTCTCTCAATGACGGGTAGGCGAACTGATCTAGAGTACGACGATAGTTGAGTGGTGGGTCATATCCGATGTACTCCCAGATCATTCGTAGTTCTGCGGAGTCCAGCTCTGCGATATCACGAGGGACGGGACGGGATCTTCCATGTTGCATGCGGTGCTTGATGAAATTTCGCCGGTGGAGAACATCGATGTATGTGTCGAAGTGGAGGAATGGAAGGTACATGTACAGATAGGCTGAAGAAGGACCATTGCCAGGACTATTGCGGCCAGACAAGTTAGGGGATGGATGAGGTGAAGGGCCTGATCGGGAAGTTAGTCGTTGATTGTTCTCCAGAACGTTCATCAGATTCTCACCTGATCCAGGGGGGATGAAACTGCAGCTTGGCTTCACGAAAGATGCTTGAGATTGAGAATGTCTCCCTACGACATGCTTCGAGGTCCAGTTGTCGTTGTTGGAAAGCTTCATGAAGCTCGGATCATGGGGGTTCGCAAGAACTCCGAGAACATCCTAGACCATGTTAACACAGCTGTACACAACGGACCCCATCGAGGTGCTTGCTGGTCTAACCTTTACCCATGATGGGTTGGTAAATGGCGTATGAATCCACATAAACTTTCTGCTGGTCGGATCAGGCCTCGAGAATCCAGCCGTCAAATCCTCGAGCGCCGATCCCCGCGACAGCCGGTCTTGGCGTTTGGAAGGAGGCTCGGACTGGCTTTTCTCCACACCAATGTCTGCTAAAGGTTCCAGCTCAACAGCTTTTGGTGATAACTCAAAGTCAGTAGGGTCGGACCTTGTGCTTCCGGCATTGCTACTACGACTTGATGGCCGATTGAATCCCGGTGGAGAGAGGGCCGGCACCTTCAGACTTTGCATCCTTCGGATGGTGTCTGCATGCATGGAGTTGGAACCACCGACCATAGAAGGACGAGTGACGTAAATTCCCGGTGAACTCTGACTTTCTGAATCTGAGCTCTTAGGCTGGCTTCTTAAGTCTGAGTGACCCTGCCATATCTTCTGTCCGAGCTCTTGGAAACCAGACAGGATTCCCAGGCCGTTGTTGCTCTTCTGCGATTCTTCTTGACTTGGATGGGGTGGGTCAGGATCAGAGCGCGGTCGCAGTGCTGTCCTCGTAAGGCGTTCCTCCAGACATCGCTCAGGACCCTTGTCTAAGAACTCTTGAAGATGAAGTTTTGTGAAATAGAGTCGTATGGCAGACTCCATCTCAGCGTCCGGGTCTTCGTAAAAACCGATGATCTCAACTTTCACGTGTCTCTTGAGATTCAAGGGCGTGTGGATGTACTGGGAACTCAAATCTATCGCCTTTTGCACGGCTGCAGCGAGTTCTTGTAGATAAGTGTTCATAGTCTCTGTGTTTCCCACGCCGAAGGAAGCGCATTTAGCATGCTCGCTGTCCAGAGAGAAGACGCGTTCCTGTCGTACGCCCACCATTGACGACTTGATGGAGGCGATGGGGGCGCCAAACCGGACCTCCTTGGCAAGCCCTCGGCTTGTGGAACCGGAGCCAGACAGCTGGGAGTCTATGGTCTCATAGAAGGTCCAAATTCTCAGTTCACTGGCGATAGTAGAGAATTCCTCGTGCATCCTCAGAAGGGGCCTGTGGCCCAGTCTGAGATAGTTCGAGATGGAGCGTGGTAGAGGACGTTGCAGACGAAGCAGACGACGGATACTATCCTCTAAGTTGTTCATCGACAGGTAACTTGAACCCCGATGCGGAGTTGCTGTTCAAGTTAAGATGAGACGGAAGTCAAACACCGCATCGCGAGGGAAGTTTGAACTCACCAAAGAATGAAACTCCATGGCAATTATACATGAACGGCTTGTATCGCTCACTCCTGGAAGCTTTCAGAAGCGCCAGCTTGACAACGAGCCCACCAACGCTGTGAGCAATAAAGAACAAAGGTCGCGAGCGTTGCTATACTTTGGTCAGTATCAGTTTTCATTCCACTTTAATTGGACAAGCGGCACTCACGCTGCCATAGCGCACGTTCCAAACCTGCTCAATCAGGTCTTCCGCAAGGTTCTCCAGTGTGACTCCTTCAACCAACTCTCGGTGGCGGTAAAGCAGCACGCGGGCCTCACTGACTTCCTTTCGGATCCCTTGCCTTACCCACAGATGAGTTGCCATCGGCAGATGTCGATTGATCGTTGGTGACAAGATACTCGCGCCAGCAAGCTCCTTTACCGTAGTCGGCGACACATTTCCAGACCGTCCGAAGTAACCCTCCGGTAATGGGTCGCGGGCCCAAGTCTCGACGGGATCGGCGCCCGGACACGACACGCAAACGATGTCGACCAAGGTGTCATTGTACCCGCGTCCGTTGACATCGCCGTCGATGTGTGCAAACCCGGGAAGGGAACTCCGGTGGAACTGTGAGCTTGGTTGGGGAGGCGATTCGGGACTGTCGACCTGCGTCTCATCTGAGGGCTGGCCAGGCAGCGACTGGCGGGGTTCAGCACGTTCGGAGCTGTCGTTTTGAGCAGCGGCAACTTCATCGAGTACCGCGATCTCAGTCTCGCGCGACCAGTCCTTATATTCGGACATGATTTCTCATCATTTTCAAGTCTCATAGGCAACTGTATTAGATCAGTAACAGACAGGCAGAAAGAAAAGGCCCGTTGAAAGAGGCTAGTTTCTTGAAGCCCGCACTGTCTTTTGAAGCTGTTGCCAGCGCAGCCATCAATCGGCCGCCTGTTTGCTTATGCACCCACCACTAAGGCAACCGAACCCATGCGTGTCAACGTGCGTGACCTGCAACGAGGCTGCATGGTTATTGCTGACGGCGTGGCCTGTTCAGAGGCTCCCCAGCCTCGATCCCCTAGCTTCTGCGAATAGGCTGCGGACCGAGCCTCCAACGCTGTTAGCTCGGATTGGCTGGGCACAGGGAGCCTGCAGGAGGATCAGCAACGCTAATTCCTGTTGGTCAGATGTAGCATCACCTGGACAAGAAAAGCCACAAGCACCCGCGGCTGTGGAGAGACAGGCATGTGTCTCTTCCGTATGCATTAGTTGGGTTGGCAGCGGATGGTATGGATTCCTGCATCATCCATAGTAAGAAGGAAAGGGCCTACAGATATGAAACTATCTCACTTGAGCCTCAGAGTATTATTATGATGACTGTATTGTATGAATCGAGGGCGACAATAAGGCATGTTGTCCGCTAAGAACGCGCTGAAGCCAGGTGTGCTGTTTTGCCGAGCTTCTGCAGCCCCTGCTGGATTGTGTCTCTCATGTCTTACAATCGTTCCCTGTATTTGGCTTCCTCAGTCGTTGATTCCGCATGCTTTACTCCTGTTCATTCACCTACTTCTGTTGCTCTGTTCGTTCCGCTTGTGTGCGTTCCGTCTGGATTGTCGCACGTTGACGGCTCTGCGCTAACATCAGGTCCCCTCATGTCCAGGAATTTGGCCAGTTGCGGTTCGGGCTGGATTGACATGGCTAGTCTCGTTCGGGATAATGCGGAGCCGAAAAGCGAACAACAATAAGTTGCAGTCATGAGGAAAAACACGAAAAACACAGCGTAGCCTTCACTACGGACAACCAAGAAGATGGATGGATGGAGGTGATGATAAGTGAAGAAAACCTTAGCAAATGGCTTCGTCTCGAGGAAACGGAGAGGAACCTCGTCTCGAGGTACGTACTCCCGATCTTCCCCACCTAGGTGGCACTGTCTTAGGACGCGGGGTTCTCAGCGGTGGGTAGCGGGGCAGGTGGTGCAACGGCTTCATCACGACAAAAGGCTACTGATAAGAGACCAATGCCACGTACGCTCCAAGAGCTCAATCCTGGCAATCTTTCTCTCTGTTGTATTATTTGTATATGTTTACTTCGTTGAGGCTTTGAAATGTCATCCTGGTCCGAGAAGAAGTCACAGAACCGCAGCCTGAAAATTCTCCAAGCTGCAACCAAAGGCAAATATGGAGTCCTTGCCGCTGTCGCGTAAGTGATGAAAGACCGGGTCGCTGCTCAAGG
Organism: Colletotrichum incanum; assembly: GCA_001625285.1. Taxonomy (NCBI): domain Eukaryota; kingdom Fungi; phylum Ascomycota; class Sordariomycetes; order Glomerellales; family Glomerellaceae; genus Colletotrichum; species Colletotrichum incanum. The sequence goes on from LFIW01000610.1 coordinate 170,424, forward strand.
CTAACATTTTGCCAGGTATAACATTGAGCATCTTACTGCCCTTGTGAGAGCAGCGGAGGCTAAGAAGTCGCCGATGCTCATCCTCTTGTTTCCCTCGACTGTCAAGCAGCTCCCAACTTTGCCCTGGGCTGTCGCTGCAGCCATCAAGTCAGCCAAGGTGCCCCTTGCGCTGCATCTCGACCATGCTCAAGATGAGGAGCAAATCCGGGAAATTGCAGCGACTCTGCCTTTCGACTCCATCATGGTAGACATGAGCCATTATGATCACGAGGAAAACCTTGCCAAGACAAAGGTGCTCACCAGGGTCTGCCACGATCATGGCATTGCCGTTGAGGCTGAGAGCGGTCGTATCAATGGTGGTGAGGATGGTATCGCGGATACCGGAGATTTGGAAGGTGAGGCATGTGAGCCACAATCACAAATTCGGCAACCTAACAGAACTCAGCTCTATTCACAAGCCCTGAAGAAGTTGAAGACTTCATTGACGCTGAGATCGACCTCTTGGCCCCCAGCATCGGCAACATCCACGGGGACTACGGCCCCAAGGGTCCTGAGCTTGACTACGAGCGGCTGGCGAAGATCAATAAGCAAATCAACAACCGCGTCCTGATGGCGTTGCACGGCACCAATGACTTCAGCGCGGACATTCTGAAACGATGCATCAACAACGGCGCCATTAAACTCAATGTGAACAAGCTTCTTCTCGAGGTCTGGAACATTCACCTAAAGGACAACGCCAATAAGCCGTTGTCGCAATTGATGGAGGACGGCATGAATATTCTGCAGGAGGAGGTTGAGCGGTGGATCGACATCTGTGGGAGCGCCGGGAAAGCCTGAATGCCGCGACGATTAGCGGAAAGAAAACAAAACAATGCGACCCAATCCCCTATGGTGGAATTGCGCATGGGTCGTCTATCATATGTTTGCAATACTCGCGGTGTTCACGAATATCGCTCTCGTGATAGTATGAATGTAGTAAGTATTCCATAGGTGCATGACCAATCAAGTTTGATAGTGCGACAACATCCCTTTGAGACTACGCAAAACAGAAGTCAAAAAGAAGTCGACAAGATTGCAAAAGACATGCCATGCGGCCAGTGTGGATTGAACACACGACCTTCAGATTGAGTGAATGAAGTTGACTTCAGTCTGACGCTCTCCCAACTGAGCTATGTCCGCCGCTGGTTGATTAAAAGCTTTGTCAATTTGTGTATAAGCAACTACGGATAGGGCTACAAACCCTCCGAACCGGAACACCCCTCTGAGCCCCATCACCAGACGATTGCTCCAACACTTCCTCGCATATGCAGGGCCAACAAAGTGAATCCAACGGGACAAGTCGCCAGTTTTATACATAGAAACTCACTGTGAGCAGCTATTAGCTTCTAGGTGCTCTTGGAATGAGCCCGTTAGGCTACGAAGACCAAGAGCAGAACGATTGAGAAAATTAGGAAATTAGACATCCAGGATGGATCATTCCACTTTTTTTTCTCATACTATTGAATTCTAGCTCAATACCCTCTGATATAATCGATCCTTCCGAGCCTTACACGACAGGAATCGTTTTTTCGCGCTGCACCAAAACGTAGCCAAACGCCTCGTCCAGTATCCTCAGTCCCTCCTCAATCTCATCTGCGGTCACCGTGACCGGAGGCGCCAAACGAAACACGCCACCCATGCCCGGCAAGTTGACCACATTGCAGGAAAGGCCCAAAGTCATCGCTCGATCAGAAACAGCCTGTCCAAGATCAGACCCAGGCGCCTTCGTCTTGGCGTCAGAAATTATCTCGATGCCCTGTAAAAGGCCGCGGCCGCGGACATCACCAATGCACCAGTACTTCTCCTGAAGCTTCAGCAGACCAGCACGAAGCTGCTCACCACGCTCAGTAGCCTTTTGACAGATATTGTCGCGCACGACGATTTCAAGTACCTTGTTGCCGACGGCTGCTGTCAAGGGGTCGTTGAGATGCGTCGTGAGCCAGAGGAATCCGGCGTCTTTACATCCCTGTGCGACCTCAGCAGTGGTGCTGACGGAAGCCAGAGGCAAGCCACAGCCAAGAGTCTTTGACAAGGCGAGAATATCGGGGACTATGTCATCGTGCTCGAAGGCAAACATCTGACCAGTGCGTCCTACCCCGGTCTGCGCCTCGTCAAGGATGAGCAGCATACCGCGCTTCTTACACTCCTCGCTCAGGCGCTTGAGATAACCTTTGGGGAGATCGAGGATTCCGCCGGTGGATAGAATAGGCTCCATAATGAAGGCCGCCAGGGATCCAACACTTTGTCTGTCGATCATGGCCCAGCCGAATTCCATCTCCGTTTCCCAGTCATAGGAGCCATCAGGCTTCCGGAAGACAGAGCGGTAGGCGTATGGCGCTGGGAAGGCGAGTTGGCCGGGCATTGCGGGGCCGCCATTCTTTCGGCCGGCGGAGTAGGTTGCGGAGCCGGAACCCTGGGTGAGACCGTGGTAGCTTGCTGACATTGCGACGATTTCGAATTTGCCGGTATGGAGCTTAGCCATCTTGATTGCCGCTTCTGTTGTTTCAGAGCCGGTATTCAAGAAAAACGACTACACGGACCAAGTTAGTAATTATCTGTCGCAGCAGGGCGCAAGACGAGGACCTACCTTCTCAAGCGGGGCAGGAAGCAGCTTGCCTAACCTCTCTGCGAGGTCTGCAACTGGCTGGGTAATCATGTTGCTGAGCAGATGATCCAGCTCAGCAACATATTTCTGAACGATCTCGACAATTTCCGGATGCGAGTGGCCCAGAAGGGAGCTCATCTGACCGGACGTAAAGTCCAAGATGTGACGACCTTCTGCGTCGTAAAGTTTCGTGCCTTTTGCCCTCGTGATAACAACTGGGGAATAGGGGACACCCGTGGACATCAGGTACTTGTCGGTCTTCGCCCAGAAGGCAGCGGTGTTTTCGGAGGCCATGATTGCAGCAAAAAGCCTAGCAGTTTGTATGAAAAAGTAGAAGCTCAGATGCGGTTGACTGTGCATTCACAAGATTGCAACCTTTCCCTAAGAACTAAGTTATTTATCTACCTGCGATAATGAGCTCGTTGACTTTCCCGCGGATAGTGGGGTTGGGTGGAAATTCGTTGCCCGAGGTCAAGACGTTTCCCGCGGGCCTGATCTTACCTACTAGCTGCACACGCCGCGGGGAGTGATTTGATCTTTCGAGATGGAGTGAAAAAGAAGCTCCGGATTGGTTATAGTTCGCTTCCCTGTCAAATGCTGCCATTTTGTCTTTCAACGGATATGTGACGATAAAAGATCCATGGCTTAGGTAATACGCTAGGTTTCATTTGATATGCTTCGTTGCTCGAATATCTGGATCATGCTACTTATCCTAACAGAGAAGCCAGCTTGTAATATGATACACGTGACCCACACTCCGGCAAATCCTATATACAACATACTTTATGACTATTCTTCAGTCCCCGTTGAGGTGCAATCTGTGCTAACTATCTGCGGTGCGATGCATCTCAGCCGGCTGCGATTAACCGTGACAGGTTCAATTCTGTTATACAGAGAAAGCTAGCAGTAGAAGAATCAAGTCTCTGGCTTCGGCACAAGCCCGCTGAGAATAAGATGCCAGAAGTCGAAGTTGTGAAGTGATGTGCATGACTTGGTCCAAGTGCTCATGCCTGCCAGTTATCCTCAAGTCTACTGGTGTTGTGGCTGATTTCCTAATCCGAATCCCTTTGTTGAAGTATCGCAAGTAATTGTAATTTCTTGAGATTTCTATAATTCAGGGCCCTTCAGGCTTCAGGGATAGGCCAGTGTCTTGAATTATGGTTCGTGGTTCTTCTAAGCTGTAAACTGTTGATCCCAGAAGACCCGACAAAGCCTGTGAATACAAGACCCAGCGTAAACATCAACTAGGAAATTCCTGTCCTCTCCCGGCGGCGTCCCACCAGAACAAAAATCTTGGGTGTGTGGTTTGCCCGCATCGTCCAACTTTTGGTAATCCACTGTTTCTGCTCCGAGGCAAAGATTATACGAATCAACGGCCAGAGTAAGCCATCACTTATGAGTGAATTGATAACTTAAATGTGTTGAATAAAAACTGAATAACTAGTAATCTGGCTTTCCGTCGTGGGTCTGTCTAATTTCGATTTCCAAACCACCCTGTCGCTGCCCGCTTCAAGCACTAGGAACGACAAGCTGATCAACATCTGGTCCCCAGCCTTCCGATCTCGAGACAGTGACAGTGTTCTCTCCCTGCTTGAGATCGACATGAACAGCACTGTTACCAGTGGTAGACAGATGGGATGTAGACAGAAAGGCTACAGACTGTTCCTGACCGTTGACTGAGACCGCGGCATGTCGGGGAGCGGTGTCGCCATTTTTATGGTTGACAATCAACGTGACACGATCGGCCTGAGCAACGTTGAAGTTGAATGTGGCGGTACCATCATCATCCCCGCCAAGATATCCTGCTGCCGAGGACCCGCTGCACTGAGAGCAGCTGACAATACGAGCACCGTTGGACAGCTCGGCGGTTTCGCCTTCAATCTCAGTCGTCACTGTCGACTCAGACCAGGTACCGGCCTCGATATCCACGTTCCAAGAGTCATGCCAATCGAGTGTCACTGTAGTGCCATCGATCCGCAAAGGGAGCCAGATGTAAGTGCTTGCGGCAAGGTTCGTCGAGTGCCATCTATCGCCCATGTAGATGGCTTTTTCGGTGCCCAATGGTAGGACGAAGCTGACCTGACTGCTGTAGGTTCTGGAGCCAACAGGCGCAAACTCGGTCCAATTAGACCAGGGGCCCGAAAGAGATGTGGCGTAGCTGTAAACCTGTGAATCTGTTAGTTTAAATGCTCGCCAATACAGGCGTAGAAATCTTACGTTGTCATTGGGGTTCCAGCCTGTGAGATGCGAGCCAAAAATGAAATATGTGCCATTGCGCTTGACAAGCGCCGGTGACTCAGCGAAATACTCCCAACCGAAAGTCACCTCAGCAACATCGAGATAGTCGTCCGTAAGTTTGATGATGCGGGTCCCGTACTCGCGCTGGGGTGATGTCAGTATTAATGAGCCGCCGATAAGATGAATCATTGCCTACATCCTCAGTCAAAAGATAACCAGTGCCATCGTCGTCCTTGAAGATACCAATATCACGGCTCTGGTAGTCAAAGGGACGGAAACTTTGAATGTACTCGTACTCGCCGCAGACAGTCTCACCTGTTGCTACACCGACACGTGCGTCCTTATAGTCTTGAGAATCGACATGGAGGTGGAGGACGTATTTGCCGGTGGCATCATTCTTAGTGACCTTGGGTCGTTCGATGATTCGATTGGGGCCTAGATCACCAGCTTCTTCGGTACGTGTCAGAAGGCGTCCCTCGAAACTCCATTCGACTAAGTTGGTTGAAGAGTAGCAATTGACTGCTTGGAACAATGCGCCGTCGGTCTTTTCCTCGCCAATCATGTAGTAAACTCCATTCTCCTCACTATTCAATGTCAGTTTTTGTTCGACCCCGACAAATGCGTTGAGCCATAGTTGAAAAGCTTACATGATGCCGGCTCCATGGGCCTGTACGTGCTCTCCTGTGTTTGTCTGCAGACCAATTTGTCAGGGCAAAATTGCCCTTACTTTTTGATGATCGATTACTCACAGCTGTCCAAGTTGCCCCGGGGACGACACTCAGAGCAGCATTCACACTGCTCAGGAAGAAAGAAGCGCCCAAAGCAAGAGGTGAGGCACGCATAGCGACAATGGATCTTGGCAGGATAGCTCGGCCAATATTACTGAGAGACTCGTCGCTTGATTCCGGGGGCCCAAAGTCTCTTATAAGTCGAGCGATTTGCGATGCTCGTATACATGGCCGTTACTCGATGGCACCGTCTTGGCAATGTGCTCATGAGTGCATATTACGTAGATGACCAGCATCATGAAGTCGTCTGGTTGTTGCGCGTATAAGAGTGTTGCCTCGGGTCAGTATCAAGCGAAAGACAAAAGCGTATAAAGTCGGGTAGCGTAGCATCGGTGTTGTGAGATTCGGCTAGATTTCCGACCAAATAAGATGAATGGGGATCTCGGAGCCGAGAATAGCGTTGTCCCCGAGGGGTGCTGATGCCACCTTAGCGGTGATGGCCTCCACAAGAACCCCGCCTTTTATGTGGGAAAACCTGCTAATCCTGGGGTTGAGGTGATCGTAAAAGAAGATGATCGGCAGGTACATGCACCCCGGTTGAGGGGAAGAGCGAATGTTAGTCACGCGTGGTTCGACGTTGGGCCGTAGAGGCAGTGAACGGATAACCCCAAAAAGCAAGTTAGGTGTCTTCACTGCTATTCAACTCGAACTCGTGCATGTGAACGACCGTCGATAATGATGACAACGACAGATCAATGTTTGCTTTTCTGCAAACACAGCTCCTCTTGGCCTTTGCCTTGGTAAGGCAAGTGGTCTTACTGTAAACATGGAAGCAATAGTTAGGAGTGTAATGGGGCAAACAAGTAAATTGAATCAAGGGATCTCATTCGACGTAATATAATAACCATGGCTTTTATCCAACTCCTGTGTTAAGGTAAGTTATTTAGTTGACTGATGTATGATGCCGATCCACCTTCATTTCCAAGCATGGCCATTTGTGATTTAATGACCCGATTTGCAAGCCACGCCTGGATTTTAGGTGAAGCTGCTCAGTAGGAGTTACGAGACTTGACATTTATGCAGGATCCAATTGATAGACATTGCTCCGTCGAGAATACCCAAAGAACCTCTTTTTCCAGGTTCAAGATCGCTCAGGCAGTACCCAAACAAAAAAAATGGACGACTTGTACAGTATTCGAAACATTTTGGGTAATTTTTATTGCCCTTCCGGCCAATTCTCGGCATTCAGAAGAGAAGCACATGCTACGACGGATAGCAGGTTCTACTTAAGAAGCCGTACGATCCAAAAAACCCCCCATTGATGACTTCCTTCATAACACGCAAATTTCAGAGCGTCATATGCCTAATATTGAATGTTTTAAGAGCCCCAAAAACCATGAAATTAGCAGGCAGGCTGTTGCTCAAGAGACCTATCTTTAATTGGGGCGTATTTACAGGTGCCTTAACCTTCTTTTTACAACGAAATGAGCTTCTTAACGACTCCAGGCTCCACAAGATGTCGCCTTCGTCATTTCGATGGGGAGCATGAAAGAAAATGGTGCATGTGATGTCATTCCATATGATTGCGGAGGCGCTGCCAAGATCCTGTAAGATAGGCTAGGGATTACGATTAACCGCTTTCAAAAAAAAAACTTAAACTACAACACAACATGGAACGCAGTTCTTCCGTACTTACATAGGAGTGGATGATATTGAGAGGGAGCATCTTGGGCGTAGAAGCTCATGTCGGAGTTTAGAGGCGGTGATAAGATAATGATGATTAACATGAAGTGAGCATGCTCGAAAGAGTCCTAGAGAATAATCGCTTAGGTAGTCCATTGCTTTGAAAATATGGTCCGAGTCCACGGTACCGGAGATTTGGGATCCGTTGGGCCTCGATTGGGGCTGTCTCAGCTTGGGAAAGCCAAATACGTCTCCATGCCCCATCCGCAAGGTCTCGATACGGTAACGAGATCGGCCGCTTTTGGTTGTTGGGGCCCGATAGAGTATCATCCGGGCACCGCCACCTCGGCCATGCATCGCTGGGATCCCTCGTAGCTGAATCACTGGGGCTGTAAATCTTCCTTCGCATCACGTCACAAGTCCACCGACCTTCCCGATTGCCATCGATCAGCCGCGGCTCGGCTAACTCTCTTTCTGATGCAACTACTTGGCGAAATATTCTATTTGAACCGATGAGAAGTTATCGGGGTGATGCCGGCATGTATGGACTGGGGCTTTCGGCGTGATCGGGAAGCTCGACGTGGCCGACGCCGAAACCAAAGAGCGAAGCAAGTAAAAAGCCCCCGGAAGTCTGCTAATTGATGACTAGAAGCCTCTTCTCTACCTTTGTGTTCCGTAGGAAACTCCGCAATCGGCCGCCGATATGACTACAAATCCAGCAAACCTTTGGCATGCGCTCACCATCCGAACCACCCGTGACCGCAATGACTGGTTGGAAAAGCGCCCCCAACCGCTTTGGATGTTCAATGTGATCGCGGCGAGGTTCGCCTTGGAGCCCCTAAAGTCTAGAAGAGACGATTATGATGAGTCTCATCGTAACTCGCAAGGAGTATTGTGGAGAATTCGTCGTCAATATGCCCAATCGCATCCCTCGAAATGATCTAGACTCGAAACTTCTAGGCGGATGAAAGATGAAATGGCAGCCAAGATGATTCAATCCATAATTCACGTTGGCTTACTTCACGTGGCGCACCCGAGGCTACCGCGGCCCTCCGAGGCTTCCAGTAGAGTGGTCCTCCTGATGCAAATGCCATGACTAAGGAGGAGACATCCCGAACTCTTATAAGTCATTTGACGTCTCGTCTGAAGTCTGGCCAATAAATACGTCACTAACCCTCAACCGAGAGAGGCCACCACTGAACAATACACTTTTCTGCCACCCACTTGCGTATTCGGTCAAGCATGTCGTCTCATCTTGTCAACCGTCAAAGCCGGTAAGCGGCATCCATGCTCTACCCATCAATGTGTGACGGACACCGGGTTCGGAGAGATTAATCACCTACATTCCCCGCAACCTAAATGGGAAGTCTATTGCGAGAGCATCAACAGACGTCATCTACTGACTTTCCGAATATTAACGCAATAGGCTTCACTGTGGGTCATTCGGATTCCATCGGGCGGCGAGATAATCAAACCCGCGGCATGCCAAGACGGTGTTTGTAGAAGGAAATAGAAGCCATTAAGGGGATTTGAAGATCACACAAAGTGTATATATATCCAACGGAAATTCCATCCCGAAAATGGAAAGAGAAGATCATTACAAACACAAGCATCAAACAGTAAAGCTTGAATTGCTGCAAACCAAGACGAGGCGCACAACCTGTACATCTCAACTAAACGACATCGAAAACAAAAAGGCAACAGTTCTCCAACACTCAGATCTGAGCTCGTTTACATTATCACCATCAATTACTACTTCAACACCCTGATTGCATACTCTTGCCTTCACCACAATGCGTTTCTCCACCGCACTCACGATCTTTGCCGCCACTCTTGTCGTCGCTGCTCCTACGCCAGCAGACGAAAATCTCAAGGTTAGCGAGAAAGACGATGACGGAAAGAAGGTCGGTGGCTCTATCGCCGCGTGCGAGACAGCAACTGCAGCGGAACAGGTTGCATGTATCACAAACTGTGGAAAGGACGCTGCGTGTATTACCAGCTGGTATGTGGCTTCTCTTGGACTCACGTGGTGCTCATACTAACATTCTATAGTTCTGCCAAAGCTGTTGCCGGTTACACGAGCTGCGCTGGTGTAAAACGAATCTGAATGATGATGAATTGATGATTAACGCGATATCATTTTGTAAACTAGAGCAAATGATCAGCATTGTGTAGAGCTGGAGGACGCAGTTGCATGATGGGAAAAGTCTGGTTTATGGCGAAGCCTAGGAGTCAGCGTATGGGCATTGTGTTCCTTCAATAGTTCAATGGCAAATCTAAAAAAGATTGGTTCTTATTCTCAAGATTCTCATGTCTTGTGTATTGGCGTTTTAGCTATGTACGCGAGATGACCTAGGTACAAAGTTTCGGCATGTTACTTTAAAAGGGGTTTAGAAGCGGAAGATAGACTTTCGATGAGTCCTTGAGTATTACTACGAGCGAACCCATCTTCATTCGTCGGGCAAGTCAATGAAATGGCTGATAGGCCTTACAAAGCTTGCCGTCCTCCCCCTGGATCCAATCCTCACTGCCAACACACTGAGGACACCAAAGCAGCCCTGCTGGATCGTAACTTTCTTTGATAAAACGGAGGCGGCCATAGTTAGGCCCGAAGAAAGACCATTGCCATCCTGGCTCGAATGTATTAGCCTAAATATAGTGTAAGTTTGGATTATATCAAGAAACAAGCCATGCAAAGGGCGCTGTGCCGAAGGCCGCCTTGGATTTACGCAGTGTTGCGACATACCTCGTTGAGATAAGTTCCAGAATTAGGGTCCAGTCTTCGGAGAGCGTTGAGTTTATTGTATGTCATGTCGCTCACGACCTCTGTCACATTGACACTAGGAATAGCAGGATCCCATGTCTGCTGAGTGATGAGGTGAACCACTGAGTCACGCTATGCTGGGTTAAGAGCATTGTCGACAGGCTCGTGGCCGATGGTCATCTTTCCCGACATAGAGAGGTTTGACATTCCATCCTGCAGCAATTAGTAGATCAGCACAAATGTCGCAGTCAAAAGAGTTCTTCCATTCCTTACCTCAGGCGCATTGATTCGCGTACCGACTTCCTCGAGAACTTCCGCCAGAAGATCTTGCTCGTTTACGACAACATTCTCAGTGATCAACCGTGCAGCAGTGATAGTGCTTGATCTGGCACCACTTTCGTGCACTGGAACAGTGCTGATGAGGTCGTAAAACGACGGTATAGGAACTTCCGCAATAGAACCGGTGACCGCACCATTGTTCGCGGAGAGGGGCTGCTGTAAAGGGGCCAAAAGCTTTTCAGTGGTTCCGTTGGCCTTGTTCCACAAAAGAATCGAGGAGGAGAGACCGATCGTCGCGCTTGATGGTGGTCCCCCAATGGTGTAGTACCCTTTGACTCCCTGTTGTTGGAGGCCTGGCAGTAGGCCATGGAACTGCGCCACGAACTTCCACCAGGCTTTTGCGGACGTACCGTTTTTCGACGCAGCGTCGAATCCTAACAATCGCATTTTGGGAATTGCATACGCTTTCATGGTCATATTGACAATAACACCAAAGGTACCACCGCCGCCGCCTCGGATGGCCCAAAAGATGTCTTCGTTTTTGCAAGCATTCGCAGTGACGACATCTCCATTCGGAACCACAATGGTTGCTTCGAGGATATTGTCTGCTCCCATGCCGTATTCGCCGGTCATGTAGCCGTGCCCTCCGCCGGTGGCCCATCCAACAACACCAACATCCTGTTTGTGTGATTTAGCGACGGGAAATCCCTCCTTTGCCGCAAATGAAAGGAGAGCTCACCATGTTTGTGCCACCTACAGCAACAACCTCATTCTGCTTAGCGAAGTCAAACAACTCTCCGTCTTGAATTCCGGCACCGATTGTGATGGCCATTTGGCTGCCTTTCCACGTCGCGTTCGTAGAGCAACCAGAAGCTTGGAATTTCTCATGGAACTTCGTCTCTTTCAAATTGTGCGTCCAGATACTGTGCATCTATATTAGCCTTCAGGCAGTCTATGAAACCAAGACTATAAGTGCAACTTACGAAATGGCAGCGAAACCAACATTCCTTGCATTGACTGTCAGCAATATACTATGGACATATCGCATCAGTTCAGACCTGCCTTCCGGCGCCATTGTGCCCCGTGTTCTTAATAACAACCCTCAAGTTGCGTTGCTTGGCAAATTTCACCGCTTGTTGAACTTGGCTTGCATCTGTTACGTTCACCACGTAAGGGGGCAATGCTCCAAGAGAACACCCCCTTTTTCCGGCATCAGGATCACCATTGACTCTGGTGCCATTGGGGTATATCGGGACACAGGTGCTGTTGGACCAAGCTGAACTAGCGCTCACAGGGTCTGAAGAGTGAAAGACAGATGATGTCCAGCTGGACAAAACGATGTCGCATGACTCTTTGTCATAGTTGGGCTTGGAGGGATAACAGACGGAACCAGGAGGCACAGCGTGAATGAGTTGCCCAGAAATAGTTCTGTTGAACGAGTCCCATTCCGACGAAGAGGGCCAACATGAGTCCGAGGGAGACTGATATTGATGATGGTGGTTAGTTTTCTTGTGAACACAAGCAAAATACCCATTATGCAGAACATCAAAGACTTACACATTTGCAAAGTTCTCCAGCAGCCAGACCACCCATGAGCAGGGTGGCTGTGATCGCTGACGATACTAGTTTCTTTGTCAAATTGTAGGCCGGTAATATAAATGAAGGAAGTGACTTGAGAAGGCTCCTTGAAGAAGAGTCTTGGTCGAGGAGGCGAGGAGGAAAGTGTTTTACGTCTCGGGCAACGGCAGGTATAAATAACTATGAAGTCGGAAGCGTAGATAGGGATTCGACCCCATTAACAGCTCATAGTAATGTCGTCATCATCCTACCGAGCGATTGCGTCCTATGTTCAATGACTCCATTCAAATATACCCATTGATCGACTTTTTACATTCAGACCTTAGAGCACGCTGGGTCGAGGGGAATGAGTGGGTAACGTCTACACCCAAAAAGATGGAGTGGGACACTCATAAGCCACAACGGAATAGCCAGTCGTAATCAAATGCACTCCGTAATTCCGAATTAGTCCTGGGGATGGCCCCCTTGGGACGTAGAATAGCTCTTGTGCAGCTGAGTGTCTGGTCAGAAACGGGGATTTATCATGAGCATGAGGATAGTAACTCTCTGTGGCTTCATCCAGTCGGCCCACATTTTAACTTACGTATTAATCCCGTATAGTTTACGAGCTGCCCGCCCTCAACGAAAACAACTGCTGAGACCTCATTCTGCCACTCAGCCTCCCGACTGTAGCAGGGCTGTCACGTTTGCTAGCCATTTGGGCTTGCGCTCAAGAGTCAAGCCATAGATTGATAGTTACTACTTCGACGAGGAGCTGAAGATGTCAAGTGGGCTATCCGTTTTTTCTGCTCGGATTGCCAGCACTGGAGTTATACGCGGATAGCCTAGGGAACTCTGGCCCCATTTTGGATGCCACCGTTTCGATCTTACCCCTGCCAAACTGACCAAAGCTTGCTCCTGGCTGGTGTATTTAGCTCACTGAGCCCCTAGGTTGTCGCATCTGTGCGCGGATACTTCGTTTACGTCCTGCCTGGCTTTTCCGCTAGCCTTCTCGACAGTGTTAGCCTTCGAATTCCCTGCACAGCCAATTTGCGGCTTCATCGATGACGACGCCGATCCAGTAAGGCACCCAGCCCACCCTCGCGTATCTCTTCTTCAGTATGAGCTCTTCGGAAAGTGAGAAGAAACACCGACGGCCTCACCGCAAGTCCCGTCTTGGTTGCCAGCAGTGCAAACAGAGAAAGATTAAATGTGATGAGGCCCGGCCGTCCTGTCTCAACTGCGTCCGGAGAGACGCTGAGTGTAGCTTCGCCCTCGAGTCTGTCGACGCTGGAACTGGATCTGGGACCTGTTGCTGCCAAAACATAAAATGTCGGTTCAAAACCACCGGAACGGCGCCCGACTCTTCGGGTACAGATTGCCAACAAGGCCAGACCGGGCCGCATGGCATGCCGGCTGAACAGCTAGATCTTCTGGAACAACAATCTACGAAACTGGATGTTGTGTCTGAGCGCCTAACATCGATGGAGGGTGTGGTGGCGCAGCTCACGCAGCCGCGCCCGTTTCACACATCATTGGGCTACGCTGACGCGGGTCTACTTCTTCACTTTTTCACCAGGACCGTTCATACCATGGCTGATAATAAAGACCGGGAGTTCTGGCTCGAACGTCTTCCAAACATCAGTGCTTGTCATACCCACGTCCTTCACCTTATGTTGGCCTTTGTTGCACTGCATAAGTGCCGCACTCATCCAGAACAATCCCCAAGGCTCTTTGAAGTGGCCGAGCATCATCAAACGATTGGTATCGAAGGTGTCACTGGATATCTGAAGAATATCAACGATGAGAACTACGAAATGGTTTATGCGTCAGCAATTATGATAGGACTGACCAACCTGGCAGCTGGCCCGCGGCCGGGGGAGTATATCGCTTTCAGCGATCATGGAAACCCAAGCCTCATAAGTCTGATACGCGGTGTGCGGTCCATCAAAAATTGTCGAGGGCCAGTCTCAGCACCAGAACAACCCCCACCCCGTTCCTGGTCCATCAACGAGCTAGATGTATCGGCGCAAGGTTTCGAAGTTGGCTGCCACTATGGAGAGCATCTCCAACGTCTACGCCACCTGACCAGAACGATCCCCGATAACATATGCCGGGAGGCTTATGTTGCTGCCATGGATGATCTTGAGCAATTTTTCGTTCGCATGAATGGTCCCGACCCAGCCCGGCCGGACGGGTCACTCAAACCAGACGCGGCACATTTTATGACTCCGTTTGGTTGGTTATATCGTATCCCGAGCAGCTTCCTCGAGAGAATAAACGACAGGGAGCCTCTTGCACTTGCCATACTGGCTTGTTTCGTGGTGGTACTTAAGGGCTTGGAAAGAGGTTGGCCCGCAGACGGGTGGCCAGGACATATGATGTCAGGCGTGTGGAAATACGTACAGCCAAGGCATAGGCTCCTCATTCAGTGGCCAATGAACAGCCTAACCTGGAAGCCGGCTGAGGGCTCTGTATCTACTATGTGTTTCAGCCGGGTGCCCTGCCAAGGTGAAAGGGACTTGCACCAGCCTGCTGGCTGAAGTTAGTATAAGTCTATGCCATTGACGGCCACTCTGTCGTTCAGGTGTGTGGTTGGATCACCCGCCGCCTTAAGGTCGCGCGAGCGGGGTGAGCAGGTGAGCCAGGCATCTTTGCAGGGTGCTGATTATCGAAACGTGTTTCGACTTGTGGATTGAAGACAGCCTGAAGCTTGGCTAGCTAGGTCAGCTTAGTAGAAATGATTAGAGGCATATGGGACGAACGGTCGGGACACTTCCCTAAGTTAAATTCTCACCAGAACATTCTCCAAATACATTCGGTACCACAAATCAGATAACTAGCGTCATTAATCTCATCATGCATTTTATATCAATTCATCAATGGTATAGCAGCCTTCGGACGAGGAGACCATAGCTAGAAGAGTATGTTGCGTCCGGATGCTGGGCGGTGAAGAGATACGGGGCTCCTTGACGACAACAGAATCAGGAACGGTGTCAATCAGACAAGTGTCAGCAGGTTTGACCATCATGTCCGCTGTTGTATGCACGATCGGGACAAAGCCTCGGAATGAAGTGACACTTCTGCAGGCAGTCAGCATTGTCAAAGAACGTTCTCAATCTGATCTTGTCAGATTATATAAGGCGTTCAAACGGGACAACTTCGCACCTAGAATAGGGGCCCCACCTCTTTTGCCAATTTGACAGATGATTTGCCTCACTCACATGGGACAGGTGCTGATGTAAGGTACTTTCTTCGACACCCGCCATTTCCTCACTTCCCGATCCTCTGCCCGACAAGCCCACCGTCAGATATTCCGTGTCCCAAGGGGGCACAGACGTCTGGCTCTCATTTCACTTGCGGTAAGTCTTTTCATCTACATTGATCTGACGTCTTGGCTTTGGCCCTGAGTATCCACGCGATTGGCGAAAAGGAACTATTTGCCAAGAACCAGGATGGAAGCGACATCCGGGGCTGTATCTTGCCGTGCGCCTTAGCTCGAATGGGTCAGCACCTCAACTTTGCTCACTGAGCTGACAGGATGCAGACAGCGCTGCTCTTCGATTCACCCATCTCTATGGAAACATGGCAGCCCAGACCGGCCCGGCGTTGTCGACTGTGTTGAGCAGCGTCATCGCTCATCCTCTCAGCCAGCAGCAATTGGATGACAACCAGAGTGAATTGTCATCCGCCCTGACAGATCCAGATGGTTACTCTAACCTTTGGGAACTCACCAACAAGATCATGGAATTCTATACACAAACTTCCTTATCCGACAATACCTGCATGATACTTATATCTTTTCGGCAAATGCTTTCGAACCACAGAGCGGTCGCTCTGATGACCGACATCAAGACGATCGGCAGAGATCAGTTAAAGCTCAGATCATTCTCGCGCTACCTGGTTGACACCATCCTTAAGCCAAGTTAGTAATGATTTTATCCAAATCTGGATTATATACTAATAGAAGTTAACTTTTACTAGTGAAGCTTGCGGGTGTCGTCAGGTCTGTCATATCCACACCCTCGTCGCCCAGACCCAATGCTGCGATCTCGACCACACAATTCGCGGCCGATGCCCAGCCGTCAGACAGGAGCCGACAGCAATACCTCAAGGCAGAATGTCTGAAACGTGATGGATTTCGCTGTGCGTTCAGTCATGTTATCGACCGCAGCAGCGCACAGAAGGGTCTTGTTGTCCCGCCTGCTGGCATGGCTGTCAGTCGCACCCAACTCTCACATATACTGCCGTTGGCGCTTAAAAAGTTCGACAACACCAGTCAACGTGAGAGAGAGGCGGTGGCCAGTATTTGGTATGCTCTGTACCGGTACTTCCCTGGATTGGAGGGCAAAATCGGCCCGGAAAGCCTGAATCAACACCAGAATTGCATCACCTTTGAGAGCACCGTTCATGACAACTACGACAGCCACCTGTTGGCTTTCAACCCCCTTTCTGGCCGGGTAAGTCATCTCTGCAGTTTTTCTACTGCTTATTTATTTCTATCTTTATCTAAATTCCATTGTGTAGCCCAACAGGTACGAGATCAAATACATTCAAGGGTGGCCCCTCGTTGTCAGACCCCCGCAGGGCCACCAGGAAGTCATGACGCTGGCTTCCTCAGATCACAACTTCCCGCTTCCCGAGCCGGAGTCCTTCAGGGTTCATTACCAGATCGCAAACATTCTCCATGTAAGTGGGATCAGGGCAGAGATTGAGGCGGAGACGGAGGCTTCTTGGAGTGACCCTGAAAACCTGAACCCTGATGGCTCAACTGACTTGGGGTCGATCCTACACCGGAAGATGCTGATGAACGTTTAGAAGTTGAACATCCAGGGCCTGGATGTCTAAGTTTGAAGGGATGCTGGATCTGCATGGACGGGCCTCTGTCGTTAAGAAGCTGTGTGTAGGCTGAGATTGAGGAGCACAAGCTGGAGCTGGATTTGCAAGCGCAGTCTGACCGTCCCAAGGCATAGCCGGAGGAGCTTAAGGAGGTTATGTATGATAACAAAAGCGAGATGAGGTTGTCAAGTTCAGACGACCATGTATGATATGAAGAGCTTGCTTCGGTTTTGCGACGGTTCTGCTTGCGTGTTTGAAGGTTTCCTCGGAATGAATGCCCAGCCGGTGGGTTATGGAGACATTGCCGTGCGGAACGGCTGACCCCTGAGAAGGGACTTATAAGCGCCCCTTCCCGCTCTTCCCTTTTGCTCAAATAGAAAGCTTTTTGGGTGCTTTCATGGACCTATACATGGCTCGTTCTCAGTCACTTTCTTCACCAGAGTTATGAGCTCAGCTCAGTGGGATAACTCCTACAACTCCTATGAGGGCAATTCACCATAGTGGATTGGTCGGATTTGAGATCCTCGAGTCAGAGCCTAATCACTTCACTTCCTTAAAGGCTCCAAATCTGTCGTCCGTGCCTGGAAGGTACTTTTTGTTTCTATAAGGGGATTAATGGTTAAATGGTTAAAGGCTTAGACCCGGGAAGGTAATGGCAATGGAACGGAAAGGAGAGGGGGCCGGAGCTTCTCAAGCTAGCTATCCTAAGATTCAGGGTGGGAAGCAGCTCCCTGTTCCTGGGATTCGGAGGGGCTCAACAGGGACAAGCTTAATGATCCAGGGGGAGAAGCTCAACACGCCCCTCTAAGTCAACTTACCCACTTTCCGACCACCCCAAGCTCACCCCAGGCATCATACCAGCTTAAAAGCAGCAACCTTGAGGTGAGTAGTTGGGTGATGCAATCGCACCTGAACGACACAGTGTGCTGCCGCTTACTCGGCTTTTCACTGTTGGCGTTGGAATCCAGCCTAAGAAACGCAAGCAGGCGCTTACATGTAGTGACGTTTCCCTTCACAACCCCGAGATAAGACTTTTGATGTCGTTAGGTTGAATGGTATCGTGACTGGAAAACACTTTGGCTGAGTTTACTCACATTATGTAGGCAGAAAGTAGTCCGCTTAAGGCATCCTAGGCGCTTGATCATGCATTGTGTCAAGGACAGCGCCAGCATCCAGAAGCCAGTTTAGGTCAAACCACAAGCTCATTTCTCCTAGCTCATGGAAGAAAGAGCCGGCTTCGAACTCCCCGTTGGGCTCTATTCCAACGTCATCTTCACTTACGGCTGACCCGTAGGCCCATTCTTCAACCAGAGTCGCCGCTGCGTCACCCCCCGTCGTGAGATTTCTGCATGCCTGTATTCGTCGTTTCCTGGGTTTGAGCCATGGAAAGCAAAGAATGGTCTGCCATGGGCTCCGAGCTGGGTGGAAGATTCTCGGCTCTCCGTGCTTCTGTTGTTAACTGGACCAGTCGATTGACCTTGACGACGGTGTTTGCGGTAACGCTCCAGGTTTTGGCCAGGCGAGCGAGGGTTTTCGTACATGCCACTGCATTTGTGTTGGAGGCTTCGAGAGTCGTCTTCTTCTTGATCTCAGACAGCAACCGGACGCGATGTAGGAATGCGAGACCGCCTATAGACACGGTATTTGCAGTCAGCCAAGTATTGGATAGTTTGGAGAAGCGGTAGAGCTCAGAGCTGATCCATATCATGACTCAGAGGTCGGCCGAGTGATGGCAGGCGATGGACGGTACAATAGCATGTTGCAATGATGGTACTTCAGCTCAAAGCTTTGAACTGGACCGTCTAAGGTGCTTCGACGAAGCCTTGTCGAAACTCGAGATCCAGTTCGTCCAGTGAGGTATCGCAGCGCCTTCGTACATTCGCCTGCCAAGAATCCAGATTGGATGGCCATGGGAATCAGGTCGGGAGATTTGCCACACGGTGGAACATGAGTTTGATTTCCGCAGTCATCTGATCAAACTTGAATGCATGAATAGTGAGCTGCGGTGTAAGGGTTAAAAACTTCGCGCGTGCGTTTGAATGACTGCTGTGACGAGCGAGCCCTTTCAGGAGTCAAAGCACTTGTGCCTAGAATGTTGTTCCCTGTATGGATGTTCGAGTGACAGTAGTGACATGGAGATTTGATATGAATCGCCTCATCTCGGAGGGTACGTGCCCCCCCCCCCCCGAACCACAGACAAGGTTCTTTTTAAGGAGTACGACGACCAGTATATCCTTCTTCTAGGATTAATCCTGCTAACAGCATTTTGTGGGGGAACAGGGGAGAGCCTCGGTGATTCTCAACCACGCGTCATTGAAGCCCCAGATCCAAGCAAGTCGCGATACTATTCATGACCAGGAACCATGTCTTTGGGCCATCTTCGAATTAAATGCTGGTAAGTGCGAGGAGAAGCATAGCGCTGGAATTGAGGGATTGCAGAGAATATAAGCCGAGCAAACGGTACACCGGATGAAGGTCCATGATATTTTGACTCCTTCGAATTGGCTAGAGAGAAGATGCCGACCCTGTATCTCCTTTTCTCTGACAAGTGCCTTGCTTGTTCAAGCCGCGCGAGTATAGTATCCAGATCGACCGTCGGTATCCCATCTTTGCCGCCTTCTATGCGGCCCATTTCCGCTTCGATGGCTATGCCTCGCGCGTTCACAGTCTGAACGGCCACCCTGCATTGCCTCGCGTTGTCCTGGGGGCTCTCGGATGGAGGCGTCGATCATGACGAAATATAGCCGGGGCTTTATCACTTCCACAGCATCCTCCGGCTCAAACCAATGTTCGCAGCTGCGATAACAAACTTCACGAACTCAGTACCCTGGACGTTCATGGTTTCGGTACACTTGGATAATCGCGTGGGAGCTGCAAGCTCCGGCAGCCCCGGGTTACTGCGATCCCGCTATGATTATTGTAGCTCGAGTATAAATCAACAGTTCAATCATTACAGCCTACATTGAATACTCCTACCAGCTGTATGCTCCGACAGCGTAGTCGATGTTTCTGGTAGCCTCAAGTATCCCACATAAGATTAGGTCCGGTTGCTGTGGGGGAAGAACGACATTCAGGAGAAGCCTTTTCAGTGAGCTGATATCATCATAAACGGTAACAAATATATTAGGTAGTTTTAATCTCAGTCCTGCCCTCTATTGTTGCAGACAACGGTCTACATCGAAACGCACATATCCGGTTTGAGATTGAGGGGTCGACCCACTCGGCACAAACCATGAACGGCTTGGATTGTCGAGTCGAAAACATATCCCGGTCCTAATTCGAATCAGGTCATATTGCACCTCTCACAATCAATAGCAATTTGGTTTTTCTGTGACTGGGAGACTGAATACAACGATGAAGGAATAATTAATTCTTTTGAAACAAAGAAAAGGCTTCTAAGCTATCGTACAGGCATTACTCCGCCCTCTGAAAGCCTGAGTGGGTTAGGGGTATCAGATGCACGCTAATTGCGTGAACGTGCCACTCTATTTGGCCTCCTTCTTGGCCTTGTCGGCAATCTCCTCGGCCTTCTTGGCCTTGTTCTCGAGGACCTTCTTCAGCTCCTCAATCGTCTCCTTGAACAGCCTCTCGCCCTCGTCCTTGTGCTTGTCGGCAACCTCGCGCAGCTGCTTCAGCTTGGGGATGATCTGGTCACCGTCGGGGATCATCTTGAAGTACTGGTCCAGGCCAAAAGTCTCGCTGACCTGGGAGCCCTTGGACTTGGCCTTGTCGACGGCGTCGCCGACGTAACTCTCCAGGCCACCGAGGTCACCGGACTCGACGGCCGTCTTGGCCTTTTCGAACAGCTCCTTGGCATTGCCTTGCTTGAGGGCGTCGGCGTTCTTCTCGACCAGCTCCTTGACCTTGGGGTTCTTGTCAAGGTAGGGCTTGGCCTCCTCGAGGGCCTTCTTCCAGGCCTCATCGCCCAGCTTACGGACCTGCTCGACCTTGTCTTCGACGAGCTTGCGAGCCTTCTCAAAGTTGCTGGCGGTGAAGCCGCCGGCCAGGACGTCCTTGACCTGCTTCCACGTCTCGTCGACCTGCTTCTTGGCCTCGGGGCCGTACTTGTCGCCCATGTCCTTGAGTTGGTCGATGTTGCCGCCCAGCTTCTCCTTAAGCTGGGGGTGGTTGTCGATAATATCGGAGATTGCGTCGCCGCCAAGGCTGGCGATCTTCTTGGAGATGTCGGTCAAAACGTCGTAAGCCTTGTGGACGGCGTCAAGGCTCAGACCGGCCTTGGCAACCTCCTGGAACTGCTTGTAGGCATCGTTGATGATCTGGTCAGCCTCCTCCTTGTGGTTCTTGCGGACCGTCTCAAAGTCGTTGAACGCGGAGTCGACGTAGGCACGGCCGCCGGGGATCCAGCCGACGTAGGAGTATGCGAACTGCTTGATGTAGTCGATGGCCTGGTCGGCGGAGGGAGTGTTTTCTTGCAGCTTCTGGGAGGCGGCTGTGTACTTCTTCTCGGCCTCCTTGGCGGCCTTGTTGACCTTGGAGGCTGTGCGACCCGCAGGGGTGAAGGAGTAGATGGCGAAGAAGAGACCAGCACCGGCGAGACCACCGGCGACACCAGCTCCAAAGTGGGAGCTACCCGAGCCTGCGCTTCCTGTTGTTGAGGACGGGGCCGTCGTGGACTGGAAGCGGAGGGCTTGCTGGCGGGGGACTCGAACGGCGCGCGACGCTCTAGGAAGCGTCGAACGAACGATGGGTCTGGCGGACATCATCTTGGCGGTTTGTGTGTTTTTGTTTCGTGAATTGTATGAGACGCAAATGAATTGAGCTAAAGGGAAAAGAGCTCGTGAAGGTGATTTGACGAGCGAAGGATTTGGGGTGGATTGGGTATCAAAAGGTGTGGTAGGTCGATGGGAAAAGATTGCGAACGAGAGACACGTGGACAGCTGGTTATGAAGGCGAGGAACAACGAGCAACGCAGGACCGGATTCTCTCTTTGGCTACGGGGAATTCCAGGCTAGCGACGGGAAACCGCGGTGGCGGGCACGAACAAACAGGGAAAACATTCGTCACACGTGCTTTTTCCCCCCTTCCCTGAGCGCCAATTGAGGTCAAAATGACGAGCTGTTGGAGCTGAATGCCAAGGCGTCAATTGACTCTGTCAAGGGGGGGAAGGGGCTCAGCGCGCCCTCTTTTGGCTGGTCCACCGTCTGATTCGACTGACCATTGCCACCACCGTAAAACCGACTCCGTTGCTCTGCAGCCAGCTGGAAAACCGGGACTTGAACCCCGGGAAAAAGTAGGTGACGAACGACGAACCTGGACGGGGACTGGAATGAAACCTCCGGTTGCCATGACCGGCTGATGACGTCGATGGCGTCCACCGTCAAGGGGTAGCTTATTTCCTCATCGGGACGACCGCCCCGCATTGTGTCTCAGCGCACCAATGAGAAGAACACGACGGAGGAGAGGATGAACTGCCCCCTAAGAGCCCCAAAACTGTCAGCGGGAGATCGCCGATCATTTGGCTGTGGGGAAGCGTTGTCCCGGGCAAGGGACGCCCTCGTCATCGTGATGAGCCGTAGTCCCATCGCCCCATTGGAGCTCTGCAGCTTGACGGGAGTCGACAAGAGTTGACGACAGTTGCATCTTGCCAAGGGTTGGCTGGAGAGGAGATCCAAGGACGGCGCAATGCTTCACGCAATCCAGGTCCATAATTATGCCGCAATGCAATCATGGGGCTCGATACACCATACGAGAATCTTCCGTAGACACCTATGAGACCGGCTCCATACGGAACGTCTTGCTCTACTTTGACAATCTGTATCTCCAGACCATTCAAGTTGCCTCAAAAGCGGCCAAAAGTTCCAAGTCCTGCTATTAACTCACCCCAGCTGGTGATAAAAAAAATGTAACTAATCCAAATCACCGCGACACCAGTATGGTTTTGCGCAACGCGTTCCGCACCACTGGATGCTCTAATGAAGCAACTGTTTGAAGCCATCAAACTATACATCATTGGGCCTTGTTGTTGATAAGACATCCCTTCCTCCTTTCACACGCCCCAGTTGTTGATCGCCTTGTCTTTAGGCAAAGTCATAATTTACGACAGCTGAGTCTGTTAACACAAATGTAGTCTAGGGCACCTTAACTCCTTCTGTAACTGACTTCTGACAGTATCTGTGGATCATAGTTGATTACAACACTGTAATCTGGAGTTTAGACTTAACCTCCGCTTCATAGGGTTACGATGGGATCATGCGCAGTGTCAGCTCAGTTCATGTGCTGAAACGGAGTTAGAAGTCCCTTATGCTTCAGAAACACCATTCACATGCATCAGTCTTCCTACGGTTGATGTGAGCTGCAGCAAGAACCGGTGCCACCCCGGGCGAAGTTTGCGGAAGTGAGTTTTTCGCAGACTTGGTGAAACCACGTTCACGGTACCAACTTCAATGCTCTACTCACACTGCACGCTTATTGACACGTCTTGTTATCAAGTACAGTTGGAATCGGAAACAACGACTTCGATTGAAAAACTACTAGACACTGGGTTACAAAGAGGTACTTTTATTACACATCATGTCTACAAATTAGATTTTTCTATAATATCATAACCATGAGTCCCCGAGCTGTCCAAACATATACCATCTAGTTTCAACATTCTATGCTTGCCATCGAAGTGGATCTAAGTTCATGTTCTACAGAGGACCGGTTCAAAAGTTCTGACCAGGCTCCCAGGTAGCTGTGGGCCCGGAATAACTACTATACCAGTAAGTACATAGTCTTATCAGAAAATACATGGGTTAGTCCCTATTTATTTGTTTTTCAGGGACATGCAGTCTCTAAATTGCAACTACCACAGCGAATTATTCCGAATCTCTTGTACTCTAGGTACTGATAGTGTTGGCGAGGTGATTCTGTACTTCGCCCTGGCCAGAACTTTTGAACCGGTCCTCTGTATTTGAAAGCTAAATTAACTAGTTTAAGACTGAAAGAGTACTAGTCCCAGACGGCGCTTAGAGACAGAGGGCCTTGAGCCGGCATACAAGGCGAATTCACATCTGAATCTGATTGCTTTTCCGTTCAAAAAGAGAAACAACAAGCCTTTTCGATTTTCTTTCCATACCAAGGCTAGTTCTTTTCTTCTTCCAGAAGCTTCCGAGAGTGTTTAAAAACTATATTCAGTATATCTGCAAGCTGCAGCTCCCGTAAAAAAACGTAATGCAATTACATTAGCACAGAGAAAGTCAAACCAAGGCTCCCGAGATAAGTTAACTGAAAGATTGCTTCAAAATCAGACATCTAGGTAATCTTTAGACCGCATGTTGCGACCAGTAAACATTAGCACCCCTCCATCATTATCTTCGTCAGTCTCGTCATTCTGAGCAACAACACTCCAAGCGTCATCCCCAATGCGCATATTGCTTCTGACTTCAGCACAAGAAATCCGTGACCGGCTGGCAATTAAAATGCCTCCGACCTGGGATACCAGGTCGTCAAGATCGTCTGAAATATCCGCAAGGGACTCATAAGTCGGCTGCGAAGAGTATGTATTGGAGTCGAATCTCTTGCGCTCAGACACTTTTTCTCTCAGCGCCATGAAAACATCATCACGAACCCTTCCCAAGACAGCGTCAATCATTCTTGCTTTGTACTGCGACGTCTCGCCCTCCACCAAAACATCGGGGACCACCCAGTTGGGGTAAACGTTTCGGTGAGGAGGCCGAACCCGGACGCCGCTGCTATGTGCTGCAAAGTAGTACTCGCAGAGACGACATGTTGGTTTGCTGCAGCCAATGTATTTAACACCGCTATAAAACGGGATTGAATGCGTCTCCTCTGCGAATTCACTTCGGAGCCATTCCAGGAGGAGCACTTCGCTGTGAGCGATGGGCCGAAAGGTTTTTTTTCGGCATTGCTTGGCAATCAAGTCGTCGAGACCGCAACGCTGAAGTTCATCCGCATATTGTTGATATACTTCCTGCTTTCCCTTGTCGCTTGTCATTCGCGAGATTATGGCGTGCGCAGAACGAACAGTGTCCCTCTGGGTCGGTGGTAGACCAGCTTGAAACGCGTTCATGGGATTCGGGATTGGCTTGCTGGAGTCAATGAAATGGATTTCCAGACCTTCCATGGCAAAGAGCTCCGGGTGACTTTTTCGTGCTCCGAGAATGGCCTGGGTAGCTCTGAAATAGGATGCAAGGCGACCAATAAAGTGCTGGAGCTCACACCAATGCTGGGACTCATCAATTTTACCTGCTTTTCCCTTGTCGACGATGTCGTTGAACGCTGGCGATTGACGCAAGGCTGTGGCTGCTCGTACCAATTCTTCATTCTTCGAAGATGTCGCTGTGCAAAAGAGCAGTCAGTAAAATTCCACCCTACAACGTGACGTATTAAATCTCTCACATGAAACGCCGTCGTCTTCGGTAGGCTCATCTGATGGGAGGAGAGCAATTTGTTGGATTGGCAGAAGCACCGCTTTGAGTGAGGTGTCTAACGACATTAGTCTGGCTTCGTTGCGGGTCCAAACGCCTAGAGAATGAACGAATTTACTCTGTTCTGATGTACATCTTTCGCAGTCACGCAAACATTGATCAAGACGCTCCAATAGACTTTGTCGGTAGTGTTGAATGCGTTCGTGGTTGAAGTTAAGAATATTGCGAAGGACATGTCGAAAGACTGTAGAACATTCGTCGTCTCTGAAACACGGTTCTGCACATACTTGGTTCACATAATGTAGGATACTAAAAACAAACCCTCTGGCCTCTTCATTATCCTCGTGAGACCTCTGGTTAGATGCGAACGCGTAGAGCAGTTTGTCAGGTGGTCGGACGATGGCCAGAGACGTGACAGTGGGCCCGTGGCGCTTATTATCACAGGTCTGGGCTAGCTTGTTGATGAAGCATTCGAGCGTTCTGCTGTGACTCTCTTCCGACACCGATGTGTCGCTTGTAGCTGTGAATTGACTGTTCCGTCCGCAAGCCGTTTGAAGACTTGATAAAATCGACAAGGCCTCAAAAAAGCGGTTGAGCCTCTTGCAAAGTTTCAAGCTGATGGGGTGATCGAGGCCATCAGCAGTGATCATTCCTTTTGCTCCAACACTTTATTAGTAAAACAACCAAACGTTCATCGCCAGTGTGTCTCACCTGTCTTTGGCACCTTGCCCGCAATGCGTGTTTTCGTCTTGCTCTTCACCATTGGGAAACCTAGTGGGGATGTTCCACGTAACGTTAATGTAGGATGAGGCAAGAAAATGGAGCTTAGTGTCTTTTGAGAATAAAAATTTCTCGAAAATGTCCGCTCAGCAGCTACGGGTATTTATGTAAAGAAAAAAAGAATGTAGAATGAAGACACATAGCTAGAAAAAACGGCGTTGTACTCTAGTTTTGCCGGGGGCTCAGTAGTCCTCTGACATTGGCTTGTTCATAGAAGGAGCCCAAGTGACAGCAGCCCTCGTTATCTCGCAACTGCGCAAACCGCATGCTCGCGGCGGCAATGTTTGGCTGTGCAGACGTGGGTATCTTGACGACCCAATCATCGCATCTCACGGTCACATTTTGGGTCAGTTGGTGTGGCCCCAAGACATGCAATGTTGGAGGCCGTTGGAGACACATCAGCCCTCATTGGACGTGATGCACACCCACCAAATGCTGGAGGCCGTCGTCAATGGTTTTAGTGTCTCTGGGGCGGGCTAGGTGACATTCACCGCCTTCGTTAATACAAGGCTATGAGGCATACCGCAAGGCTTTCGGAAGTCATAGTTGCAATATCAAAGGTTGTTGGTCAGCTTTCGTAAGGCCGTAATGCCTCATTTGGCGTTCATTATCCGTTTTCTTGGGTAAGCCAACGGGAGAAGTACTCCGCATATTCTTGATTATGCGGTCATGGGGGTCATCGGCCTCCAACGCCATGGCCAAGTGCAAAGACAGTCCTTTCCGACAGTCCACTCCAGTCAATCCATCCGGATTCACCGAGAATGCTTCGAAAAATTACACGGTAGGCTGGTTTAATGCACTTTCCGTTGATCCTTACCAATAGTCGCCTCCTTTGCAGGATGTATGTCGTTGGTTATGAACTCTTGTCAACGTTTCCACAGGTAGCATGTTGGGCGAACGGCATCTGCTAGGAATAAGGAAGAAAACCAAAGAAACCGGAGATTTTTGGTTTCTTTGCAAACTAAAATAACCCCACAACATATAAGAGCATATCTATAGTCATGCCTGCCCCTCTCAAGTCTTTGTCCACTCTTCTCTACTATCGGATGCCCCTTCTGACTACTCTTGTACTCGATGATGCCGTCTCTCTGGGTCTGGCTCTCAAGTTATCTCTGCCCATAATTTAACAAGAAATTGTATCCACCTATCTTCTTCGTCGAAAGCAAGGACTGAGGCACCTAGGAGCCTGTCAAATTTGGTTCACATCGCCACTGTGGAAGGTAAGATCAAAGATCCGTGTGACCCCAGTCTCTTTTTAGCTTTCGACCTTTAAAGATGCCGTTCCTCCCGTAAGCTGATAACTTTTAACTTTTAGAGCCCTAGGCAAGCAAGTAAGTCGCCGTGAAATATGCAACTGATAGACCGGTAAGGTCCTCTATAACATGGGGATAGAGGCCTATAATCAACCAGTTTACTGGCGCAGCTCACTACTGAACCGGACACCCCTGCGTTTAAATCTACAACGATGCATCAAGGGTCGAGATCTTACATGCCCGCCCAAGCAACAAACAACCTCATCGATCTGGGTGATCCTGGAAGTAGGTCTTCCAATCAGATTGAGTATATGAACGATAGTAGCACCTATCCCGACGACGTGATCGACCCAGCTCTGCTATATGCATTGGAACAGAGCGCAAGCAACCAATACTATAGACCATCGTCCTACTCCTCATCTGGTATTTCACCCTCGGGACTTTAGGCTCTTGAGGATGACCCGTTGCACTGGGGTGATCATCCCCATCTTGTCCAGCCAGACTCATTGGGTTCGGCATCGTGGGACGACGACAGTGCCAAGAGGGTTGCGGAAGAGGTTTTGAGAGATTCTGGTGACAATATCTATTCATCTATAATGCAAACACCTGATCGAGACTCGGCTATCGACTTTCAAGACGACACGGGATATTCCCAGCGCCCTGCACAAATTTTACATGTTTGCGAGATGTGCCACAGGACTTACAGTAAACAACACGAACTGAAGTAAGCCAAAGAAAGAATTCAATGCGACATATTGGCATCTATAATCTGACTCTGTTGTGTAGTAGGCACATGAACCAGCACACTAGACCTTTTGAGTGCCCGTATGCTTCGAAAGGTTGCACAAAGCGATATCCTCAAAAGAAGGACTTGGACCGACACATACAGGCATGGCATTCTACCCAAAAGAGCAGCTTCAAATGTGATGAATGTGGCAAGGCATTCACAAGAAAGGACAACCTGACACGCCACAGGAAGAAGCCATGTAGGGTATGTTGAGAACTTCAAGTTAGGGTTCGATGTGGCAACAGAATATCTTTGTTTTTCCATAGGCCGCTTATGGATTGTTCAATCCGTTTGATTCATTCGTTTTCAACTTGGCTTTATCTTTCCTTGATATGATGGAGTCGTCTAAGTTCAAAAGTGTATTCTTCAGTTACTGGTCTGTCCGAATGTCCCGCTTCGGATGCACGCGTCATTAACACCGCCGCAGCCATGCGCCACTCTTGTCCCAGACTTAGCTTCGAGATCGAACTAATTATGCCAGTTCCACTGCAGATACCAGACGTTATGAACTTTCTCTATTTCTGTTATGCTTTTGTTTGCGCCAAGACTTGTACCAAGGTTCCCACCGCGAGCCGGGAGCTCGGTTTCCCAGCTACGACGTCAACAATAATACAGGATGAGACGCGAGCAGACGAGCATATGACATGATGTCGAGCATTTTCCTGGAGAGCCGTGCCACTCTGTATGGTTATTGGACAAAATTGTAAGCAGAAATGTAATGTCTCACCAAGTGGCGATACCATTGGCTAGAGTGGAATGTGACTTCGCACCATAAGATGAGCGCTGAGAGCCACGGATATTAGAGAGATAAAAACGGCAAGATGGTAAACACAGGCGACTAAGAGCACTGATATGCAGCAAAATTAAAACTCCTCAACAGAATCGCTGATGTAAACTGTTCCAGGGTCGCGGATCTTAAAAGGGTCATACGGTCCTGGGGAGATTTGGGCCAAGCAGTTCTGCCGTTTCAGTTCATTGACAATATGCAAGACTACGTGTAAGCACCCATGATGAAGTGGGCTGCATCTTTCGCAATCACATTAGCCGCCTTGCGGCAGGCATCAGCAACGAACTCGACGTCATGCACGCCACGGCTCATGAGCTATTGGATCAATGCCAACGCCTCTATCTCGGTCGTAGAGCCGGTCGATGAGGCTGGCACCTTCGGCGAGGAGGGTAATATTGCCTTTCCGCATAATGTCACCAACCTCCCCAGTCTCTGCGCCGT
Source organism: Colletotrichum incanum (assembly GCA_001625285.1). NCBI lineage: Eukaryota > Fungi > Ascomycota > Sordariomycetes > Glomerellales > Glomerellaceae > Colletotrichum > Colletotrichum incanum. The sequence goes on from LFIW01000610.1 coordinate 199,594, forward strand.
GAGCTTCGTTGCGAAGACTTCGGAGGGAAATGAGTACAAGTTTGGCCTCTTTCTGCCGGATGAGTGGAACAACAAAATGCTCACCGTGGGCAATGGCGGTTTCTCAGGCGGCATCAACTGGCCGGCTATGGGTGCCGGAGTGAAATACGGTTTCGCTACTGTTGCAACGGATGGCGGGCACAACTCCACCGCGAACAACCTCACCTGGGCTCTTGGCAACGACGAGTCCAAGGTGCTCTACGGGCACGAGGCTCTGCACGGCTCGTTGCAGCTGGCGCAGAGGGTCATTGAGAAATACTACGGCCTGCCTCCCGAAGCGTCGTACTTCTCAGGCACATCCGATGGCGGACGACAGGGCTTAAAGGCCGCTGAGCTCTACCCCAGGGACTTCTCGGCCTTGCTGATTGGTGCGCCGGCCTGGTGGCAGAGTCATCTCCAGAGTTGGAGAATTGCCCGCGGCGTGTCCAACCTGCCCACCGATGATGCCAAGCACCTCTCTGCAGGGAACTTCGTCGTCATCGGGGACAACGTGAGGAAGCAGTGCGATGCCGCCGACGGCGTTGAAGATGGAATTGTTAGCGATCCGGCCAACTGCACCGTTAACTTTGCTCTCTTTACATGCGGTCAAGAAGGCGTCGATGCACAGGCATGCTTAACCACTGAGCAAGTCACCATTGCCCAGAGCATCTACGCCGATTATAACGTCAGCGACGAGATCGTCTTCCCGGGCGTCAACCCTGGGTCCGAGTATGAGTGGGGCGCGCTATTAGGCGACGAGCCGAACGAGGTGGCTGTTGGATATATGAAAAACTTCGTCTTCAACGATACAGAGTGGGCATGGTCTAGCTACAACGAGACTGTGCCCGCGTATGCCAACGACACCAACCCAGGCGAGCTCGACGTCAACAGCTTCAATCTGACCCAGTTCTCGAGCTTGGGCGGCAAGATCATAATGTACCACGGCCTGGCTGATGCCCACATCCCTGCCACCGCCTCTCGTCTTTACTATGACAAGGTCGTCGCGCAGTCTGGTGGTGACATCGAGGCTGTCCGTGGCTGGTTCCGTCTCTTCTTCCTCCCTGGTGTTGGACACAAGAACACAACTGTCGACGCACCGTGGTATATTGGCGGGCCGGGTCAGGCGGAGCAGCTAGTTGGTGGTGGGAACTCTTCAGTCCCATCCAATGCGACGAATGATGCTTTGTATGCCCTCCAGCTGTGGGTCGAGTCAGGCACCGCGCCGGAGTCGATTGTTGCTTCGACATGGACAAACTCAACTGACCCATCTACTGAGCTGTTGAGGCAGCGCCCAATCTGCCCCTACCCAGCGACGCAGAAGTACATTGGCGAGGGCGAGCAATCAAAGCCGGAAAGTTTTGTTTGCTAGAGGCTGGAGAGAGGAATGAAAAATAATGAGCCATTTGAAATGCTAAGACGACGTACAGAATAGTGAGGTACAATGGTTAGCAGAGGTCAAACGGAAGCGGCGGCGGGCCCGAAGGGGAACTCACCGCTTTGTAGCAATAATGTTTAATTCGATAAAGAATTTTTGTCCGCCATGTCTCGACTCGCAGAACCTATGACAGATCACGTGCCAGCTCAGGTGATCTCGTGTGTGTTTGCTGATCTGCTGACTGAACCAACGACGCGTCGCCACTCGAACATGGAGGGACATCGTTTTTGTCATTCGTAATCTATCCACGTTGCACTGTCGCATACCTGGGCCTACGCACGCTTGACGCATCACAACTGTCGACGACGAAGATATGCACATCATCACTCTCGGCTTCTGGCCTCGAAACGTGCCCCTGGGACAACACCTCTCCGTATCCGACAGTCATGACGACACCACCGCCGCCGCCTCTCGACGAGTTGTTGGAAGACGCGAAAGCCATATCGGAGAATCGGACATTGAAATACTCTCTCCTGGGTCCTTCGTTGACGAAAGCTGGACAAGACACTGTTGACCAGTCTAAGGTAGGCCAGTCCTGCCAGTCCTGGTGGAGCTCAGTTTGCTGCGGTCCTAAAACTACTTGACTGACGCATGCATGGTCTCACAGGTATCGGAGATCATATACAATGCATCTAAGGGATCCAAGTTCTTCAACAGAGAAGAAGAGCGAGACAAGATCTTGACGAAGAAGATCAAACAAATCCTCGATAAGAAACAACACCTCGAGAAGCAAGACCTTAGCCGCGAGCTTCGCCATGCCGACCAGCTCATTACTCAACTCGAACTTTCTCGAGACTTGACGCAATACATCGTCCACGTCGATTGCGATGCGTTTTACGCTGCAGTTGAGCTGCTTGATCGGCCCGAACTCAAGGACGTTCCCTTCGCTGTCGGAGGAGGCGTCCTCACAACATGTAATTACGTTGCACGGAAATATGGTTGTCGGAGCGGCATGGCTGGATTTGTAGCCAAAAAGCTGTGCCCCGAGTTGGTGATGCTCAAACTCAATTTTGAGAAATACACGGCCAAGGCCCACGAGGTGCGGGAGGTGTTGGTGGAATATGACCCTCGCTTCGAAAGTGCAAGCATAGACGAGGCCTACCTAAACATTACGGAATATTGCGCAGACAAGGACATCGGCCCAGCGGAAGCGGTCGAGCAGATGCGCCGGGAAATCCACGAGAAAACCAGGATTACCGTCTCAGCTGGGATCGCGGCCAATGCGAAGCTCGCGAAGATCTGCTCGAACATGAACAAACCGAACGGCCAGTTCGTCTTACCCAACGACAGATATGAGATCCTGCGATTCATGGCAAAGTTACCGCCTCGAAAAGTCAATGGCGTGGGCCGCGTGCTTGAACGGCAACTGGCCGAGATCGGGATCAAGACATGTGCAGATCTTTATCCTCAGCGGCGATTCCTTCGACCACTGTTCGGGGAAAAGGCGTACGAATTTCTGATCAATGTTTACCTTGGCCTGGGACGTACCCGGATTCAGCCTGCAGAAGAATACGAGAGGAAGAGTGTGGGCACCGAAAGCACGTTCCGAGACATGTCAGAGCCACAACAGTTCAGAGAGAAGCTAAGATGGACAGCGGAAGAGCTGGAGAAGGACATGAAGAGGGCAGAGGTCAAAGGTCGGACTTTGGTGCTCAAGGTGAAGCTGCACACATACGAGGTCTTTACTCGTCAAGTCGTGCTGCCCAGGGCGATATTCTTGGCCGACGACCTCTACCACTTCTCGCTTCCAATTCTCGCCAAGCTAGAAGAAGACATGCCGGGCATGACGCTGCGATTGATGGGATTACGTTGCACTCATCTTGTCAGCACCAAGAAGCCAGATACGATGGCATTCTTCGGTTTTCGATCTCGTAGGTCCGAGTCAGCTGCATCACCTGACAAGCCTATCAAGGCTATTGCCAGTCCTGGAGCCGGTGATGGGCTAGACGAAGACGTATGGGAACAGTGGCCCGAAGAGGAGCTATTAGGTCTTGACGATGATCAGTATTTACAGGCCGATGTCCACAAAGGATCTGCCAATCTTGGCGACGATGAGCCGATTCCTGTTAGGAGACATGGGAAAGAGATCCAGCCGAACCCTGTACGGGAGTATGCGCCGGTCAACGATGAAATGTGGGATTGCCCTATCTGCAACCGTCCGCAGGCGCCAGACGAGAGACGGTTCAACGAGCATATCGACCTGTGCCTCTCGCGACAGACGATTCGCGAAGCCGTACATGGGGATGCTCCCCCTGCCCCAGCTCCAAGGTCAGCAACACCGGACATGAAGAAAGCCAAGGTTGGCGGAGAAAAGAAACGCGGCAGACCACCAGCACGACCGCCAAGTGACGACCCTCGGCAAAAGAAGCTTTGCTTCGGGTTATGAGCCTCAATGACCCACCAGACTAAATGATACCCGTAATGTTACATGATTCAATAGCTTTTCAAAGTGTGGATAACGCCGCCACGTCACTAACAAATCAACGTGTCTGACATTGCTGCTGGCTTGCATCTCAGGCCAACGGCTCTTTTAATCTTTTGATCCCACGAGATGAGCCGGCACTCGGACAATGGCCAGGGGGATTTTGTCTTGATCAGCTAGTGTACAGTGACGGCGTCGTGGCTTTCTTAGCTTACGGCGCTTAAGCAGCTCATGAACCAATGAAATGAAGAGCAGTGAGACAAGCCTGAAAAGAGTACTCAAGACAGCGGGCTGGTTATGATGTTGATCGACGGGACTTTCAGCGTTTCCCGCTGTCTTTGTTGCAGCCGTAAGCCTCTAGAGTAATCAACCCAAGATCTCGGACATTAGATTCTGTGCGTCTATCATCGACTTCACTTTTCACTGTCTTATGAGGTTTATGTTTATCCGAAGGCGCTCCGCTACAATTTTCGTGAAGTGAACCACAAATCTACTCAACTCGAACCTTTTGGGACTATTGTTCAATTCGGACATCACCATCACGAGGGATGAACACGGTAAGTAATACCCCAACGTCTCGAGCTTCGATGTTTTCAACAAACAATAATCATAAAAAGCAAGGTTCCTGTGAGACTTGCGCTACCCCATGGCAAGGGGAGCTTTCCCCGGTGCCACGTGTAAAAGCTGAAATCTGATCAGGAACAGTGGCCAATGCGGCCATTAGCCGACCGGTGAGATAAGAGCCAGTGTCAACTGATCGCTTGCGTCTCGTCAGAACTCGGAAAACAGAAACTTCTACGTTTGTCCCAAGTTTCATGCATCCTCCCTGCGCCTGTCCCCTCACACGTAGCAGGATACCTTTAGCGGCGAAATAAGTCCGGAATACGGGCGTCTCGTCACCTACACCATTTCCGATAACCAAGGAGTCTTGGGGAGAAGAAGACTCGTGCACCCAAAGTCCATGGATTGAACCCTCGATGCAAATCATAGATTTAATTCAACTATTGACCAACCCCCCCACAATCTACTGCGCCGCATCGAACTAGTCAGCGATCTGGAATGGAAGTTCAAGCTGCGGATCTTGCCTTCATCAACCGATTGGCTGGTTCGCCAAGACCGAAGAGTCCATACCAGTAGCGGGTTGGCCAACGCCCTTCAGCTAGACGAGCGCCCAAGTCCTGATTAGCGTCTGAAGAGTAGATGAAGTTCGAAGCTAGCGCCGTTGTTCTTATGCAGGAAAAGCTTATGCACCAACGATCCATCAGCAGTGCGATCGTCTTGGCGTACCCACCAGCAGTGGTTGCACCCTTTTCGAGAGGACAGCATCTCCAAGTTGATGCAGCGGCGCTCCCTGCGTTCAGGTTCACTAAAACAGTTTCCAGCTTGGGCGATGAGACCTTGACTCTTCTCCCGAATCAAGAAATGCAGTCTCAACTTGTCACTGACGTCTCCCTGCGTAACCATGGGCTTTTGAGATGTGATCGACGTTCTGGGAAGAGCGCCATTGTTGGCGTAAACAGGGATCTGCACGACGCCTCCGTCTTTGGTTTTACTATGCAAAAGCATGGTGAGATGGGCCGAAAACTTCCAGAGTGATGCCGGCCCGTGAATCATTGTTGACTGGGGATATTTTGCATTCCTCCGGACCTTTGTCTTGCAGCCCCAATTGCATTCCAGCATATAACCAAGCAGACATTCCCCAAACGTTGACTCGTTGGGAATCTGGAATTTCATCACGTTCCTTTATTCGTAGCCTGTCAGCAACTTGCAATTCACATCTAAGGGCATTGGCTGACGATCAACAATCAACAATCATGGATTCAGGGATCGAGCCCGCGCCGACTCCTACCCCTGCACCGGCGCCCGCCTTCAATACTGAGCCAGCAGCGTTATTCTGGCTTGTCTGGGCAGGGGTTTGGACTGTCACAGTGCTATGTGGTATGGCATTCCTCTTTTCCAACCGCAAGATGCCTTTTCTGAGGATCCGTGGGCTGGCTTTGTCGTTTGGTGCCGTCACCATGCTCCACCTGTACTGGATGTCGGTGCAGATTGGCCTTTCTGTTGGTCAGTTTGTCCCGGATGGCGCAGAGTTCTGGGTGATGGGCCTTTACCTGCCCTTCGGCATTGCTCTCTTCCACGCCTCCAACAGCCGCTTCCTCCATGTCGCCAAGGCGCAGCGCAAATATGCGGAAAAGCGATTTTGCCCGCCGTCCAAGCCACAGTCGCCCGCTTGCAACTGTATAGACAAGACCCTTGCGGGAAGGCTCCGGAAGTTAGACTACACCACCAAGATGCTGGCTGTCGTCTGCACAGGCATGCTCGTACAGGTATGTGACGTTGGCCCAAGCAATGGACCGTGCTTGGCAGCTTGACACATTGCGCTGACATGCATGGGTGACGATCAGCTGCTCTTGACGGTTGTTATGTATCTCGTCTCACGCAAGTATCACCCATGGTTTGGCGTCCCGGGCACGGAAGTCAAAGGCAATCCCATGCAGCAAAAGGTCGAGATGGGTCGAGGTTGGGAATGGTGGCCTTCGGTCTTTTGGCAGTTCATCTGGGCCTGGATGGTCGCACCTGTCATCCTCTGGAAATCACGCGGAATCAGAGACACCCAGGGGTGGCGTCTCCAGACCATTGCATGCTGCATCGCAAGGTAAGTGGAATCAAGTCTAGCGTTCCAACGCCGCTCTAGGCAAATTCCTGCACCCAGCACTAATAAATTCAGCCTGCACGCTACGCCAATGTGGCTTGTTGCCTTGTATGTTCCAAATATGGCGCCCATCAACAGATACTTCATTCCCCCCCAGTGGTCAGTTATATGAAGCATGCATGAGCACCCCACTCGATCATACTCACACCACCCAGGATCTGCCTCTCCATAATCTTCATCGAAATCTTCACTATCTTCATTCCGTGTTGGCAAGTGTTGAAACACAGGTCACTCCAACAAGAGACGCTTGAGTCCATCGCTCTCTGGGAAGCCAAGAATAGGTCCCGCAACGGCAGCGACTCTATCATCACTGACTCAACCAAAGTTGGGTCTCACGCCTCCATCACTTGGCAGTCACTGGTACAGCTCGAAAAGGACACCAGTCAGGCCGAAAGTGTCTATACAATGGGCGCTCTGGAGTATGTTTTGGACAAGAATCCCGAGCCTCTACGCAAGTTCTCAGCTCTCAGAGACTTTTCTGGGGAAAACATTGCTTTCCTGTCGGCTGTTGGGGAGTGGAAAGCATCGATCGCGCAAAGTCCTGGCGCGCGGCAACCGTCATCAGAGCTCACTCGTGAGCGTTTCAACCGCGCTCTCCGCATCTACACTGAGTTCATCAGCCCCCACCACGCCGAATTCCAGATCAATATCGCATCACAAGACCTCAAGCGCCTGGAACAGGTTTTTGAGAACGCGGCCAGAATTTTATACGGTTACAGGACCGAGCGCTTCACCGACCCCGTGGTCCCGTTTGAAGATGTCACCTGGGTTCCAGAATCCTCCTCAGGTAGCTCAGACAAAGACATCTTGTCCCGAAATGGCAACCGAGACTGCATTACGGATCGTGTGCAGTACTGGGGGGAGATTCCCGAGGCGTTCAATGTGGGTGTGTTTGACGACGCGGAGACTAGTATCAAGTATCTTGTTCTTACAAACACTTGGCCGAAATTTGTCAAGGAGAGGAGGTACTCGCTTGGCTCCGAGGATTCTGGGGAGACTGCCGAAACTTATAACTCGAACTCGACTCTGTCCAGGGTCGCGAGGTATTTTCGGGCTATGAAGACTGTAGTGTAGGCTGGGGCGCTTTGGGCATGGTTCTCTTGTTCTTTCTGCGATGATATCCCTAGTCTTTCATGACTCTATACCAATTTGTAATTTCTTTCCATAAGATGCCAATATCAACTCATTAGATTAAGGAACCGAAAGTCTAAGTCCGTCCCAAAGTGCGTCACGTTAAACGTCGTGAAGCTTATGTTGGTATGTACATCGGCATTTTAGGTACTATATCGTTTTATATTTGGCAACAATATGTAACGCTTTACGTGTTCAAATCTTTTGACTTCAACTAGTGGTACACCATTCACGGCGTTTGAAGTAGACATTTAAGGTGAAGAAAAACAGCCTGGTAGAAAACACCATTACTCTCACTGTGTTCTCGACTGAAACTCGCTGTAATCTGGATTTAAGCCATCTTTCTTTCTTTCTTTCTTTCTTTCCATTTTTCCACTGTGGTACAGATAACTAAGAACAACACCATGTTAAAGTAGACCATTTTAAGAGTATAACAGTAGTTGTCAAAGCAGTGGGGGGACTAGTGACAGTTGCACTGTGAGGTGATCACAAAATTTTGGCTCCTCACTGTAACAGATTCGCCCGTTGTCAGCTATTCTCAAATTAACTAGTTGACCACGTGTGATTTTAGCATCCCCGCGTCGTGTTGGGCTTCCATACCTCTCCCTTGTTTCTTTTCGCGTGCGTTGCTTTAGCACTGACAGGTGGCGACCATTAAGAACTTGATCGCTAGGCCCAGGTGGTGGACCAACAAAGAAGCGTTGGGCGTAAAGACAATGGGAATCAACGGAAATGGCAGTAGCTCGCTTTCCCTACTTGGGATCTGCTTGCGACGTCTGAATCCGGGCCAACATTGCTGTCTGGCTGACAGAAACTTTACTGAAGCTCAGGTTCCATTTTGTGAGACACCGCGACACGTTTCCTACCTTACAACTTTGATCATCAACGATTGCATAAGCTTCGGTTTGGATGGTTGACAGTCTCACTTATTGTGGAACTCGGAAGAACTTGTGCTGCGACCATCAGCAAGGGATTTGAAGCGCAATACCCTCGTTATCAGCACTAGAGCACGGTACTTAGCTTTTGTGCCGGTCTTTCAGGCTGAAAGGCCCTGCAGCTTTTGAGTCATGACCTAATCACGGATAAAAAGCCAACAAGATTACCTTGAAGTATTGTAAGTACACAACAAGTGCACACAGGGATATCCCAATTAGGAAGAGAAGTTGGGAAACCACCGAGTCATTGGAAACCCACTTCTAAATATTCAACGCTCGAGTTGAGCGATGATCTTGCTGCTCTAGATTCTATTGGAAATAATATATGGATATTGTCGAGTCAAGTTAGCCTGTAGGTGAATGTTGCTGGTCTCGTCATGGAAAACCAAGAGATTGGCAGTTATTTAATGTAGACTACAGATCTTTGACCGGTCTTGCTTGAAAATGATTAATAGACAAACACACCAACACTTCTCATCTTCAAATTGAAAAGAAAACTTGTCCTGATATATTAAATTTCATGGTCACGATTTTTGTGGTTGAACCTTATACGCTCCCTGAAACTAGACTCTGGGGTTGAATCATTCTGAACATGAAGTACGCCGTTTCTCTTCTCGTCGCCTTCTGCGCCAGCATGGCCTCTGCTGCTGTCGACATAGTTACGTGCAAGGGACAGCCTCCTTCCAACTGGGGTGTAAGTATAAGCTGAATCTCGAAGAATCCATAGGGCCCAGCCGTCGAAAGCTAAACAAATCTAGCCACCCAACTGCAGCGCTGAGGACCAGGCTCAGTGCCAACAATGGTGTACCGGTGGGAAAATCGAGGTAAGATGTGTGTGCTTGAGATTCCCAACTATGGCTGACGTGAAAGTAGTGCCGTGAGGGATTCCCAAAGTACGCCTCTGGGTACTGGTATGCAAAAGCTCTTCTTTCTATAAACCTTACTGTTTTTCTTTTCTAATTTAACAAAAGGAACCGCCTCAACAACCAGTGCGACTGCTACTGCTGGGGACATAACTAGTTCATCTCGGCTTAGGGGATTATCGGCACCAAAATTTGTATTTTTTGCCTGGTCGCCCAATGGGGAATGGTGTAACTAAAGTGAGAGGGATTTATGTTTCTTAATGCCATAATTATTGAGGTGTGTTTCGTACGTACTAAAGCAACAAAAGCAGTTTGGTGATGCCTCACTTTGACGCTGATGTCAAGTGTGTAATCAACCGAGGTGGGTGATTCTGATTGTTGGTTCAGCGTACTATGCCTTACAAGACGCTCAGATTTGTTGCTGCAAATAATAAAAATCAAACACGAAAAGTCCAGTTGACTCTGAAACCTTCCTCTCATTCCTCGGCCATCTGCAAGCTGTTGGCAGCCACTTTAGAGCAACTAATTACTAACTACTGGGCGCCGAGGGGGGGGGGGGGGGGGGGGGGGGGGGGGGGGGGGGGTGTGGAGTTGTTCGTGCCAGGAAGAACGGCAGAAAAGTGAGTTTCGAAGAAAGCTTACCATATCTTCATGGGCTGATGCGTGAAGTTCGAAACATACATTACACAACTTTGACTTTTGAAATCAACCCAAGATATAGAGCGTGCCCGGAAACTCGTTTCCGTGAGTTTTATGCAAATCAGACTTCACCTGGCAATTAATAACAACACAGCCGATCACAGCCAAAGTTAATCGCAATCCTTCGTCCAAGGTTACTCTTGTCAACTTCCTCGCATCCAGCCAGGTACTCTTCACAAGGGCATAATACGACAATCAACCAGGAAAACTAGACCTATCTAACACAGTCTCCATAACCAGACCTAAGCCAGTTTTATCTTGAATTTGAACATGATGACTTGGTTTTCTTCTGCTTTGCCGTCATCCTCGCGGTGACCATGGCCGTTCGTCTACGGAGAAGTCCACGGGAACGAGCTCGCGGACAATCTCGCCAAGCGCGGCACTCAGATAAAGCCCCCTGATCTGGACAGGCGGTTGCCAACATACAGCCACGTCAAGAGGGGACTTAAGGCACTCCAGAGGAAAGAGTTCGCATAACGTTGAGAGGGTAACTAACCCGACCGCTATAAGGATCTGGACCTCAAGGCAACAACTTCTCCTACGCCTGAGCTCTCCCTACGACGACGGGAGCTCTACTGGCTTTTAATAGCTAAAACAGGACACGGCGACTTTGCGGACTATTACGAACGCTTTAATCATAAAGACGTTAGCCTGTACTATGCCTGCTGCTAACAGAAGTCCCTAGCGTATCTATTAGTATGCCGTAAGATAGGACGGAAACCCCCCTAGATAGGGTTATAACAGTATATAAAGAGGATAATAAGTAGGGATTAGCCCGAATTTATCTCCTTACTATTACGCACCTTACACTATAACGCTAGGGACTAAAGGCATGCTCTAACCTACACGGTTATACTTCTTAAGGATAACCCCGCGCTCTACTTTCTCTCTTCTCTCTTAATTTTCCTAAAGTCTTTAGAATTAGACGTACGACTTTACACTGTGTCATAAGGACGCTAGTAAACCTAAGCCTGGTCCTTAGGACGAGACTTAGGTCTACTGGACGGAATTCGACAGAGAACTAGGAACCAGAGGAACTGTGTAGATCCCTGGCATGATCACCCCTATTTCTGTGAGAACCTGGGCGCGGCATTAAGGGCGATAGACTGGACGTTAGCAGACAACCTTTTACATTAGCTCTTAGCATACGACGCACTAGGCGTCCTTTGCCCTCCATAGGGATCCCACCGGCGTTAAATATAACAACCACAACAACATGGCCGTTCGTCTTATTTATCTTCGCCTTCTGCCCAAGCTCATCCCCGGAATCCCGTATAACAAAGACTCAGCCACGCAACTTCTGTAAGATGTGCAGTATTTCATCAATCTTGACAAAGCTGGAGTGTTCTTGCTCATTTTCTTCACGAACCTGCTTGCGAGGCACAATAGACCGATTGCTCAATACTTCCCAAGGCCGTTTGAAAGCACGCATATCGTCATTGGAGATTATCGGGAGGCTCCCGACCTCATGAGAAGCGCAGCAAGGACCTTAGTAGGGTTTATAAAATCAATGTGACATAGCAGGGAATACTCACTGAGCATTTATTGCCATGGATGATTTCCATCCATATTTCAAAGATGCCAAGTTTCTTACTAAAGACTTAATGACACCGTGTTTTCTGCAGAGAGTAAGCCTCTTCTACTAGTCTTCCCTTGCCGCTCTAACTGCATCCAGGTATCTGTACCTGCCTCGTACAAGACGATAGCAAACTTTATCAATTTATAGAAAGTCAAAGCTAGCATGGCCCATGGGCTGCCTTGTGATGCAGCGGAAGATCTAAAGCGGTTCACCTACGATACCTGATAGCGGCAGCTGTTAGAATCGCAGAGCAAAACAATTACACCCTAGATCGGCTACGCACTATACAGAAAGCAAATAAAGTAGAAGTAAATAGCGATAGATCCATTTAACTCGCAAAACTTCTAGATATACAGAAGCTGCAGCTGCTTACCACTATTAATACGTTAAATAAGAAGGTTAATAGGACTTTCCGGCTAACTGTACTAAAGACCACTTACATAATAAGCAGCATCCGCCCCTCCGTTCGCCAAGCCTTCAAATCGCAAATAACAATCATAAAGTCTCATATCGACCGTTCTATTGAGAAGTTGTCTTAAAGCGGCTCAAAAGAGGAGTCCGCCTCGGCAGGAGATTATGTTATATTTCGTAAAAAGTTGACTGCTAGGAGTACTAGACGGCGACCCGACTTTCACTCTCTAAGCATAAACAACATGGTATAGGGTTACCTAGTCAGCAGGTAAGATTCTACGCATAGCACTCTATGCTTTGCAGTAAAATATCTTAGGGTAAACCAGGACGTCTAATTGAAGTTACGCAGGACTCTACGCCTTACTTATTCTGAGGCGGACGAGGAAACCCACTAGCTAACTATCAAAGAGATCATTAAGACACAGATCTCCTTCCTAGATGCTTTCATCGAAGAGGTACTTATTATATACAGCCTCGCTCCAGTAGTAGCAAAGGAGGCGCTCTGCGATACGACGGTATTAAGATATGTCATCCCGAAGGGCACTTTAATGATGTTTCTGTTAACTAGCTCTACATTTAATATGCTAGGGTCCGAGATAGAGGAGACAAATTGCAGTGAGAAATCACAGAAGCTATCTAATGAGGGTGTGGACGACTGGTCCTAGAGTCCGTTTCCCCCTGGCAAGTTCCACGCCGAGGGTTTGTTATAGGCTGACGAGGATAGAGACGTCAATTTTAGCAACAAGATGGAGCCGTTCATGAGTTTCAGCAATGGGCCCAGGGGGTGCTGCGGTAAAAGATTGGCATACCTGGAGCTTAAGTTGACCGTCACGTTGCTGGTCTAGGACCTGGAGTTCAGCAGACCTCCGACTGTCAAGGAAAACGATGAACTTTTTGAGGGGCTGTTTACGAAGCTCAAGTCGTTCTTGGTCAGACTGTAGAGCAGAACATGAAGCGACAGGATCTTCGTGAGAGATCTAGATATTGTAAAATAGTTGCGTGACTGTAACATCAATCAAATTGTCACACCTTGTAGGACTCCATTCCACCACTCTTTGAAAGGGATGAAGACGACTCAACAAGGACTTACTCCATATATCCAGTCTTCCCAGTTCAGCCCATACTGTTACCCAACAATAGTATGATATCAGTCTATGTTATATATACCATAAGTAAAGGGCAAATGTGCAATGAAATCACTGCAAAAGTTTATGTTGCCATTACTTGAGCATTCAACTATTTCCTAACTCCAGAGCCCGAGCTTGTTGTATTTAATACTAGGAGTTTCTACAATAACTGACCACCGTAATCTTTCGCATTCAGATGGCACGGTTGTAACCGGATCGACCGTCAGTCACACTGTTGTATCCAGAGCGCCCGTCCTCGACAATGTTGTATCCTGATCTTCCGTCCTCCTCACGACGATTATATCCAGAGCGCCCATCAGTAGAGGCAGCTGTGCCCACCTGAGGAGAGCCATCGTTCCGACGTCGAAGAAAAAACGAGTCCTGCTTGCCAAGGTTTGAAGGCAACTCAAACTCATGTAAAGGACTTGCCATAGTCTCACTGGACTCTTCAAGAAGGGTATTCGTTGGCTCTGAATACTTGTGGCCGTGAAGTTGGCTCTTACAGACTACGATACCCAAGTTGATCTACGTCAGATTAGTAACCGATGCCTAACGATATATGACAAACTTCTTAAAGGTATTTAGAGAATCAACCTACAGTTGAAAGGGCTTTGCTGTAGCTTATGAGCAATAGAATCAAAACGCAAGTGATCACAGAAATCAAGATAGTGCGTCTGGCAGAGCCACAAGGAACAGGGCCCCTGGGGACTGACCCATAGCCTGGCAGGACGGCTTCTTTCGTCATCGCGAAGGAGAAGTTGTTAAGAACTGATAAGTTCAATGTTCAGATTGTGAAGAAAGCTGTGAAACAGGGTCGAACTGATCGTAAACTTTGATGACTCTAAAGCAAGTAGCAGAGTTTTAAATGGGGTGGTATTTTGTGAAAGGCTGAGCAAGGTCAACACACACCAAGCTTGGATAATCGAACGACAAAAGAATAAGAAGGAAGGATGGGCAGAGGTGTTAAAATACAAAACCGTGAAGCGACGATAGGAGGTTCGTAACCCAAAGGGTGAAGGGCACGGGACGAGATATGACAGAAATGTTATCGGCGAAGATACCCGAATAGCCAAATGACGCATCCTCATCGCCGGGGCCCATGCTTTTCAAGTCTTGGGTGAGATTGCGAATACGGTCTCGCCGCAAGAGAGCCCTACTTTTTTGGAAATAGTTGCAGATGTACCCCCTCCATGAAGCCCCCAGCGAGATGGTGCAGAGGTGGTGTTCGTCGGTCGTTCGTCACATTTCTAGCTTCATTCATTTGCCAAGACCCATTCCCATAGGACACTCGTTCCAACGTGCTACCAACAGAGGAGATTTGCCGTTAGATGATAGGCTGAACAGCCCCTGGTTGAAGATAGCGGGTGTGATTCCGGTTCCTGGTTAGCGGAGTCTCCCTAACTCCTTTTGGCATTTCGGGCTAGGGCCTAGCCTGACCGTAAGGCAGACCAACTGTTCCTACGGGTCCAACAGCCCCCAAAGCAGGATTTATGGCAGTTTTGCAGGGGGCCATCGTAAATCTGTTGGAAGTTGGCGCTGTTTTGTCCACATTGGAATCACTCACCCGTAATCTGTCCCGCAGTGTAGCCTGTTGGCTTACACACGAAAGAAACCCCTGTTGCAGACTCCGAATCAACCCACGTATCACGGCTCGGCGCCTAGCAGAGATGCCTGGCTTCCTATGCTCAGCCCGCTTACCCTACGCCGCATCGGGCGACGGCGAAATTGCTGGTTTGGTCTTCTTACGTGAGACTGCCTTGGGCGGTTTTAAGATTCGGTCAAAACTGCATTACGTTGAAAAACACCAGAGTTATTGGTTCAATCTTGGAAAACTAACATACACATTCCATCAGCTTGGCGGAACCTCAAGAGAGGGATTGTAGGGGTGATAAATTAACATGTGGTTCCCATTAGTGTAATAGCTCATGGTAACGGGCTGCGGCCGAGCTTACCCACTACAAATCTTCGGACATTTACTCTTTGGAGGTAAGATAATTATATTTCACTCGCATAAGTAGAGCCTCACATCCTTTTCCATATTGTGCAGCAAAATTTAAACTAGTAGGGGCAACTTACTTTTCTTTCCAGCATGTGAAGACCAGCAAATGTTAGCTGGGTAACCCGGAGACGCTCAAGTTCACTGATGACAACTCAACTTCCATTGATACGTGTCGGATTCATGGTGGCTCAACTAGCCATATCGTAGTAGAACCGGGTTGCTGTTGGCTTCCACTGAAGCGTGAAGCTGATGCAGGTTTCTAGACCACGTCCTTCTTTTTTTCATCAATTATATGTAAGTGAAATAGAATTGCTTTACAGAGCACGAGCATGCAGGGACAGCTTTCCTAGCCATGTGTAAGGGATCAAAAGCGAGTTAAATTCACTTAATGAACTCGAGAAATCAAGCACGGTACAGATGAAGCACGGCGGCGTCTGGCAAAGGGTGCTAGGGGGCATGATTTTGATGTTCGTGAGGCCAAGGGTACTGAAACTGAATCAGGTACAGTTTTTCATCTTGTACGGGGCATCTTCCAACAAATTATAGAAACCTTACCAACTAGACATCTTTTATAAGAGTACCACCTTCTGGGGGCAGATGAACCTTATCTGTATAACTTGTTGAGTCTCTGGTAAAACACGCACAACTTCCTCAAACAAGTGTAGGACCAATTCGCCCAAAGGTAGGTTAAATTATTTTTCCAGTAACTAACCCTCCCATACAAAGTTTTGTTCAACGCCAGGAATTAGTGGTCTTAGGGCCATTCCGTAGTCCCCAGCGTTTGGTGTTCGAAGAAGAGTGTGGATATGGAACTTGGCCGGCTCGCTGTTGGTCAAGAAGACGCCAGAGTGATGGTCGAACTCGACCAGGATAACTGGACTCTGAATCCGATAGTAGAAGGGATCCTGGTCGCCAAATGCTCCTATCCAGCTAAAATATGTCTCATGGAACCAAGACTTGATATGGCTGATCCGTCTCTCCCTGGCCTTTCGAGGGAGGTAAATGAGGTACTGTTCCAGGATGCTGATCACAAGTTGTTGCTGCCCGGAGTTCATTTCCTTCACTAGAACTCCCTCGTACGGTACAATGCGGTTATCTCGGTATGCGCCGCAGAGGTGTCTTTGGTCATCGTGGTTCCACCTTCCCCTCGGCATCGCGGGATCTTTGAGCAGCTTGTAAGTTTGAGCCTGCTGTTGGAGGCTTGCAGGAAGTGACTGCATCAGCTGCAGACCAAGCTGTTCCTCTCTCCCTAATATGCGTGTTCCCTTATACGGCCCGTCATCAATCAGATTGGGTTCCGCTCCAGTGAACCACGGCGACGCCACGATCTGGCCTCTGTACAAAAAGATGTTCAGACATAGGTGATGACCATAGAAAGAGAAGCCCCATGGTCGAGATATCGAAGGCTCCCCGAACAGCACAAAATTGTAAGAATACTCGTTGCAGATGGTAGGCACCTTGACCAGCTCGCCCAGAAACCCATTGACACGCATAGCCCCAAGCGCTTTGGCGTAGCCTTCTGGTGATAGTGTTGTCTCGAGAACTTTTAGAATGCTGTCTCGGACTTTTGAGTCAACCTCGTCGAGGCGTAGGCCCTTATCGCTCAGAAGGAACTCTGGATTCGACCACGAGCGCCACTCAGGCGAATCGACGTGATATAGGAGAATTGACTTCTGCTTATCGTCAAGCTGTGATAGAACAGTGTTGGTGGCGTTGACAATATCCTGGATTGGCACACCCTCATCTGCCAGCCGGAATAAGTCGTGCTTAACAGTACCTGACCCCGTATTAGCCGTTTTCGTTCTCAATCTTCATCGCCTGCGACTTACCATCTATCGTGATGCCAGAGAACGGTTCCTTGAAGAGATCACGCCAGTGGAGATATAGAGCGTGTAGCCATGGCGGATTCCCGCTCTCTTTGAATGTTTTTGCATATTCGTGAGCATCTTGGTTTCTCATTGTCGTGAAGCGCGGTATGTTGATATCCGGCAGATGTTGGCGGTATTCGCCACCATGGGGTGGTTGCTCTTGCGCTCCCGACATGATACTCTGCTTTAGATCTGGAGAAGGATATTCGGAGGTTTCGTCTTCTGAATGTAACCTGGGTGCAATACTTGCGGCAATGACCGACAAATTTTGTGCAGCTCTGCTTTTGACCTTCTGGCTGCCCAACATGCGATGTCTTTGGCCAAGATCTTGATTGTGATGGGAAACTAAGCCTCTTGCGAGGTTTGTTGAAAGAAAAGAAACTACGAATAGTTCCGATATCAGACAAATTAGGATAAAACGTACGCAACAATTAGACCGTATCCAATGAAACTGTGATGAAGTACCGCGGTCACGAAGACAGAATGCTCGGCGGCGACCGGCCCATATGCTAGCCGACAGCAACCCCTCACTTTCCAGCCCCTCAATCAATCGTCACTCCTCATCTTCGCATCTCCCCCACAATTCTCCAACATGCTCCCTCAAGCCGACCGGCTTTTCCGCCGTTATTGATATGTCAGCTACAGGTGACCAATGGCGGGCCTGGACATGCGACTAGCACGACGCGATGTGAGTCTGGGCACAAACTTTCAACTCCCGGACCTCCGATGGGTCGGCACTTGCGCGGGGCACCCCCAGCGTTACTCCAGTCGGATTCCATGATACGGGAAAGGATCTTTCGTCTTTTCTGCTTGTGAATATCGTCTGAACTCCCACTTCAAGATTGATTTGAGTTGAAGTCTTATAACAATTTTGCATATCAGATCTTCGGTCCATATCGCGACAAGATGGCTTCAGACTCACAAACGCCCTTCACCCGTAAGTCATTCCCTTCGAATTTCTGGTTGCTGAGAAGCTCGCCGCTGAAACATCAAAGGCCTCGTGCGATTTGTTCCGCAATCTGACTCCAACAAGGTCCTCATCGGAGAGCCAGAATCAGATTCCGTCGATGTTGGAATTGCGGTGCGCAACGGCGAGGAGGTTAAGGTTGTAGTGTGGTCAGGATCTAGTGTCCTCAAGCCGGGCTCGAGAACCGATCAGCGGGCCGTCATCGACCGCGTTCTCTCGCCCGTTTCCGCCGAAGAGGTCGGTACCATCCGATGCATCGGTCTAAACGTAAGTAGCCAATGATCAGAAAGACTTCAGATGTAAGCAAACATTAAGCTAATGGAATGTAGTACGTTCAGCACGCGAAGGAGGTGGGTGTCGCTTTACCTGACGTACCCACTGTCTTCCTGTAAGCAGGACTGGTCTTCTCGTGACTTGAATCATGAGATACTAATTTTGACTCGCAGGAAGCCGAGCACGGCGCTGGGAGACCCTTGGCCAGCTCCAACTGTGCTGCCTCTACTCACCCAAGCAGATGACTGCGGCGACTATGAGTCTGAGCTCGCTGTTGTTTTGGGAAAGACAGCCAAGAATGTACCCGAGGCTAACGCTATGGACTACGTTCTGGGTTACACTGCTTGCAACGACGTGTCCAGCCGGACGTACCAGCTGAACCAGTCCCAGTGGTGCTTTGCCAAGGGATTCGATGGCTCCTGTCCGTTGGGTAAGTCTGTAACATAAGATTCTGATAAAGGCATTGATTCTAACCGGCATCATGTAGGCCCGACCCTCGTTTCTAAGGACATCATCCCGGACCCGGCTAAGTTGCAGATGCGGGGACTTAGAAACGGCGAAGTTCTCCAGGAAAGTGGCATCGAGTAGGTGCTCCCATCGCATCAGGGTACTGACATACACTGACATTTTCGACCCAGCGATCTCATCTTCAGTATTCCAAAGATAATCAGCTTCCTGTCCCAAAGCACAACCCTGCCTGCCGGTACCGTCATTATTACCGGCACGCCCGCTGGCGTAGGATTAGGCCGCAAGCCCAAGGTAACACTGAAGGATGGCGATGAGTTCAATGTCGAGATCTTACCTCACATCGGAACGCTTATCAACGTCTTCCAGAATGAGGGTATTACCACTGCTGGGCAGTAAATGGAGGTTATGCTCACTATTTAGTTGGAAAGATTAGATCTAACATAATATCGTAAGAGAACCAGATCAAAAGAGGAAAACACTGATGCTCTCAATGATGCTATAAATTCCAGTTTCGATGTTCTCGATAGATCATTCCCGGGGGCGAGTCAACGATTCCTAATTAGAGATATGAGAAATCAATATGAACACGCCTATGGTCTTTGGGAGTCTCGGTCTTAGTAGTACAGCAGCAAATACTTGGCGAACCATCACTGTCGTCTTTGACTTCGATGGACGCCATCCCATCGGGCATTCTGCTTACTTGGTGTCCAGAGATTTCTTCGCAGTTGTTTGTGTTTGTCTTCAAGCTTGGAGTGGTGTCTGGTAGAACATGTTTCATACACACATTCATGTATTTTTGGTAGTTCTCATTGCTAACGTCTTAAGCATACCCCATGAATGAATACACAACTAGCTTTCCAGAAGTTGCGGGACCTTTTCGAGAAGATGCTCAACAACTGCATCCGGACCCCTCTCAACCTGCAGGCCATGGGGGATTGCATAGGTTTTGATGCCCGGCCTGAGTGACCTCGCCGTAGAAAGAATCTGGTCAGCCTCCTCCGCCGTCCACATTGATGCACAGAACTAGAATATTTTATTAGAAACCTATGCCATTGGACGGGTTCAGTTGCATGACTTACAAGGACGTCGGGTTGATGTTCCTTCACCTTGTCTCCGACTTCTTCTATCTCTCGGGGGCTGTCAGTACTTTGGATCAATCTTCGAAGCGAACGAGACCGTAGAGCTCACTCTCGCAGTTGGCGACATGCTCTATCGTGTAGCGATCTTTGAGCTCCTCAACAACACGTCCGACGAGGCGCTTCGCCCGCTCAGGTGCAGTGTTGACCGTGACCAACTTGAACGGACCTTTGGATGCCATGGTGCGGGGTTGGGGATTGGACGAGAGGGAACGATGCGGTTGGCACGAGGATTGAATTGCAGAATGCTTTGCGAAGGTTCTGATCTGCGTAGTGTGATAGCATGCAGGGTTGGAAACTGTTCAATGAACTTTTGGAAGACGAATTGTGCATCCGTCGACATTTAGTGACGTGCCGGTCATTGCTTCCGGCGCCCGCTGAATACCAGATAGGCCCATGCGTCGCGCCGAGATCGCATCCGAAAACATACCCACCAACACAGGGAACGGTGGGAAAATATGTCGGCTTTGCCGACTTCGCTTCCAACTTCCATCAATTCTCCTCCCATGTTGGTCATCCTTGAGTGTTTTCTCTCTCAATTAGTGCTGTACTGGCGCTGTCTCACGTCTGAAAAGACTTCGGAAAACCCGAACGCTTTCGGATATCCCGATCTGTCCGTCCACCCGCGTCCATCAAGTCCCAGCCAGTGGCGTTCGCCCAATTTGCAGTACCCCGTGGGATGCTCCCTCGCTTCTTCCGGCTTGATGTGGGGGATCTCCGGGGATCACATCAAGGATTTACCGGTGGTTGTGCGCACGGAACATGAGTTGAACTGCTGAACCCAGCTTAAACACTCCTCAGGATTCTATGGTAAGGGATTCTTGCCATCGCGATTTCCGTGTTCTCCAAGTTTTTAATTTTGACATTGATCGCGCCGCGTTCTCTCCACAGCTCCAGCTGATATGCTTCGGTGGCTCAACTCTTGGTATTTTTCATGGGCAAACTCGTCTTCATTTAGGGAGAACATGGCAGTAAGTCAACCCCAAAAGTAATCTCTGAATCCTTCAGAAGAGCTAATGACATGCAATCAGGCCACTGCCCACACTAAATCTACCGTCCAGCTGGACATCATTGTTGTAGGTGCTGGCTTGAGCGGCCTGGCGACCGCAGTGGCAGCTGCACTATCAGGACACCAAGTGATGGTTTTTGAATCAGCCAAGGAACTTCTTGAGGTATATCCTATCAAGATGCGGAGAAGCAAAGAGTAGTATTGAAATCATGCAATAGGTCGGAGCGGGACTGCAAGTGACGCCGAATTCCACCCGTATCCTCCAGAAATGGGGTCTGCCCGACAGGCTTTGGAAATCTGCATCTGAGCCAACAGAATTAGTTGTTCATCGTTACTCCGGAAAGATCCTTGCTAAGGAAGAGAACTTCAATGACAACATCCGCGCCAAGTACCAGGCGCCCTTCATCGACCTGCACCGTGTCGACCTTCAGCTTTCACTCTACGAACGCGCTAAGGAGCTTGGTGTTCGGTTCAAGCTTGGCGAAAAGGTCGACAATATCGACTTCGACATCCCCGAGCTCATAACACAGTCAGGAATCAAGGCTAGAGCAGACCTCATCGTCGCGGCAGACGGATTGTGGTCACGTTCTCGCGTATGCTTTTTGGGAAAAGAGGATCCCCCACTGCCGACAGGAGACCTGGCGTATCGGGTAGTCCTCAATATCGATGACATCACAGACCCCGAGCTGAGACAATGGATCTTGAAGCCTCAAGTACACTTCTGGATCGGACCCGGTGCGCATTGTGTTGGGTACTCGATGAGAGCCGAGAAGATGTATAACCTCGTGCTGTTAACGCCTGATGATCTGCCCAGTGGTGTGAGCCGACAAGCAGGAACCGTCGAGGATCTGAAGGCCCGCTTCCAAGACTGGGATCCTATTTTAAGGAAGTTCATTGACGCCGTTGACAGTGTTGAGAAGTGGAAATTGATGCATAGTATGATTGGTGCGCTTGAGCCGTGACCGATCGAACTAACAGTTTCATAGGAGAAGAGATGACTTCTTGGGTGAACGAAAAGTCCAACTTCGTCTTTGTGTGAGTTGCCCAACAAAGACCCGAGAGTTCAACGCTTACTTACTGCAACATAGTGGGGACGCATGCCACCCAATGCTACCCTATCTCGCCCAAGGTGCTAACTCAGCTGTGGAAGATGGTGCTGTGTTGGGCCTACTGCTTGGCCACCTCACATCTAAGTCACAGCTGCCGACAGCTTTAAGGCTATACGAGAGATTGCGAAAAGCCAGAGGAGAATCCATCGTCAGAGAAACGTTCAAACAGGTATCTCTTCCACTAGTCCCGAAGTCAGTCTTTTCCCCTACGGCAAGTTATTGACCCAGCTTCTTCACCTCAGCGCCACGATTTCCATTTGTACGATGGTCCGGAACAGGAGGCTCGAGACCGGGTTTTCATGTCCCAACTGGGAAAAGAGCTTAAGGGAGCGTTTCCCAGTAGATGGACTTGCCCCGAGGTTCAGCCATGGCTGTACGGCTATGATGCATACAAGGAGGTTGAAGAGGCTATGAAGAATGATCCGTTTAGCAAGCCGAACTTGTAGTGCAACTGTTTCAGGACCCCAATCTGAGCATCGGACGGCGCTCACACTTATTTAACACAATGTCGCTTTTGCTCAGGACAGACCAAGGGCTATTCAGGCCCGACTCAGACTCAGCTTACCTCGTCTCACATTGCGCACCCTATTCACGCTCAGACCAATAATTATCATCTCGCCGAAACTTTAGAGGGCCAAAATTCGCTCTAAACTGACGAAGGTCACAGAGTGACATCTGAACTATTCACGCTTACCTCAAACTTTCCGAGGCGGAGCGCATATGTACCAAATTGTGGCTGTCAAGCCTGCCTCAGTACATTCTTTGGGACAGCATACGGTATCGCAGCTTATACTTTAAGATGATAAATAAAATGCCATCCCTTTCCATGAGACAATATATGATGTGATAAGTTGAGATACAGTAGAACATAACGTAATGTCTTGGAACATATCAGTAATTATATAACGTGACTTGAATCGACTTGGTTGAACAAAATTGTGCGGACCGAAAGTGGGAGTAGATGTAATGTTGTTAGAGACCCGGTTTGAGGACCACACCCTATTCCGGCCGCTTTGCTATTTAACCCTAAGTATTTTACAGATGCCAAAACACTTATATTGATGCGTTTAACTGATTGGCTCATCTTCTCGGTTGTCTACTTGCTGGTTTCTGATTTCTGGCATTATCCTGTTGTGGAGGGGACGGATGCATGTGGCAGGATCCGCCTTCTCAGCTATGCGCCTAACATTACAGGCAACTGCGCCTACTCTAGCCATTACGTTCATCTTGATACCTAACATAACCCATTCGGTGGTTGCTGACAACCCACAAGCTGGGTAATGAACACCACCTATTTGGCCTAAAGTATCAGGGCATTGCAGGAAGTCTTCATGTAGCGTTACATCTATCCCTCATTTAAGAGGTTGAGCACAGAAGGAGGGCACTTCCGTTGGACTGTGCCTGTTATCTATAATTGCGACCAACGCATGTGGAACTTTCAGGAGAGTTTATCTGCAAAGAAACGGCTCATATTCACAGAGGGTTCCGTAAAGTGGCAGTGCAACTGCACGGAGTGGTCCGAACATTTGACGTCTCGTGCCGGAGCAGACCGACACAATCGGGCGTTTGTATATTACCAAACACTATCAACAAGTTTGCTAAGACTCTCTTGATTAAGCGGACTTCTCGAGAGCTCCAGCCATAGGAACCTAGCGTTCTATGAGGATGTATTTAGGCATTTTCTGGTATCGACACAAAGTTTCCATCCGATCTCATTTCTGGCCACTCCGAGCTCTTCTTCTACATCTCGCTGTTCTGTTTCCCGCATCGAAAAGTTCACCAGAGGAACCCAACCGGCAAACTCATGACAGAGTCAATGATACAAGAGCCGCCAAGTTGGTCATGGATGGAGTGGCAGGGTGAATTTCGGGTTCCTAAGGATACCGAATATCAATATTTTGGACGGCTGGGGGCTGTGGGTTTCACCGAGCGAATCACGCGTGGTACATAATGGAATACCCCTCCTTAACGGTAAAGCGACTAATCAACACTAATTGGCATCAGTACATGATGGCGTTGTCCTTTCAGATGCTGGAAGGCTGGAAATGGACAGAATTTGAACCACATTCAACGCGGGATCAATTCTACTGTAGAGCTAACAAGTGAGATTTGGCACTTGTTCCATGCCCAAACACATCCCCAGGAATCTCTATTTCAATTTCACGTTACCTAATCACGGTTCGGTATGCAAGAGACCACGTTCAGTAATTTTACTAACCTCTACTGTAACGACCATCGACCATGCCTCCATGAAACAGCTACCACATAGAGCTGTCAACACTAGGGGCTCTGTCGTAAATCCGCAATTCTTAATCCCACAGCTTCTTTTGTGGAATGTCTCCAATAAAGTAATAATTGTTCTCAAAGGTGCTAAACACGTTAGTCATTACTGTGAGCCAGGTAGAGCGTTAATCCGCCAATCCAATGAAGTCGTAGTTTGGAATCGGCAAAAAACGAGTCCAAAGTATTCTCTATAGCCTCATGCCCTCCTTGTAATTATGTAATAGACATTTTTACCCTACCCGGTCTCGCTTCCAGAGTCTCTCGTGGATCATTTCTTGTCTGTCACTTCGCAAACAGCGGGCCCATTAAGACGGCGTAAGCTACCCGGACATTGGAACCATAGCACAAGCTGACAGGAAATCTAATATTCACATTGCCATTTTAACCTCTGCTCTAAAACAGCAGTTGGTATGTTGATTCCGGGGTTTCAAACGTTATTTTCATTGGTCGGACCCGGACATTCCACTGCGTATGTGGCCATGCGAACACGTGAAGAAGCTGGGCAGTGATTGGAGTCAGCCAAAGACAAACAACCCGCATATTGCGCCCATTCATGTCAGCGCTAACTCAAAAGGACATACGTCATTGGCGGATGTTGTTGTCTCGGCTAAGTTGTGTTCAAGAACTAGACCACATTGGGCAAATGGAAGTCGATGTGAATACGGCCACGTACGGCAACATCGTCGCCCCAATCCGTTATGGAAAGGGATATGTGCGCCATATTTGGTGGCCTCGAATCTATCCAATGATGAGAAAGTGCCTTTAATTTGAAGTGATCCTGCCTCGCTATGTCCCTCGTGAGATGTCGTCAGCCCCTCGCTCCCCTTGTCCAACACCGTTTCCCTGGGATTCTATTTTCTGCCTACAGCACTCGGGCACCCACACACCGTCCGCCGCAATCTAGCATGTCCCAAAAGAGATAATAATGTGCAGGCGATGCAATTGATCCCTATAGCCGTTGGGCGCCTGTCCTTATGTATCTCGCTTAGCCCTACGTCTATGCTAGCATGTAGGCTGGTGTTTTTGGCGTCGATTTGCCTTAAAGAAGCATTTGGTCTGCCGTTCTTTGATGTATCTCGCCTGGATAACTGTGATAGCTGATTCTTTGGGAATACAAATACCGGCGTTCATTAGGTTTCCCACCTCTCTCTGTTGCCGTGTCTGGCTCCGATTGTTCATTTTAATATTGATGGCTCCTTAATTGGCCTGAAGATTCTTGACTCTTTTTTCCCCCAGCCAACATCGTACTCTTCGACGATCATCCAATCAGGTAGCTGCACAAGATCGACTGAAAGCAAATCGTCTTCTCAATACTGCCATGGCGGCGCCAAAGCCCGCAATGTTGCGTCAAGTCCGCACCCTCGCAACAAAGAATTTTATCATCCTAATTGCCCGCCATCCTGCCTCGACTATCTACACTGCTCTCCTCCTTCCAATTATTTTAACTGTCTACCTTGGTATCGGGAAGAACCTCAACAGCCCTCAGAATGATTATGGCATTGCAGAGCCACGACCAATTCGATCGCTTCAAGATGGTCTTGACGCCGCCGGTTCGTCTCGCAACACAGTTGTGTTCGTAAATAACGGACTCTCGGGTGGTGACATTGATCGAGTTATTGGCTCTCTCTCGGAAGAGGTAACGAGAGCTGGTAAGGATGCGACGGCGATTGAGAGACCGTCTGAGATTGGTCGTATATGCCGTTCTTCCTTTCGAGCGACCACATCTTGCTACGGCGCCGTCATCTTTCACTCTTCTCCCAACGAAGGCAATGGAGGCATTTGGAATTATACACTGCGAGGAGACGGGGCTTTCGGGTCGTCGTTCAGGGTGGATGACGACAACAATGATGTCCAGGTTTACACGCTCCCCCTCCAAAGGGCTGTCAACTCTGCCATCGCCCGCAGAAGCTCTACCGAGGCCGAATTATCGTCTTTCAGTAATATGCATGAATGGGGGTTCACAGATGAGACCGAGGAGGAACGACAAGCTAGCGCACGGAGACAATACCAACATACCCTTATCGATTACCTCGGCGTCTCGTTTGTTCTCGCGCTCATCGGCGTCAGTTATCACCTGCCCGGGCATGTCGCAACTGAGCGTGAGAAAGGCTTATCCCAGCTCATCGACTCCATGATGTCAACGCGCTACGAATGGGAAGCACAAGTTGTCCGTATGCTATCGAGCTTCTACTCGTTCGCGTCCATCTACCTCCCAGGCTGGATTATTGCTTCCATTATTGCTAGGAGCATGATATGGAAGGAGTCAAACATCGGCATCGTGCTAGTGTTCTTCATCTTGGGCGGTCTGGCCCTTACATCTCAAGCCATTCTTGGGGCTTCTTTCTTTAAGAAGGCTCAGCTTTCCGGCGTCATCAATTCTCTGGTGTACGTCCTCTTAGGTGTACTTGCTCAAGCTCTTCCTAACGCCACTACCGGTACAGTTACAGCCATGAGTCTTTTGTTCACCCCTTGTGCTTTTGTGTTCTTCATCAAGTCTGTTGCACGGTTTGAGGCTGAAGGTCAACCTATGAACTTGCTTAAGACTCCGCCAAACAGCAATTCTACTCTGCCCGGTATTGTCATCTGGATCTTTTTGATCGCTCAAACTCTGGTATATCCGCTTCTTGCAGCCTTCATTGAACGCCAAATACACGGCATTGGCTCTGAGGGTCGAAGGATCTACAAAGGCGAGGGTGTTCAACCCCAGGACGCTGTTACTATCAACGGGTTGACCAAGATCTACTCTCCCAGTATTTTCCGACGAATTTTCTCCTTTATTTCCAAGCCTCAACCTTCCACCGTTGCCGTCAAAAACCTCGACTTGACGGCAAAGCGCGGCGAAATCCTGGCCCTCCTTGGAGCGAACGGGAGTGGCAAGAGCACGACACTTGATGCCATTGCTGGAATTAGTCGCTTCAACCAGGGCAGCGTGTCTGTTGATGCATCAGGGGGCATTGGCATCGCTCCTCAAAAAAGTGTTCTCTGGGATGAGCTGACCGTGGCTGAACATATCACCATTTTCAACCAGCTCAAGTCTCCAGCAGGCATGGCAGGGAAGGAGGACCAAAACCGTTTGATCGATGCCATTGGGCTTGCAACAAAACGAAAAGCTCAGTCGAAGACACTCTCTGGAGGACAGAAGCGAAAACTGCAACTCGGTATGATGTTGACTGGCGGTAGCGCCGTCTGCTGCGTTGACGAAGTGTCTTCTGGGATTGACGCCCTGTCCAGGAGGAAGATTTGGGACATTCTCCTCTCCGAGAGGAGCAAGAGGACCATTATCTTAACAACGCACTTTCTTGATGAAGCGGATCTGCTGGCCGATAATATTGCTATTCTCTCCAGAGGCAGTTTGAGAGCCGAAGGCTCTTCGGTGGCTCTCAAGAACGCTCTTGGTGATGGCTACCGGATCCATATTCTCAACGCAAAGGATGTCAGAGCTCCTCCGGAAGTCAGCGGTGTCACCTTGACGGCCTCTTCAAACACCATCGTCTACACCGCCCCCTCATCGAGGTTAGCGGCTGATGTTATCCGCACACTCGAAGACCGCCAAATTCTCTATAGGATCTCGAGCCCCAATATAGAAGACGTCTTCCTAAACGTTGCTGAAGAGGTTCAAGGGGAAGACTTCCAGTCTCTTCGTCATGGGGCAGCTTGCAAATCAACTGCATCAGGGAAAGTGCTCCCAGAGAAAGCCATGGTTGACCATGGCGAACGAGATACTTTGGGTTTGCAATCCGGCCGCCAGACGGGCTTCTTCAAACAGACTCCTGTCTTGGTCCATAAGCGCCTCACGCTGTTCAAGACGAATTGGATCCCATACGCTATTGTATTTACCATTCCGATTATTGCAGCTGCAATCATGCAGTTGTTGATCGCCGACGAAGGCCCTACGAGCTGTGATCCCGCCGACCTCACCGGATCAGGGGATTTGAATGGGTACATAGAGGCTTTCAAAGATGCCTTTCTAGCTGCTGGGCCCTCATCAGCTTTCTCAACTTCCATGATTGAGGACCTCTTTGGATTTCTTGCTCCTATGTCGGACGGTCCCATTGGCATCAGCAACTTCTCGTTGAGTGACAGTTACCAGGACATGGCCCAGTTCATCGAGAGCAACAGAAGGAGCGTAACACCTGGTGGTATCTGGGCAGGCGGTCAAGACACTCCTCCGACAATTTCTTACAGAGCTGATGACAACGCCATCTTCACCGCCGTCACTGTTCAGAACTTGCTCAGTGTGGTGGGAAGCAACATCAGCATCGCCGTCGCATACTCTCCCTTCGACAGTGTCATCCCAAGCTCAACACTTACCACGGCTCAGGTTGCAATTTACTTCAGCATCGTCCTGTCCATCATCCCTGCCTTTTTCGGACTATATCCGAATATCGAGAGGCGAAATCACGTCCGTGGATTGCAATATTCTAGCGGTGTTCGGTCGCTGCCTCTGTGGACATCCCACCTGATCTTCGACTTTGGAGTCTTTTTTATTCCACTTCTAGTCGGAGCCATTATATTTGCTGTTTCTTCGCAAATTTGGTATGCCCCAGGCTATCTCTTCCCCATCTTTCTATTATACGGCATTACCTCCATCCTCTTGTCGTACGTCTTTTCACTGTTCACCAACAGCCAAGTTGCAACCTTTGCTGCAATTATGGCTTACAACAGTGTCGGTTTCGCCATCTATCTGATTGCCTTTCTCTACATCATCACTTTCTCGCCTGCTAATGTTGCGGATCGCAACATTCTAATCGGCCATTACACCATCTCTGCCTTCTTCCCTGTAGCCTCTGTTTGCAGAGCAATGCTTGTGGGCTTGAACACCTTCTCCTTGGCCTGCTCTGGAACGGGGTTTGAATACCCTGGGGCTCTGAATGCCTACGGCGGCCCTATCCTCTACCTCTTTATCCAGGCTACAACACTCTTCAGCATGCTTCTATACAACGACAGCGGAAACAAAATACCGGCTTTTCTTAAGCGCAAAAGGAACTCTGCAGCCGAGCCGGTTCTGATGCACCAGGATCCGGAGGTTGCCATTGAGCTCTTGAGGGTCGAATCAACTGAAAATAATGACGGCCTTCAAGTCAAGCATCTGACAAAGAAGTTTGGCAACTTTACAGCCGTCGACAACGTCACATTCGGCGTCCGTCATGGCGAAGTATTCGCTCTACTTGGACCCAATGGTGCAGGCAAGTCAACAACAATATCCCTCATTCGCGGCGATATTCAGCCAAGCACCAACGGAGGTGATGTTTTCATCGAGAAAATCTCCGTCACCGACCAACGGGCCCTCGCTCGATCGAACCTTGGAGTCTGTCCCCAGTTCGACGCCATCGATTCGATGACTGTTCTCGAACACCTTCGTCACTACGCCAAACTGCGCGGCATATCCAATGTCGAGCAGCAGGTTGAAGCAGTTATTCGTGCAGTTGGTCTCACCGCCCATATCAACGTTATGGCGCAGCATTTATCGGGTGGTAGTAAGCGCAAGCTGTCCCTCGGTATTGCACTTACGGGTAACCCGTCCGTGATTCTGCTTGACGAGCCATCCTCTGGTCTTGATGCCGCAGCGAAGCGGATCATGTGGCGAACCCTCAGCACAATCGTCCCGGGGCGCTCGATTCTTCTCACCACTCATAGCATGGAAGAAGCTGACGCTCTGGCGAATCGGGCCGGAATCATTGCCCAGCGCATGTTAGCGATCGGCGAGGTCGGACAGTTGCAAAGTCGTTTTGGTGATTCACTGTACGTGCACCTGGTCAGCCACTCCGCTCCACACTCGACAATGGAAGAAATGGAACGTATACGTCAGTGGGTCGTCAATGTGTTCCCATCCGCCCGCGTTGAGTCTGCGACGTACCACGGCCAGATGCGGTTTTCCGTGGCTGCGTCGGAGGTCTTGCAAAGAGCCCAGCCAAGCCGCCACAACAGGAGCACTTCTGAAGAAGAGCGAAGTCGTGAGCTCAGTGCTATTGGTCAACTCATTGTGATGTTGGAAAACAATAAGAACCACCTCGGCATTGAGCATCATAGTGTCAGTCCGACAACGCTAAACGACGTCTTTCTCGCTATTGTGGGACAACACGATATTCAGGAGGAAGGTTACACAACTCAGGCAAGTGAAAAGAAAAAGATTAATTGGCGGAAGATTCTTCTCGGGTTCTAAGGTTTTGCAATTATCCTTGATATTACTGTTCATTTTCGTTCTATTGGACACCTGGTCTTTGGAGTTTAGCGAGCGCCTGAGAAATTCACTGGTAATAACTATCCTTTCTAATGTTTGTATGGCATTCGTTACTCTGTGAACACCGGACGGTCAGGTACTTTAACACTGGCTATCACGCAAGCGGGCCTTGCTAACTATACATGATGTATGCTGGTATTTTCAGACTTTTGATACTTCAGAAATTGTTTTCGAGGGGGTTGCGTGGTCAATCAGAACACTGGTCGATGATGGAGTAGGCTTGGTCTCGGCATCAGGCCAAGCAAGTATAACTACTGAAGACAACAAATTTTTGTTTCCTTGCCACAACACAACGAGGAACAGAAACTCCGGAGGTATACCGTTCTGGGAGAGCCGCATCTCTCTGCGTCTGATCGAGATCTTGATGTCGTGGCGGAATCGGCCCGGATGAGCACTAATCTGTGATGGCAATTCATTCATCTTACAAATGATCTGGCTGACTGAATATTTTTGCCAGTTTCGAATCATGCATTAACTTTGCCATTGCTAGTTTTGGATAAATGGCTGTTGATCTGGGGCCATAGCCGTATGCCAAGAAACGAGTCCTCTCAGCAACGGGATGGCTTCAACTACAGCTAAGCAGTACTTAATTGTGAACAAATGAACAATAGGGCTGCATTCTTCGCCTGGCTTATTGCCACAGTTGACAACTGGAGTGAGTTCTGGGGGGTTCTTGAACAGTGTTGAGGAGACTTCATGCTCCACCTTTCGAAGTTGACATCGCCCTGACGTCAAATTCCCGCCAAAAAAGATGCATCCTGCTGATAACCAAGAAAAACACCTTCACACTGATTTCGAAAGAGGATAGAGAACTCCACAGAACCTATGCAAGGATTTTGAATCTTCAGGCACTCCACTCCATCTTTCCAGAACTGCATTGTTGCCAGCATGCCAGCTCACGGTGACAGGCAAGATCAATGCCTAACTTGGCCAAGTCGGCCGACCTTCGCAGCTTCAGCTGAAAAGTCGATCGGTCCATTGACCCGCCGTATAACCTCGTAACATACCGAGCGGAAACCCACCGCCAGCACCCTGAATCAACGATTGAGAGCGCCGGATTGACGACCGATTCTCCACCCGGAGGAAAACGTCCGTTGCGCGTCTCCACGGGTCGCGTCTCTGAGGTCACAGTGTCGTGGGTCTTTGTATGGTCTTTATGTCAATCAGTGTTTCCACCTCATGGCGGCGTCCGGAGGTTTTGCAGCGAAAAGCGTCACAACTTTCGTAGCTCTCAAGTACAAAACATCACTTCCCGCAGCAAAGATGAGAGACGAGTATACCAACTCCAAACTGAATCAGCCAAGTGATTTTCTTGCGACCGACGACAGCAAGGATGCACACCGCGAACGGCGAGAGTGACGTCCCTGGTGGCGAACACATGGAGCGAACAACTGAGAGACGAACTTCCAGGGAAGAACAACAAGAGAATCCGCGAGATGAACGCCGTGACCGTCAGCAAGATAACGAGCGAGATGAACGTCGAGACAACCAACGAGGTGATGAACCGAGAAGCGTACTCGGCAGCCTGGATACACAACGGGCGGATCTGGTCGGTGATTGGATGAAGTCTCGCCTGCCAGAGCACGAAAACCTTCCCTCCCAATCGGTCAGCTGGTGGGATCCGACATTGGCAACGGTATGTTGACGATGCAGCCGCAACCCTTTTCCTTCGAATAAGGAATCGACTGACGACTGAACTCGATAGGTACGGAAGCATATTTCCATGATGTGGTGCAGAAACAGTAAGCCAAATCTGAGTCCCAGACCCCGATTGGCGCACAAGTGCTAATAGCCTGCCAGCATTTATCATTTGCTTGACGATGTTTCTGATTCTTTGTCTCTACTGGGGCATCGTGTTCCGCATCGAAGAGAACCTGCCATCACTCGTATGCTTTGTCGTCGATTTTGACGGACAGGTTGCGCCCTACGACACCGTCACACCCCTCGTTGGCCCAACAGTCACCAACTTGGCCAACGAGACGCTGTGGAGTGCAATTCCATCCATTGGATATCAAATACGAACGGCTAGCGAGTTCGAATTCGATCCCCTCAAAGTCCGTGAAGCTGTATATCATTTCAAGGCTTGGTCGGCAATCATCGTCAACCCCAATGCAACCGCCCTGTTACAAGAAGCTGTAGCAATTGGAAACTCCTCATATGACCCGACCGGCGCTGTCCAGGTCATCACGATGTCTGGAAGAGACTCGTTCATGACATTCAGCTACATTCTTCCCAGTCTCACGACGTTCACATCGGATTTAATGACCCAATTCGGAAAGACTTGGGGGGAAATGATCATGGCAAACGACACCCTGACGAAGGAAACTCTGCGCCAGGCCGCAAGCGCTGTCAACCCCGGAGTGTCACCTCTCATGTTGGACCTTCGGCCGTTCGGGCCCCCAGCGGCAATCCCGGCAGTAACCTTTGGTTTAAGCTTTTTGATTGCCCACCTCGGCTTCACTTACTACCTTGCGGACGACATGGTAAGTTTAAGCTTTCCCCCTCTACGTGTCGCCCAGAACTCGTGCTGACAGGCCTCCTCCTCAGAAATGTATTGTGCCTGAGGGCCACCCGCCGGTGCACTACTGGCATTACGTCATTCGCCGCTGGCTATCATTGATGGCTGCATACTTCTTCCTGTCACTGACGTATTGTCTGATATCGCTGGTGTTCCAAGTGCCCTTCTCGAACCCGCCTGCATCAGCGGTAGAAGTAGCCAAAAACCCCAATGCCTACGGAAAAGCTTCATTCTTTGTCTTCTGGTTACTGAACTTCTTCGGCATGGCGGCCTTGGGAATGGCTTGCGAGAACATGGCCATGGTCATTGGTCCTCGCTGGGTCGGTCTTTGGCTGACTTTCTGGACTCTGACGAACACCTTGACCGGGTTTTGGCCTCCTGATATCGCCCCAGGCTTTTACAGATGGGCGTACGCTTGGCCATACCACCATGTGATTGAAGGCAGTCGTCAGATTCTATTTGATCTCCACTCACGAATCGGCTTGAACTTTGGCGTTCTTATTGCCTGGGTATGCGTCAATACCATATTATTTGTACCAGCATGTTATATTCTGCGATGGAAAGATGAGAAAGAAATCCGCAAGAAGGAGACGAAGCTACCGCACTTCCACCTCCACAGATACGACATTGAGAAACAAATACCGAAGCAGCCTGGCGTCAAGCCTCCTAGAAGAAAGAGAGGGTTCCTGAGAGCATTGTAATCTCACGGTTTCCAAGCGTGCACCGGCGTTGGTTTAGGCTGGCTAGCGAATCATTTATCTGGAATATTCTTGCGGACTATGATAACATTATCATTTGGCGTGGATGAAAACATATGGTTGTAGGCGCGGCGATACTTGATGGCTATGGCAGGGGATGGATAATTAGAGACGCAATCGCATGGACTCATTTTCTTGTTCATAAACATAGAGACTACGCTTAAGCCAGCACCGTAAACTCAAGTTGAGATACGTGGATCCATGCGATAGACACCATTGCATAACTCACCCGATTGCAGCATAGACGAAACGATTGACCCTTCCAACACTTGTTTCAACCGAAGCGCCTTGCCAGACAAGCAATTGCCGTGCACAACATCCGACGACCACGTATTATCACATATCACCACTCATGAGCGCTGTCATTCTCCTTGGCATAAATCAGATCCAAGGGGTTAAACCTTTTAAGTTTTAACCAATCCCAGATATTTATTGCATTGCTCCAAGAATCTTTCGCTTGGCTCGCTACGTATTTCCTTGGGAGCCAAGCCTGGGGGTGGGCCTTTCCAGCCATGTACACGAATTGACTGTGGGCATGCAGCTGACATTCACAAGCCATATTCTCTTTTGCAGATGCCTGTGCTGTTCAATGAGTCTCAGTACCAATGCTTCTTTTTATGAGTAAGTCATTTGAGGTACTGAGTTCCTTGCCCATGCTGCCATACGAAGGGCAAATCGGTAATCCTACAGGACAGTTGACGTCAAATTAACCAACCACCATGCCAATAAATGCTTCCGAAACGTCCGAACGAAAGATTACTTACGAGACTCAACAACTAAGCGAACGGGCCAGCCACAGAGGGTGACACTAACCCACAACGCTCACTAGGTAGCTTTATTTTCATTCCGGCATGCGGCATGAGAGAAGCCATGGCTTCAAGGTTCAGATGCTTTGGCGATATTCAAGGTTGTGCAAGCAGTCGCAAGATGCTCTCCAAAGTCATGCTCAACCAAACGACCCCTACCATTACTACCCCATGTTTCCTTGGCTGGACGGGCCCCCTCATACTCATCAATCTTGAGTAACTTGTAAGTCAGCCAAAATTATTCCTCTGCACCCCGCATTCTGTCCCAAATGCGACATCCTGGCAAACGATTCGTGGATCATTGGACGACGGACACCATGAACCGGGGCTGAGACTGGGCTCAATCACAACGAACATATGCCGAAGAAACTCTGATGACTCTTGACTGTCCGTGCGAACTTTTCAAACGTACCTAAGATACCGATAAAGCCCAGCCACTAACCCCCTCACGTAGACAGGCTCCGCCGTGCAGCGTTGTATCGTCGTACCAAGTTGGCTTGGTCTATTATCTTTGTTGCTACCCATTTATGGCTCCATTATTCTCTCCACCCGCGAGCTCACCATTTAAGAGAGGTACCAGGCATTGTCTCAACAGCCGGCCAAGATGGTGCTCTCCACCATTGACGAGATTGCAATAGAAGTCGACAAGAAGCGTGAGCCATTGCATGAATTCGCTGTGATTGTTCTAGCCACCCGAAAACTAACTGGAGCGGCTGCAGCGCCCTACATGGAACCTACTAGCATTGATGTAAAATCCGAATCGGTCGTCTATGAAGAGACGCCAGCGCCGTTGGAATGGACAGAGGACGAAGAAAGGGCAATCAGGCGCAAGCTCGACTGGCACACTGTGCCATTGGTGACGCTTTTGTATCTTCTTTGCGTACATCGAACCCCTAATTCTTGTTTATGCGGCTACCTGACTATCCGTACAGTTTCTCGATCGAGCGAACATTGGAAATGCGAGAATCCAGGGCATGGCAAATGACATCAACATCCAAGGCTACCGATTCAACTGGGCTCTCTCGACATTCTATATTGTTTACCTATTGGTTGAGGTACCGAGTAACATCATACTCAAACGTGTTGGACCTCGGTTCTATCTACCATTCCTCGTTGTTGGGTTCGGTCTTGTCTCTCTTTGCACGGCTTTCGTCACATCATTCGAAGGACTTGTCGTAGCACGCGCCATCCTAGGAGTCTTCGAAGGCGGCGCAATGCCAGGCTTTTCCTTCTTCCTCAGTAGTTTCTATAAGAGAGAAGAGCTGTTGTTCCGGCTCGGCATCTTCATCTCAGCTGCTTCTCTTGCCGGAGCCTTTGGTGGACTCCTCGCGGCTGGCCTCTCTCGCATTCCCCCATGGGGCTTCGACAGCATGCCCATCCACACGTGGCGCAACATTTTCTTTTTCGAAGGATTCGTCACCGTCCTCGTTGGTGGGTTCGCGCCCCTTTGGATGCCTACGAATCCGGCCACTGCCTATTTTCTCGACGACCGTGAACGAACGATTGCAGTCGAACGCCTGCAGCGCCAACAAAAGGCCAATACCCAGGAAAAGGTGAAGATGGGGGACGTCAAGAGGGCTGTCATGTGTATACACAACTACACGTGTGCCTTTGGCTTCTTCCTGATCAATATTACTGTCCAAGGACTTTCCGTCTTCATGCCGACGATTCTTGCTGACTTGGGCTGGACGGCTACCCAAGCGCAGTTGTATTCTGTACCACCTTACGTCGTAGCTGCTCTTACCGCCATCACAATTGCGTGGTTCAGCGACAAGACGCGCCAGCGGGGCATTTACCTGGCGGCGTTTTCGCTCATTGCCGCGGTTGGATTTGCTATTCTGAGGTTTGAAACACGAGCGAATATCAGGTATATGGCGGTGTACTTCGTAACAGCTGGCGCTTTTCCTGGTGGTCCTGGATTCTTGAGTTGGGCAATGAATAGTAAGTTCATATCATCCATTCTTCACCTGTGGAGGACTTAGCGCTAACAAAATAACAGACTCGGCAGGACCTTCTGTTCGTGCTGTTACAAGCGGATACGTCGTATCAATCGGTACCATAGGCGGCATTGTCGCAACGTAAGTTTATCTCCAGTAGCCAAAGTCTAACGCTCTGAAACTCCTAGCTGACGATAGTAAAAGGTGGACATACACGTTCAAAGATGCTCCAAAGTACTTCACCGGACACACTATCAACCTTGTCGGACAGAGCTTGACCGTTTTGCTCGCAGTATTCGGGATATTGTATTGCTTGTTCGAAAACAGGGCCAGAGCAGCTGGAAAGAGACACCACAGACTCGATGGCCTGACGGAAGAGGAGCAGGGCCAGTTGGGCTATAGACATCCCTCGTTCCGTTACATGACGTGAAAACGCTGCCAAATTCAATGTTCGATCGGCAAATCTTTGTCAACGTTGCCAATCAAGAACCAGGCTTGTCGCTGTTTAACGACTCCATAACGTTAGATATCGCGTGTTCTCTTCGGTGTTATAGCCAATCGCGAGTAGTATCAAGTAAACCTGGAGAGTTACACGTGATGGAGATGCAGGGGACTTTATCGCCAACCAGTTTGTGTAAATGCATCTATTTCTATTTCGGCCGTTACTTACCTCTTATCAGACTAGTTAAACTTTTTGTGTGTCATTCTTTAGATGAAAGAAGAGACACAGATGCACTTGACGTGTTGCAACGGAAGTACCAAGCAACTTCAAGTCTTCAGCCATGCCAGCTTTCCTGTGCTTTTCCTCCTGGATCTCGCCGACGCTACGGGTCATGCCCGTATAGATGCCTTTTGCATCAATACGGGCAGACTGTATAAAAAATAAAATAAAAAAATAACAAATAGGCGGAATAAGCCTAATGTGTCGAGAAAATTCGAAGGGCTATGGATGCAATGCTGTGAGTGAGCGAGCTACTTATAAACTAGACATTGTAGAAACGGAAAAGCTAGTGTCAAATTGGGTCAGAATTATACTGGTATGAAAACCGGAAGACTCGCGATGTTGAATCTGTTGCTTGACGAACAGGGGGTGATTTTCTCTCAAGGGCATTTCATGGACCGTGATGTCATCTTCATAGCTAGGTGGGTTCCTTCTCGTACTCAATGAAGGAGAAGCTGTTATGAGCCAATGAAAACTGACTGTCACATCCTGGGTCGATCGATATTGTTAGTGGCTACTTCTGCACAACAATCACTTCGTCCCACCACGCATCATCGATTTCTCGATTTCGACACCGGCGCATTACTAGTCAAATTTGTACCTTTCACCCAATGTACTTAAAGCCAAGACACTGGGAACGGCAGAGACGCATTCCTATGTCCCAAGGATTGCTGCTTGGGGTATGCATCTTGAGCTTATTTCAAGCCACCGCAGCCACCCGAAGGTCAACCAGGGGACATTGCGTCCACATAAAGCAAATCCTATTTTCGAAACAATGGCTATCCCTGTAGAAGAACAGTCTTCGTTCTCACAGTGTCATACCAGAGTCGATCGCTCGAAAGAAAACGAACACCACAATGAGGAAAACGGCATCGGTCATCGATATCAACCTCCTCATCATGCCGTAGGCTTTTGGCATTCTTCAATGAGAAAAGTACGCGCTCATGTCATCCGGTTATGGCTGCGCACGATCGCCATTCTGTTTCTCTTCGTCTTGGCCGTTCTTTCACTCTATTGGGCAGTCCTGTTCCGGACCGAGGCCAATCTCAGATCTCTTGTTGTTCATGTTGTCGACTTCGATGCCCAGATTTCTCCCTACGAATCGGTTCAACCCATTGTCGGTCCTACAGTGGTGCATACCGTCCGACAGTCCTTGGATAAACCGGGCCCATCGCTAGGATGGACAATTCTACCACCATCAAACTTCGACAATGATCCTATGGCCGTTAGGATGGCGGTATACAACTGGGACAGCTGGGCAGCTATAATAATTCACGCAAATGCCACCGCAGCCCTTCAGGAGGCTGTTGAGACTGGCAACGCCGATTACGATCCCGCAGGTTCGGTACAAATCATTCTACAAACTGCGCGAGATCAGACAACTTATGAAAGTGATATCCAACTGTACATTACTCAGTTTACAGAACAATTCACTCAACAGTTTGGAAAGAGGTGGGGGCAGGCAGTGATGTCTAACTCGTCATTGAGTCGAGACAATCTCGCAAGAGCATCATCTGCCGTGAACCCTGGAATCGCGCCGTTGATGATCGACTTACGCCCTTTCCGACCTGCTACTGCGACGCCCGCGGTTAGTATTGGGCTCATTTATCTAATCATCATGGCGTTCTTTTCCTTTTCGTTCTTTTTGCCTATTCACTCCGTAAGTACCTCATACAAAGACATCAAGCATCAAACCTTTGCTAATCTATGTACAGAAATACATCCAACCACAAGGACATCCACCTCTGCGCTTCTGGCAGCTAATCGTATGGAGATGGCTGGCAACTATCGTCGCCTATTTCCTCATCTCTCTCAGCTACAGCTTAATATCCCTCGCCTTCCAGATTCCCTTCAGCGCTCCGCCGGCCTCGCCAACCGAGCCAGCACCGCCTACAGGCGCAACAGCTTACGGAAGAGGCACTTTCCCTGTTTATTGGATGGTCAATTTTATCGGCATGTCGGCGCTCGGCCTGGCCTGCGAGAATGTCGCCATGATCATAGGACAGCCGTGGACTGCTCTTTGGCTGATATTTTGGGTTATCACCAATGTTTCGACAGCATTCTATGCCATCGATCTGTCCCCAGGCTTTTATCACTGGGGCTATGCTTGGCCTCTCCACCACGTGGTCGAGGCAAGTCGACAGTTGTTGTTTGACTTGCGGTCTAGAATTGGGCTCAACTTTGGCGTTCTGTTTGCATGGGCAGCTGTGAATACGTTATTGTTTCCCTTCTGCTGTTATTTCATGCGGTGGAAGACAGAACACGAGAAAAGAAATGCAGAAAGAGAGAAGGATCGGTATGTGGTTGAAACAGAGGATGGTGAGAAGGAGTTGAAGAAATCGGAAGGTACTAAGCCTCCCATCAGGAGGCGTGGATTCATGCGAGGTCTTTGAACTCCAGAGATGAGGGAGTCGTTTCAGGACTATGTAGCCATGGTAACTTATATCGGCTATTTGTCGAGTAGCCGACTTCTGGTTCCACGTTGTCCACTGCATCAAGTCAGTGACCCGCGGGTTCCATTTGTGATTTGCGTGATTCATCTAATATTTTGGCAATTGCATAGGGTCTGATTGTGCCCATCAACGATGATTCATGGCAAAGACTCTGCTATGCGCCAAATATTTACTCCTTGTAGGATGGATTACGCACAATGTTGCAACAATTCCTTCCTGAAAACTCATAAAGCGGCGAAGTGGGGCGTATTAAGACGCACCATCGTCAAGTTTGGCTCAGGCTCATACTTTTGAGTCCAGGCAAATAGTTCTCTCAGGCACATACTTCCGCTTCAGGGACATACTTTCAATTCTCCAAATCGACCCGGGATTGGGGTTGTTTACTCCAAGATACTACTTGATTTCAAATCATTGAATAAATGCTTCTAGTGCGCGATTTTTAAGCAAGCTCAAATCACACCGGGTCATCTCAATAGTTGGCAGTTGGAGCTTATTGAGAAATATGAGCCCATATTCGGCGGTTCGACTGCAATTACTGAGGTTTACTTGGCATCTGTGGCAAATTGCCAGTAGACTAATTAACTACTTGCAGCGTCTCACGCGCACCCCTTCCCA
The DNA here is from genome assembly GCA_001625285.1 of Colletotrichum incanum. Taxonomy (NCBI): domain Eukaryota; kingdom Fungi; phylum Ascomycota; class Sordariomycetes; order Glomerellales; family Glomerellaceae; genus Colletotrichum; species Colletotrichum incanum. Next base: position 240,088 of record LFIW01000610.1, read on the forward strand.
ACTTTTGACATGTTCTGTATCTGCTTCGCCAGTTTACAAATCCAAATGTTGTTCCATTGCAAATACGCAGTGACGGGCTCAATTACTTGAGGAAATCCTCAAGCGTCCCAGTGCAAACGAGAGTGAGGTGCTGGGTCTGCTAAAAATAGGGACACGATTCATTTTCAAGCGTGACGCGTCGCCAAGGAACCACGCTCAACTTCGCCAGCCCGGACAAGCTACAACAAAGGCTCGACCTGAGATAGTCGTGATAATGCGCCAATTCTTACATGTTTGAGAACAGCTGATACGATCTTGAATGCATTGGAATACTCAAATCTAGAGAAATCAGGTATTACGCAAGTTTTAGTTTGTACGAAGGTGTGGCCGTACCGTAAGGCCACTCACTATACCCTCTTGCGAGCAGCAAAGTAATTGAACAAATTGGTCACCAAGTAATAACGCTTAATCACAAGCATAATTGACATTGCAGTTGAAACTGTGGTGATCGTTTTCAGTCACGACAACTTATCGAAATCAAAGCTAGGCCCAGGTTGCCGTTCAGGTACTTGGCATCTAGTCAAGAGTGTGGCTTTTCTGGACGGCGCGTCCTCAAAAGTCTTGACGTCATCACCCAGCTCCGGGTACAAAGCACACAGATATACCTGTCTGTCTCTCTTCCCCCCAAAGTGATCATCATAATTACACAGCATGCATCTTGGCATCTTGGCCAAGACTTTATGGATTTCTTCAAACCGCCCATCGTTCTCATCCACGGGTTGTGGATGACCCCTCTGTCCTGGGAGCACTGGATCCCGTTCTTCCAAAAAAGAGGGTTCGAAGTGCACGCTCCTGGTTGGCCAGGGGTCGACGGCCGAACGCATGAAGAGATCCGTGCGGATCCGAAGCCTATCGCCCTCCAACGCATCGAAGACATCGTGGATCACTACGAGGCATACATCAAGAAGCTGCCGGAGCCTCCCATCATCATAGGTCACTCATTCGGCGGTCTCTTCGCTCAGATTCTTCTATCGCGCGGAATAGGAGCCCTGGGTATAGCTGTCTGTCCTGCACAGCCGGCTGGCATCATTTACATCCCACCGACCACTATTAGAGCCGCATTTCCTATCTTCACCCACCCCCTACATTCCGATGCCACCATTCCGATCTCTGAAAGTCACTTTCACTACTGCTTCGGCAACCTCCTGTCGGCCGAAGAGAGCAAGAAACAGTGGGAGCGATACTGCATACCAGCGGATTCTCGAGTACTCTGGCAGTTGGCCACCAACGTTACGGCCGGGCAAGCGGCGCCAAACTATGTCCAATTCGATAAATCTGACCGGGCCCCCCTGCTACTCATCAGTGCCTCGAAAGATCACATTGTTACCTCCAGGACCGTTAAAAAAGAGTATAAAGCTTACAAGGGTCGTGCGATTGTGAATTACAAAGAATTCGACGGTCGCAGCCACGGACTACTTTTTCAGGAGGGGTGGGAAGATGTTGCAAGCTATGTTCTTGAATTCATTGAAAGTCATACCGAGTAGAGGGCTGGAGTAACTGTACGAGCATAGAAAGTTACGGATTAGCCCATGCATTGGCTATTTGGGGTTGTTTTATTCGGGGGTTTCTTTTGCGTTCCTCGTTTTCTCTGTTCCTGTAAGAGGTAATGGCATTGGCATTTGCATCCTCGTTTCCTACTTACTATGTACTATTCATCATCACGAGACGCCGGCGGAACATACAGAACGTCTAGACTTACGTATATAGATTCTCTTCAAACGAGAATGTGTAGCAGACCATCTCTCCAACTTGAGCACACGCGAGTCACGAATACACATCCAGTGGTTTGTTATTCTAGACATAATTTGTCGTATCCGGTGACTTCAATCCCGTTTAAAACTGTCTATTGAGAGGCAACCGACTGTCCAGTTCGGCTCTTTTGATTAAAACGCCCACTAATATAGCTCAGCTCAGACAACAATATTCCCGAAGTTACAGTGAAGGCCCCAAGTAACCACGACAGCTCCACTCAAAAGTGTGAGACTTCAATGCTTAGCAATTGTGACATTTCTAAGCAATTCGTCGCACGGGCTTTTTGTTTTTTTCTTGTCTCCATCTTTGACCCCAACGAGCCGTTGGAGTATTTTGGCCCGAACAAGAGTTAACATTGGCTGCGGGCCATTTCACGACTCCAACGCTGTTAACGCAATTTGTCAACGTCACGGCAGATTCGTTCCCGACCCCCTGGTCCTGGGCCCCGGGCACACTTTGCCAAGGGTCTTGTGTGTTGCGACCTTCCATACACCTGCTGGTCTCCATCCTGAGGGAACCCACAGTGGCAGGGTGGACAGAAACTCAGGGCTTATTTATCAGGGCCACATCGCCCTGTGCGGCTTAATCTTGCGTTGAGACCGACTCGAGAGCTATCTGCAACTAACTCACGCATCTGATCCTTCTCATCTGTTTCGTCTCATAGCACACGAAAGACCATCTTCACCCTCCAACAATGTCTTCCAAGCTTTTCCAGCCGCTGAAGGTTGGCCAGGCCCAGCTGTCTCACCGCGTGGTGATGGCACCCCTCACCCGCTTCCGCTTCGACGCCGATCACACCCCGCTTGATATCGCGCTCGAGTACTACACCCAGCGCGCTGCCGTTCCCGGAACTCTCATCATTGCCGAGGCCGTCCTCATCTCCCCTGCCCACGGTGGTTTTCCCAATGCGCCGGGCATCTGGAGCGAGCGCCAGATCGCCGGATGGAAGAAGATCACGGACGCCGTTCACGCGAAGGGCAGCAGCATCTTCTGCCAGCTTATCGCTCCCGGTCGCGCAGCCGTTGTCCCCGTTTTGGAGAAGGAGGGTGGCTACCCCCTGCTGAGTTCCAGCGCTGTACCCATTAGTCCCGAGTCGCCCGTTCCTAGGGAGATGACGGCTGAGGAGATTGCCGCTGCCGTTCAGGATTTTGCGCAGGCTGGCAAGAACGCGATTGCTGCGGGTTTCGATGGAATTGAGATTCACGGTGCCAACGGATACTTGGTTGACCAGTTCCTTCAGGACACCTGCAACAAGCGCACGGATCAATGGGGCGGAAGCGTTGAAAATCGAGCCAGATTCCCCGTCGACGTTGCCGCCGCGCTGGTTGATGCTATTGGTTCCGACAAGGTCGGCTTCCGCATCAGTCCCTACAGCAAGTTCCAAGGAATGAGGATGCAGGATCCTGTTCCTCAGTTCTCGTTCCTGGCTCAAAAGTTGAAGGAGCTGAAGCTCGCTTACCTGCACGTTATCGAATCCCGCGTCAACAACTGGGAGGACATTGAGAAGGTAGAAGGAATCGAGTTTATCCTGGAGATCTGGGACAACATCTCGCCTATCCTTGTTGCGGGTGGCTTCACCCCTGAGCTGGCACAGAAGGCCGTGGATGAGGAGTATGCAAAGTGGGATGTTGCCGTTGTCTTTGGCCGCCACTTTTTGGCGAATCCGGATCTGCCATTCCGGATCAAGCACGGTTTGCCATTGAACAAGTACGACCGACAGACTTTCTACACTCCATCTATCCCTCAAGGATACACCGACTATCCTTTCCATCCCGACTTCAAGCCTGGCCAGCCCTTGGCTTAAACGAAACGAAGACACGAAAGCTCATGACAGATAGATTATGGCCATTGATAGAAAGATAGAACTTAAAGTAACCATTGGAGATAATAATTCCCAGCCAAAATTACTCTTTTGATTAGACTGTTAGGCCAGCCCAACGGCGCTTCACAATCAGTTATTCTATGGTATCGAAGATCAAACGAGCACTTCTTTTCCCAAGCGCGATGCTGCATCGTGCAAAACACGCCCTATTGCCAAACTTTCGGTCTCAGAAGGTAGCACCAATGGTAAACGTCCGGGTCATTGGGCTTGAGTTTCAGTGTAGGGATCTTTGCAATAACTTCAACATCGAATGGTAGGTTCTCGACGTCAAACCGGCAGAACGAATAACTCAGCGAGATCCAAAGGCCGTCGTCGACCAAGTGCCGCCTTACGCCTTCCGCCATCCTCAAGAATGCCTCTACGCCACCACAAGACACCGCATCCACCGTGCTTTTGTCGATGATCAGGTCAAACTTTTCAGGCAGGTGGAGCTGGGTCACGTCTGCCACGAGGTAGCGCATCTTCACATCACCGAATACTTGCTTTTCCAGCATCCGACCGCGGTCAATCGCCAGCGGCTCGAAGTCAACGTTGGTGATGTTCGTGAACCCCCGTTGCCGGATATGGTTCTGCAGGTCGCTCGTTCCGAATCCCAGTTGCATGATGCGCGCCGAATCGACCAGATTGGCCAGATATGGGTCCACGATCGACATGAAGGTCGTGGAGGGTGTTAACCACTCGAAGTTGGTCTCGGAGGCGAAACGCTCGCCCCAGTAGCTCTGTTTATCGAAATCGGCGGGCATGTTTTCTGTGGTGCTGCGGGCGACTTTCTTTCCCGGTGAAGTTTTGGACTTTTTGTGATAGAACAACCGGTGAGTGTGAGGGTATTCGGAGGTAAAACCACGGTTTATGCCTTATCAGACGATCCGCTCAAGAGTTTTCAGGAGCCCACATTTACGTAAACTTCAAACCTCCGTGTGACATCATAACTCTGGAAACATAACTAATGCCAGCGCCGTGGGATTGGAATCACGATAAAGATTGTCTAATCGGTTCACACCCAATGCAAGTGATGGTCTGATCGTGACAGTTTCTAAGCAAGCAATAAGATGGCTCTCTACGTGGTCGGTTGTCAGTGAACCTGAAAGACCTTCGCATTGACATGTTCCATTGCCAACTTTTATCCAAGTAACCGACTTTTTGGAATAAGCTACACTGGCATGAGTCGTAAAAACTGTTACCAGGCCTTTGAGGCGGAAATGGCCTGAACTGGCATAATGCCACACAACCTTATGGGGTCGACAGGCATTTAAGACTATCTGACTTTTGAGCGCTACAATTTCTAATGTGTTTCTTTGTTAAATACTCTGGAACTTAGAGGAGAATGAAATGTATCATAGTTAACTGTCTCAGCAATTGTACAAAAATCTATAGGTGTCAAGCACGGGGGTCTTTCACTCATTCCCAAATACGATCTTCAAGTTCCTAACGGCAAATGTCGTGTATCAAGTCATAAGTCGCTTCTTTAAATCCTCCACAGCTTCTCGAATGTTGGCTTCGATATCAAAACCCCACATCTTCTTAGCAGTTGCCTGTACTTCAGCACCCAACTTCTGGAAGTCTTTTCCGTGTTCAGATTGAAGCTCATACAGCTCGCCGGCTCGCCTGCTGCTTTTAATGAGCCACTCACCCCGCTCACGACGATGGGCGTCGAACGTAGCAAACACAGCTTCAATATCAGTGCCGCATTTCACTCCATCCTCTGCTAGAAGCGATGCCATAACTGCGGCATCTTCTATGCAGATGCCTCCCCCGGCGCCTTGGTGCGGTGTAGTGGCATGGGCTGCGTCGCCGATGAGACAGATGCGGCCTTTGGCGTATGTTGGAGGAGGGTGATCGCCAAGGTCGAATTGTCCCCACTGCGCACATTAGATGATTATTCACATCGAATGAGGTCTAGACACCCTTGTAGACTTACTCGGTCGAGGCCCTTCAGTGACTGAATGACCTTCTGGAGACGGGGGCTAAGCCTTTTCACGTCTTCAAGACAGCTTTGCATATCTGCTGGAAGCGTTAGTTGTGTGCCGCTGGGCCAGTCCATGGCGTTGGTGCAATGAGCAACAACGTTCAGCATCGTTCGGCGAGCGATCGGGTAGCTGACGAAATGCACATTGGAAGACACCTGGTAAAAAGTTAGCTTTTCCTACCACTGTACGCTTACCTCGAACGTGTTTCTATTCTTGGGGTCTTCCTCCAGATGATCAAACTTACCCACAGACCGGAAGCTGTCGCTCTCTCCGGGCCTAAGATATCAACAGCCTGGGGCATGGGAATCAGCCCCCGATAGGCGTATTTGTGAGTATAAGTACATTTCGCAGATGGGTGATCGTGCCCAACGACAATTCCACGGGTGTGAGATTTAATCCCATCACAACCGATGACCGCATCCGATTTTGCTGTAGTGCCATCGCTGAAGACCATAAGCAACTTTCCGGTGGCGCCATGGGGTTCTTCGACCCGTTCCAGTTGTTTCTTGAACCGGATCATGCTCTCAGGGATTAGCTCAACCAACCGCTTAAGGAACTGTCCGCGGTGGCAGCCCCTCAATCCTTCGGTTGTATTCCCAAGAGAGAATTGGATGGTGTTGTCGTTCGTCTCGCTTGTGCCGTCGAGAAAATCCCATCGAAATGGAGACTCAGTTACACTCTCAAAGGCTTCTCTGACCGCAGGATCGCAAAACTGCATGGCCCGCACTGCATTTGGCGTTATGCCCAAGCCGACGCCCAGCTCGGTGAATGCATGTGCTTTCTCGTAGATGATGCAGGGCACGTTTCGTTTGATGAGGGATATCGCGAGAATTATTCCGGCTATGCCGCCGCCTATGATCGCTACCTCAAAGCTCTTCTTTTCTGTCGACATGGTGATGGGGTACAGCTAAGTGTGCCGGTGCACAAGATCCTAAAGAGAGACATTAAATGATTAGGAAAGAATTGTGTTGCCTAGAACATCGTGCAGTATTAAGGTTCGACCGGAATTCGGATGTGGCCAATCGATGAACCTTCCTTGATAACCTTCCTTCACATCCCTGGCACATACACGGACCTAATTCCGTTGTTCAAACGACCTAACTTACACCTTTTGATCACTTTACATTTGATGGTGGTCTAAAGATTGTAGGAAACATCACATAAGTTTGATATATTGTTACAGTAGGGTCCGCGGATGTTTCGTACTACGTGAGTGAAACAATGCTGGATACAAATAAGCTGGTAACACAGCGATACGTCAAAAGCTCGCAACAAGCGCATTTGTTAGGTAATATTGGTTCGTCCGAGATGCGGAGGAAGCGACGGATCTAATGCCGGTGCAGTAAGCTGACAAGACACTTATTCACGTTAATAGAAGATAGCATCCATAAGGGGCAGCGTTGAAGGCCTCGGTCTCGAAATCCGAGCCCATTTATCCCTCAAGCATGACATACGAGATCCTACTTATTGAAGTGGTTCGACCTTTGTCTTACAACGCGGGTGTTGCGGTGTAGCGCTTTGTGGCGCAAGCTTTTCGGCTATGAAGCCACATCCGGCACGACTCATGTCGTCTGAGAAAACTATATCTAGCCGTCTCGTCGCCTCAAAGATGATTCTAGATGTCAGCCACTTTTCCACATCACTTTGCAGACGCTTGAGTTCCTCACAATCATTCAAGGTTGAATATCATCTACTAGGTTGTGTCTATTGTACATTGGTAGGACTGGGTGTCAAAATTCCGGGTGGGCATTCCGCTATTCGGAATCCTACATTTGTTTACGGCTAATCTTCTTCCAGTTCGCGACGGAGCGTCCATCCCTCAGACACTTAGCGAGCAACGGTTGGGTTCAGCCATCTATGATCACAATGTAAATGACGTCTCATCTCTGCCCTCAGCCCTCAATTTCTTATTGGCCCTCGTGAGCATGATCTTCATGATCACACAAGTAGCGATACTCAAGGCGGAAGAAGCCATCATCAATAGATTTGCCATTACATACCGTGGCTCATCTTTTGATTGGAAAAAGTAAGGGCTCCAAATATTCCCCATGTGGCTAAGCAGATTGATGATGGCCGTCGCGCAGGCTCTCTTCTCAGGCGTCTGGTTCAACGTTGAACTAGCCCAACTGAAAACCTGGATATGTGTGTCAGCAATCGGGGTTTTTTATTTTATTTTTATTTTTTGCCGTTCTTCACTATCAAAAGGATCATTTACCATAGCGTTTGAGCTAAAACAACCACAAATGTAAAAGAATGCTGCAACATAACGCGCAGCATTGTTTACTGTTGAGACCGAAATGATGAAACCAACACAAGCCACGGCTTGCGGCACTGAGATATGAAAGCCACGCTCTTGGCGACGATCCGAGGACCATGCCGTGAAGAAGGCAACGCCAGTGGCAAGAAGGTAAGGCGGTGCGGTCAGAACAAGAGTCAGCGTGTTGTTCCCAAGCTTGAAACCCTTGACGATGGTAGGGAAGAAGTTGTTGAAGCCGTAGGCGCTATGGTTTGCTGTGAGCATGACAACCTATGGGTATCCTGTCAGCACTCTATTCTATCTATCTAAAAGCCTTGAAATGTATGACTCACAAAAACCCATGTTCGGGGATCCTTCACGGAAAGCTTTAGTCCAGTCCAGACGCTGGAATCCGCCTCAGGCAAAGAGACCCGGTCTCTCCGGATGCGTTCCACGGCGACCTTCTGTTCCGCTTCTGTGAGCAACCATTTTGCAACACCCGACTTCTGTCCAGGAAAGTCAGGAAGCAGCATAAACCCCAAGATTGCGGCGGCAAAACTGCCTGCTCCTTCGATGATGAATAGCCATTGCCGGCCTGCAATTCCCCTGATACCCTCAAGACCAGAAAGAACACCGGCTGCAATAAGTCCAGAGAACGCAGTCGCGAGAAGCACACCCGAGTACAAAACAGCAGTGCGAAAGGCGAGCTCTCTTCGTGGATACCAACAACTCAGTAAGTACATAGCTCCAGGGAAGAAAGGAGCCTCGGAAATACCCAAGAAGAAGCGGATGACGAGCAAGTGGGAATAGTTGCTGGCTCCAGCTGTTGCTGCTGAGATGCATGACCATAGTGCTGTCCAAACAGGAATGTAGATGCCGGGCCGAGTACGGGTGAGGAGCATATTACTAACATACTGTGAGCGCTGAGTCAACTCCAGTTGGTTAGTCGCCTGCTTTCTCTTACCTTGGTAGTTGCATCAACATGTAGCCTGTGTTGAGGATGGAAACCGCCACATTGAATTGGTTCCCTGATAGACCGAGGTCCGCTTCGAAGGTGCTCAGCCGCGCTTGTCTAGGAAATGAGATACCTAAGCTTCTGAACCTGTTTCACATACTTACGTGGGGCTTACGCAATGTTGTTTCTGTCAAGGTAGTTGAAAAGATACAGAAGCCAGACCTAGCCAGAGTCAGTTATATGGCCGAAAGATAGCTAAGTTTGATTTACCACAGGAACCAGCGTGAGATCGAGTTTCTTCACGAGACTCTTCTCATGGGCAGCAAATTCTTCCTCAGACATGCCGATACCATCGTCTTCGACATCCTCCTCTAACGCAATGTCCTTTTCACCCACCGGCAACGAGGAATCGAGATGGTCGAAAGTTGGCCCTAGCGCTTCTTGTTTGCTGTCGGTCATGTTGATGCCCATGATTGCTACTACAGTCTTCCCTTTCCTTCCCTGAATCAGGCTTTCGAGATAGCAAGAAGAACGTTAGCTCAAATAATTATATAGAAGACAAAGAGAAATGGAGGTTGTAGAAAGGCCCTTTGAGTTGTCATGGCTTGAGAAACGCTGTCTGGTTTTAAGTGTTTTTAACACCCGACTCGCAAACATCAGCTATCAATCAGACATAAAGAACATGCTGGCTTCGGTCTGCATCAAGGGCTAGCACAGAGGTTACCCCGCACAACCTCCAAACAACCCCAGATTCTGGTATCCCACCACTGAGACACGGTAATTGAGTTCAGAAAGATTACGATTGGAAGCTACCGCTACCGATATCTCCAATTTTTGCCCCGGACGCGTATTCGAAAGGTTCATCCATCCATGGTGCTGCTGTGGGGGAATCGATCCTAGCAGGAAGCAACGTTCCGAGATATAGATCCTTCTCTCTGGTTTAATTCAGGCTGCGCCCATAGTTGTTCAAGCCACGGGGCTATCCGTGTGTTGACGGACTAGACCGCCAAGGGGAGATATCCAGGTGCCACTTTAAGGATTGCTCCGTGGTACTGCTTGGCTGGCAGTTCTGAATGAGGCAACAAGAGGCACTCACGACACCGAGTTTCCGCCCCATAGTCACGTCCTTGGAAGTGATGGACAAAAAGAAATACCGACGGCTTTCTATTCCCGCGTTATGTCACATTAACATTATCCAGGATCGTATGGATCACGACGCCGATTTAAGTAAGGCGTTGGGAGACGGGAAGTGCGGTTTGACGACGACTCAGGACGTTGTGATTTAGTGTGTACAGATATCTGCCGCTCGTATTTGTATTCTCTATTGGTCTACCGGATACTCCTTTAACCGTTAGCAACCCTGAGAAGTATTGAGTCAAGTACTTTATCAACATTTGACCTTGACAAACAGCTGGGAAGTGCAATATTTTGCTAGATGGCTTTCTCAAAATCGACAGACTTATGTTACGTCACCCAGGAACTTGGCACAGAAGTGGACTTCGCAATAGGATTGTGGTGATATCAGTATAGTCTACTGACCTATCATGGGCAGTACTTTCCTGAATCTGCTATCTTTCTGAAGGCAACACGCTTAATGTAATTAAGCGCGCTCCCAGCCCTGAGCCATTCGATCTGGTTCAGTTCGTACGAGTGGTTCAACTTTGTCTTCCACCTGGAACCCTCCTTCGTCACGACCTCCATCGTGACTTGTTTTCCAGGCTGCAGTTCTCCGTCCTCGACATCCAACAAGGTTATGTGATCTCCATCCTTGATCTTTGCATAGTCACCAGGGTCATTGAATGTAAGAGGCAGCATGCCCTGCTTCTTCAAGTTTGTCTCGTGGATCCTTGCAAAGCTCTTGGCAATGACAGCAACGCCTCCCAGATATCGCGGCTCTAGGGCAGCATGCTCTCGCGAGCTACCCTCTCCGTAGTTGTTATCTCCGATGATGCACCATCTAATGCAAGCCGCCTTCATACTTTGCGCGGTCTGGGACACGGGCTTGACTAATTGATCGACAGGGTCCTTCGCTTTGCCGATCATCTGAAACGAGCTTGCGTCCGGCAGAAATGCGTTGGTGGCACCGAGCAGCATGTTGTTGCTAATGTTCTCCAGATGGCCACGATACTTGTACCATGGACCGGCAGGAGATATGTGGTCGGTGGTGCATTTTCCACGAACCTTGATTAATATGTTCATGTCGCTCGCTTGTCCGGTCTGCCAGGGGTCAAAGGGCGCCAGAAGTTGAAGTCTGTCACTGCTTGGGTGGATGGTAACTTTTAGGTCCGAGGTGTCAGACATGACAGGCGGTTGGAAGCGGTCAGCCCCCGGGGAGAAGACCGGGGGGAGTTCGTTGGCTTCTGGTGGGGAGAATCTGAAAACTGTAGACTCGCCAGACGTACTTGGTACAGAGATGGCATCAGTGAATGGGTTGAAGGTAAGGTTGCCGGCGAACGCGAATGCTGTAGCGAGCTCGGGCGACGTGACGAAGGAGTGAGTTGCGGGATTGCTGTCGTGGCGACCAGTAAAGTTTCTGTTGAAACTGGAGATAACAGAGTTCCTTTCGGCCCCTTGAACATCGACATCTTTGCGGTCCCATTGACCGACACATGGACCACAGGAATTGCTCAACACAGTGGCGCCAGCTTGCCTCAAAATATCCAGAATGCCTTCCTCTTCGGCCGTTGCGCGAATCTGCTCACTGCCAGGGCTGACCAAGAAGGGCGTCTTGGTTTTCTCCAAGCCAGCCTCTCTCGCTTGGACGACGAGATCACGGACCTTCTCGAGGTCTTCATACGAGCTGTTGGTACAGCTTCCCACCAAGCTACAGCTTAGCTCCGAGGGCCAAGAGCTCTCGCTGACGTGTTGCTTGAATTTTGAGAGCGGATGGGCCAGATCGGGGGTGAAGGGGCCGTTGATGTGAGGTTCAAGCGTTGACAGGTTAATCTCGATAACGTCGTCGTAGTATCTGTCGCTACCCGTATCTGCCACAAGGAGTTCCTTCTTGAAAGTTTCAGCGTATCTTGCTATGTCCTCTCGATTCGTCGCTGACAGATATCGCGACATGGCTTCAGAATAGGGGAATATACATGATGTAGATCCGATCTCCGCAGACATGTTGCAAACTGTCGCCATGGCAGTCGCTCCTAAGGTGTTGGTGCCAGGGCCGAAAAACTCGATAATTTTGCCCTTGCCTCCAGACACTGTCAGGATACCCGCAAGTTTGCATATGATGTCCTTGGATGAACTCCATCCCTGGAGCTTGCCAGTTAGACGAACACCAACGACCTTCGGGCACGCGAGCTCCCAGGGCATACCGGACATCGCGTCAACAGCGTCAGCGCCGCCAACGCCAACGCCTAGCATACCCATTCCCCCAGCATTGGGTGTGTGCGAGTCAGTACCGATTATGAGCCCGCCAGGGAACGCGTAGTTCTCGAAAATGGTTGTGTGAATTATTCCCGCTCCAGGCTTCCAGTAGCCAATCCCATATTTTTTTGCGGCACTGCTGAGGAAAGCGTAGACCTCCTCATGGTCGCTTGCGGCCCGCCTGAGATCCTCTTCGTCTCCATTTTCGGCTACGATCAAGTGGTCACTGTGTACTGAAGTCGGTATTCTGACCCGCGGGAGGCCGGCGCTGATGAATTGCAGAAGCGCCATTGTCGCCGTGGCGTCATGGCAAGCAACTCGATCTGGACGTAGGCGCAGTATCGTCTTTCCACGCTGGATGTTTTCGAGTGACCAGTCATCATCTCCTGGAATCAGACGGCTGTATAGAACTTTCTCCGAGAGAGTCAGGGGGCGTCTCGTGGACCGTTGAACGTCGCGGAGAGCTTCCAGGCGCAACTCGTAATCTAACGTATTGTACTGAATAGTCAGAACGGTATCGAGAAACTATATAAACAGCACTTAAAACTCACAGGCTCTAATGGGCTCAGGGCGACTCGTCCAGCTGGAGTCGCAAAACTTCGTTTCCGCGCCGCGCAAGGCTTCTGCCTCAAGGACAAATAAGCTTTCGACCGAACTTTTCTCAACGACAACAACGACATGTTGATAATATTCGCAACGATGCGTCAGTCCAGATGCCGGGCAGCAATTCCTCCATCTTTTTCATTTGGTCTGGTCGCCTTGTAGGTGTTGAACATTCCGACGACAACAATTCGCGACAAGTCTGATCCGAGGTCAAGGACGTCTGGAAAGCTCCGTCTCAAAGTGCCGTAATAGATCAGCAACGGAGTAGTCCGTGTGAGGCCAGGTGATATGAGACGGAATGCTCCGTCCAGTACTGAAATGTGGCAAACAGACGGAGCCACCCGCATAACCCCCTTTCAATGCCTCTCCAATCGCGCGTTGTCTTCTTGGATCTGTTCATTGTATATAATGCTGGCGGGGAAGGGCGTATTTAATAGCCTGGATGTGGAAAATTGCCCATTTCATAAGGGTCGCCAATGCCGGCCAATGGAAAGCTCCAGCTGAAATCGGACTTGTCGAAGTCAGCTAGAAAGGTTTCTATCTCCGGAACGTAGTCGTTGGCTCCTGGATGAAAGGAGCCGTCGGGGTAAACGCCTTGCCAGTGCACAGAATCCTGGGGATGTGAGATGCCCACAGAAGACCCTGACATGTTTTGCCAGGATGTGTCTGTTCCGTTGAGCGGAATATGTGAAAGGCTTTCTTGCTGGCTGGTTGCTTCATAGACTGGTCCATCTTCTTGCTGTCCCATGGCATGCTGTTCGTCCGCCGAAAGAGGAGTGAAGAGCCGGGGGTTCTTGGACGGCATATTGCCGGTATACAGTTTGCGAATTGTCAAATCGACGATGGCGCCAAAGCTTTTCTGTCCTTTCTTGGCGGAAGGCCACCACTCACCGCCAACAGTCAAAAGACCTGAGCATGCGCGCAGGCTTCTTGATAGGTCTGCGGTTGATGCGTTCTGTCGAACAGCTGGGCATGTCCAAAATGAGTAGATTAGCGTCGCCCCAGCGGCAAAGATGTTCTGAACTGTTCGCCACCCGTGGTGTAGACCTTGCATGTCGTGTAACGCCTGATAGTCATGGAGTATAGATGCAGCATTGTTGAAGCAGACTTGAAGCGACTCTGGGGGCGGGTTTCGTACTGCCTGTGACGGCTGGAAGAGCATGACCATTGATGTATGGTATTTGATCTTTAGCTTCAGCCGCCACATGCGCCGCTGACGATTGTCAAGACCCAGAAATTTGAATGGTTCTTCGGAAACCCTTTCCCACCAACTAAACAGCTCGTCCTTGAGTCTGGTCTGCTGGATCGTTGGGTTTTGTGGCAGTGCAAACCATGCAGAGTCGCACGGAAGATGATACAGTTGCAACTTGATGTCAGAAATAACGCGATCCAGCTCGAATTGAAATCTTGCGAACTTTAGTACCGCTGCTGAAAAAGAAGACAGCATCGGGCTGCTCGTTGCACTGAGACGTCGAGGCGATTGTGGTTCGGGCATTTTGACATCGAATGTTTCGTCGCGGAAGCCAAGCGGTCGTCCCTGAATAGAGGACACCGACCTATGTTTGTTAACACATCAACTCAAAACGATAAAAACACTCTTCCGTCCTTACCTGTCCAAGGAATACATAGTGAAGAATGTCAGACGTCTGATTTGCTGATTCTTAATATCATCTGGATTGGCAGCTGGTGGCGGTTCCCGGTGAATGCCCAATTCAATGCAATGTGCAAGCCCGATATGAACAAGGGTGAATAGATTGACTTCTGCGGGCGTCAGCATACCGTGCACTATCAAGGTCACCAGGGCCTGAATCGATGACAGTGATATCTGCGAGAAGCAATCCTTGGAGAAGTGTAACGCAGTCCGATAGAATCTCTCCGGCGGGAAGTCATAGACCCGTGACCTGACTTTGACAATGGCCGCGATGTTGAATACCATGAATAGGACAAATGCCACGACAGGCATAGGTATCGAGTGAAACTCTGAGCCACTGGGTATTCTTTGCCGTCCGTTCCACTGAAAAGCTTGGACTGAACTGGGCCATCCATGAGGAAAAGGGTCTTCGTCTATCGAGCATTGATAGGTTGCGTAAAGGGCATCCAGAGCGCTGAGTAGAGAACTTGGTTCAAGAACCGGATAGTCGGGGTGTATCCATCGGATGTAAGTGTGTACCAACGTCACGGCATCTTCTTTCTTTGGAAGCTCCTATGACGAAAAGCACGTCAGCGTCGTTTTTAACCAATGGTAGAGACAAACTAGAGAACGAACCTGTCGTAGGAAGATATGTAGAGAACGATTGTACTGTTGCGAGGCGCTGCCAGGAACATGAGCTGAGGTGTCATGCCATTCAGAAGACGGGCCTTGGGCTGGGACATCGTCCAACAGAGCCGCAGAAGTCGACCCAACACTCGAAGGAGATACCCCAATGAGATTTGTGAATAGCACGCCGGAGCTTGAACCCAAGTAGTGCTTCTGATTAGAATCCGAGTTCAGAGACAGCATCCCTAGGTTCATCGCGACTGAGTGTGCGCGGTCGGGGAACTGCTCGTCGTGGTCGTAGGAGCCCGCGGCCTCCGCGGGTCGCTTTAGTCCCATCCTATGGGGTCCCAGACTCAAGGTCCGTCCCGCAGGTTGACTACTTCCGCGGCCAGACCGGAGCGAAGATGTCGAGACGGCGTCATCGTCATGATCCACACCTCCGGCACTGGCCGAGCCTTTAGGGTCCGGAAAGGCGTCGATTTGCGGACCTTGCGATATGTCGACATCAGGGAGTCGTTGCTTGATGATGTCTTCGAGCCATTGAATCCTAGCACGCGCGGCACTTGCGAAGCTGTACCCGGGGGCCACCCGTCAGCGAGGGACTTTTGCACCAGCTCAACTATGCAGTCGGGATCACTCCGTCCGCTCGGGAAAGGCCCGCTTTGTGGACATGATGGATAAAAAGAAATCGTGTTACACTTACTTGCGAGGCACCAGTAAGCCTGAATTCTGGCTGTCGACATCAAGGCAAGTCTCGCCAGCCTTCGCGCAATTCGTACAAGCAGGGACTTCTCCATCACACTGAAAAGAGATGAGCAATGTCAAACGATTGGGCCGGAGCAACGCGATGAATTGGTCCCAGTCAGCCCAGGCTAAGAACAAGCGCCAGGGGAACAGGGACCTCAGGTGATCAGTAGAGCGGAAAATGGGAGAAAGTCTTACCTTGATGCGTCTTGTGCGACAACGTCGACAGGCCAGCCGGACCTTTTTGGGCGGATTCACCCGCGTAGCCATGATTGGCAAAAAGAAAGGCGTGGTACTGATTGCTGGTGTGATTATGACTGGTGTGTCGAGGTTGGAGCTGCTAGAATGGACTTGATTGATGAGAAAATGAATTGAGGACGCACGCCGCGCAGACCTGCCGCACTTAGGTGAGTTACCAGGGTACATGGTACATCTACTGGATCCGGGATGATGGGACTCTGTTAGGGGCTTGTCACATCAACACTCCTCTCGCCATATCGATCAACGAGGGGCATGTGGCTTGGGAGTCTCTTTTGGGCTAAAGGTATATTAAATGACGGCGGTAATATCCACCCGTAAGCTCTGCTCAAAAGGAAAAGACCAGGACCATAGGGGCTCGGTCAAACTGTAGCGAAAGCCAGACTGCGGTCTCTCGTGGTCATGGCAGCTCACAACAGCACCTGGGATGAAATGAGTGACCAGTACGCACAATTCCAGCGGTGGCTTAGCACTACATTTGTGTGAACTGCCTAATCGAACGCTAGACTCGCGGTCCTAGTCCCCATCGTCTCACAAAATCCTCGGTATTATGTGGGGTGATGGATGTCTAGTGTCCAATGATTATGGTTTTATCGGTACTGTGCCGTGGCTCTGCCTGTGCGCCGGGTGCTATGCTAGGTTTATCGTTTGTGGGACGGGGTACATCTCAAAAGCCGCAGGTCGTTCATCAAAGGCATGTACTGTACCGGTGTGACAGGTGGGGTGCCAAAAATCTGAGATCATGTAAACCTACTTGGCCCAGAGTTGCGTTCTTGTTTTTGTCGAACGGGGCATATAACCCCGCTGTCTACATCTTCTACACATCGTTATCTAGGGACAATACCACTGCCAAAGCAGTCATGACGGTTATCTGTACTATCGTTTGTGACACAAGGCCTCCTGGCTCCTCCATTGCCCTTTTCCTGCCTGTTGAAGAAATTAAAACGTCATTGTACAATAGATGATGAAACTCAGGGCTCCAGAAATCTAGATGATGCGAACACGAATTTGCTCAGTTATTTGTCTTTCGTGCCAATGCTTTCTGTCTCAACTCACACTCAATCTGGCCAAGCGGGGGTCGTGCCTTCGTTCATAGACCAACGACTCCTGAATCGCGTCCTGTGGTGGTGGCACACTGCCACATTCCGCGGTTGACTGTGGCCCCTCTAAGGCTTGTATGTTTGTCTTGACGACATCGAACGGCATGGTGGCGGAAACAGCGACAACCGCCCCCCTCAGCAGCAGCTCCGGCCAAGACAGGAGGAAGCCCTCCCTGCCAATGTGCTCCATTGGCGGATTAATAAAATCCAACACAGCATTGTAGGTGGTGAAGCGCATAGATTTTTGTCAGGGGCCACGATAGTCACGCTCTTCGCAACACCTGCCGTGACAGCTGCTAGCATATTGGCAGCCTTGGTTGGCTTGCGTCCCTCGGCAGGTTGCTTCTAATGCCGTCAAAGGTGAGCAATTGTACGCACGACTTTGACGCATTTGAGACACAGAGCGCACCGGCCCCGTGTAAAGCAATGTAGGGCCAGACGTACGCATGGCTGAGACGAGGATTCTTTAATGGCGAATGGGACGAACCTAAAAGCTCCTTCCGCACGATACTATTTTACTTCGTTGGAAACCTCGCTCATTTAGCTTGCTTTCAGATTGGCAAAGCCTCAGGTGGAAATCCGCCCGCATTCCGTTCTCGTGTTGAGATAAAGCTTCAGTGTAAATGAACGCAAACATACCGTGACAAGACACTCGACAAACCCTGTAGCTGCGCTGGCCATCACAGACCGAAATGGGTTCGGCAGCGCAGACGATCTTCGGCTCGACTTGAATCAACATCAACGAATATTTCTGAAGGATCCTATTCTCAAAGTTATCTAACACTACTGCAGCTGCGCGCGATGGAAAACAGATTGACGGAAAGTCCTCGCATTTCCTGGCGGCGGCTAGAGTGGAGCCATCTGATCAGAAAGCTGCCTTGAGCATATCTGTTTGCGGAGCTCCACCGCCTGTTTTTCAGACGACAAAGAGCGGCCCTATTTACCTAATTTGCCAGAAACACGACCACTCGAGTGGCTAAAACGACACGTGCACAGTGAAGCTAAGGTTTCCAAATCGCCGTTAGCAGCGCTGCGGCGGAAGAATCGGATGGACCGACACGCGCGATGCGTGGATCCCATGCCTTCCGCGGATTCCACGCGTTACGTGGGCGTGGCTGGGCACTGGTGGCGCGTGTGGAGGTGTCCGAAGCAAAGGAGTTATCCTTACCATCACGGAGCTATCCGTTTCCTGCACAGCGCAGACACAAATGGAGCTCCGCATGTAGGAAAACTCCATGGCCCACTTCCGAGCAATCTGACGATGAGGTAGCGTGTATTTCCTAGATTGGGTATTATACCAGCAACTTGCAAACAACCGTCAAGGCTATGTCCCTCTAAGGGCCCGGCCTGAAGCCCGGAAGATAAATGGGATAAGCGATACAATAATCAAGTCATCTTTCGTCTAGCAACTAGAATTAATGTCTGGCAACTAGCAGCCAAGAGAGCCGAAAACTAATCACAAAAAGATTCACAATGGCACCCTTGACAACCCGTACCGGACGAAAAGATAACATTCTGTTTCCCCGTGGAGGCTGGGATACTCACCACCACATTTTTGATCGTAAGTTGACTTTTTAGCTTCATGGCTCTTACTTTGGTGGAACAAATATAAAGATAAAAACGTTCAGTGTAATGACAGTCGGCCCGCTATAGCTGAGTCATACCCTTACAGCGCGAACAGACACCTCACTCCCCCTCCCGCCACCATCGCCGCGTTCGAAGTGTTCAAGAGAAGCCTTGGCATCACGAAGTCCGTCCTCACACATGGCTTGTCCTATGGGGATGACTGTACCTCGTTGAAAGCATTTATATCGCAGCTCGGCAGCCAAAAGACTCGTGCTATTGGCGTCATCAACCCTGAAAAGACGAGTGACGGGGAAATGCTCGCCATGCATGAGGCTGGTGTTCGAGGCGTTCGGGTGAACCTGTATCAATACAATGCCATGGAAGATGTTGAGATGCGGAAGGTTGCTCTGCTAGCTCATCTGAAGAGAATCGCAGGCCTGTCATTGCCTTGGAGTTTGACAATGACGACAACCCGAACCGATTTTTGGGGTATCTTGGAGCCGTTTGTCCGGGATGTCATTGCAAAGCAAGGCATCAAGCTGGTGACAGATCACTTCGCCCTGTTAAAGACCCCGAGCCTTCTTCCGGCGGAGTACCGCGATGACTTTACAAAGCAGCCTGGCTTCGACGCTATAATGAGACTGGTCAGAGATGGCCACTTATGGGTCAAGCTGAGCGCCCCTTACCGTATCAGCGAGGAAAAGCCAGCCTATTCTGATGCCAAATATCTGGTCCGCGCATTTTTGGATGTAAACAGGCACCAAGTACTATGGGGCAGCGACTGGCCGCACACTCCACGGATGAAGGTGCGCACTCACGAAGCGGCGATGGAAGAAACGCCGTATCTCGAGGTGGACGATGCAGCCTGGCTCAAGAGTCTGAGATCGTGGCTCTCGGACGAGGAATGGGATCTGTTGATGATCCAAAACCCGAGCCGTCTGTTCGGACAATAAAAAGATGATGACATTGGTCGAGTGGAAGGCAACACTATCACGGAATAAATCAACACGGTAAACTCCACCATCTAGTCCTCACTAGCAAACTCCCCTCTAGTTACTTTCTGTTACGAGAGAATGGCACGGTTCTGTTGCCGTCAGCAGATTAAGCACGCAATGAACCAAATTCACTAGCGAGAACAGGGTTAACTTGGTGGTTAGCTAAGGCCCATATACCCAGCGAGAATCTATTTGTTTTGCCTTACATTCCTGATAAGATCGCCCATTGAGGCTCCCTTTCTCAATTCAACAAACATTTTCTCATCGACCTCCGCCCGCTCCTGACACAGAACAACCACCTTCTCCAATAGAGATACAGGCGTAACCACAACACCATCAGAGTCGCCCACCAAAATATCACCAGGGTTGATCCAGAGATCACCATTGAATTGGAGTGGCACGTTCACTCGGGATGCGCGAGTGAAGGTGTTGGATCCAAGAATTGAGGTACCTTGTGCGAAGACCTGATATAACATTTAGGTTTTCCAGAATCAGCTGACTATGATGGGGCATATGAGCTTACCGGGAAACCCATCTCGTTGTGCTCGCCAACATCCCTCGTCCGGCCATCGATCACGACACCCTGGGCACCCAGGTACTTGGCTCTTGTGGACATCAGGCCACCCCAGCAAGCCGACGGCAATCCTTTAGGTTGTTGAATGTACATAATGCCGCCTTCCTGATTGTGGTCTACAAAATGCTTATCGAGCTTCGGTGCTGAGGTATCACTCATCTCAACCATCTGCACCGTTACAGCAGGACCAAAGACGCGTGTCGAGGCGCCAGGTGAGAACATGCGAATGCCATCAAGAAAGCCGCCTTGCGGGTACTTTAGCTTTACCAGAGCATCTCCAATCTAATCAATCGTAAGTAATGCCAACGAGAGACTGGCTGACTCCACCCGACATGGTGTGGCAATGGCTCGCACTTACGTCACAAGAGGTGAACTTCCGGAGAGCTTCCAGAGCGCGCGAGGACATTGCGGTGTTGGGCTACTTTTCCTGAAGTTTACAAGAAAACTCCTCGAAATCGATGCCCTCGGTTTGCTGTCAATTGATTCCCGACCAGTAATTTCGAAGTTGTTGAGTCTGGTAAAGATGCGGAGTCGGAATTGTTTACTGTAGCTCCGACCTCCGCCCGATCCGAGTTGTGGTGCAACGGGTAATCGCCGAAAGCTCGGACTAGATGGTATAAACCCGGTCGGGGATACTACGCCTTCTTCATCGATGATGGAGCACTCCGGTCATGACACCAGAGCCAGTACAATGCAAGTACATGAGCTAATTCTATATTGTCAGATGCATGTGAAACTCACCCATGTATTTGCCAACTTCGGGGTGGGAGCCCGCGGGTAGTGCCGGTGCCTGCTTTCGGTCATCTAGGTACGTCTTGTCCACCTCCCTCTGGGCCCTCAACTAGACGGCAACATCCGACGCACAACACCAGACCCCCGGCAACCAACTTCGCGGGTTTCTGAAATTAGTCTTGATGTTAACACAACTATTCCCATTCACTTGCAAGTCTTACGCGCTTGTGGTTCAACTGGGGTCATAGCTCGCCGTGAGCCGACCGACCACTTACTATAAATAGGTTCAGAATCGGAGCCAAAAGATAGATCAAGGCCAAAAAGAACATGCTTGGGACGCGCTTCCCATGAACCCAACCTGATTCGAACAGATAACCTTTCGATGACAGTCCAGAACTGGAGTCGAACGCGCTACCGTTGCGCCATGGGTCCGAGGCGATGCTATCGTATACCGCTGTGGATACTAGATTGCGGGTGCATGCCAGAATAGGAGGGCAAACACTGTAGAGGAACATGAGCAGATCCATGGCATAGGAACCATGTTTATATGCTTCTTGTGAACTGTATTCAGCTAGGAATTTTTCGTCATTTGGTAATGAATATCAGTCGATGTCTACAAACCAAGTACAATTGCAACTTCAAGCAGTCGCAAGAATTGTGATAGCTGAGAGAAGTGTATTAATTACGGCCAACACGCTGGACGCCACGATTTTTTATTATCATTTTTTTGGCCATCTTTAAAGATAGGGCCTGGTTGAAGCGTATTTAGCTCCTCATATACTATTCACCTGGTGTTAGGCGTGGAGGCCTTGACATAGCGACTAAAGTTCGTGTTGAGCATTCCGTCCAGTGGCGATGTGATTAACTGCTGCCCCGCCTTGTCGAAGTTTTAGCTCTCAAGGCTTTTCTGTTGCTGAGAAACTGGTCTGAAGACGAGCCCACTTGCCGCGACGATTCATTGACTGCCATGAGCAAGCGACGCGGTGGCAACGGTCTCAACAGTTATCGACCTTTAACTACACAATGAAGGTGGATCATACTACCACGTTATGTGCCTCATAAAGGTCTACAGATTTGCCGGTAATCTATATGTGTGGAGAATGGACGATGAGAATACTGGAAGGGTCGACGTAACCTGCAAAGATATCGACATTATGTCTGTGTGAATCATTTACGGCTGTTGAATCTGTCGACGGTGTTGATGGTCACAGCAACAGTCAAATCATGGCAATGAGGACACAAAGCTTCAAAATCTGAGACATCTATGTGCGGTCACTGGACTTGGACGTTTGTTCCTCGAGAGCGGAAAGGGAATGGCGAAATGTATGCTATATGCGCTGTGGGCATTGATGTCAGGGGGCTCGGTACGAAGTGAGAAGGTCAACGGCAAGATAGGTGTAAACTGATGACTGCATTTATCTCTGGCCTTCT
>LFIW01000612.1:0-74610 GCA_001625285.1 Colletotrichum incanum
TGCACACCACCGCCAACACACACACACACACCCCCCCCCCCCCCCCCCCCCCGGCTCCATACCGTACGGGAGCACTGTATGATATCCATGCTCTCCCGCCCTCCCGCTGAACCTGTGGATCTACTCTCTTGGGTTCAACCCCCGACTCAATTCACTCAAATACTTACTTGTGTTTGCGGCACAGATTCACAAATACCGCGTGAACAGCATTTGAGATTGGGGAAAATTCAGCCCCCAACCAATTCAGGCCCGAACCCCTAAAGCGCTATGATAGAATTTGTATGAAGTCCACGGTCGCATCTCATAAATCCAGGAGTGACTTGCTTCTTGCAAGCGTCTCTTTAATCGTCGACAAACTCAAATCGCCTGAGGATCGAGAAGACCATCCACATTGGACGTATCGCGACGAAAGACAAGTACGAAATCGAGGTTGCATTCAGGATATCAATGACAAAGGGGCCGGCCCCTGGGAGTCGTGCGTGGACAACGCCGTCCATTGTGATATCGATTGTAATACGACTCATGGAAGATTGCCAAGCACACCACAGATAAGCCACTCCCCAGAGCCGATTCGCCTCGCCCTGTCAACTGCGAAATGGGTGCCTTTTTCGACATGCCACTAGTGGAGCGCGTGTTGACGGACCGAAACCACGATGACCTGCATCAGTCTCGCTCAGGCCATCTGCGCCGCATCGCCATGCGATCTGACTGGGAACCTCCCCAGGGTCTCTCAAACGATCATAATACAATGTTTCTGTCTTTGGGACTCGTCAACACCTTCATAATCCTCTTCCATCGTCGTGATCCACTGGCTGACATGAGCAGAAGAGTCATCCCTCCACAACAGTAGTGCGAAGCTCGCATTAGTCCGTCATCATGTGAGTGCGCGTGAAGATATGTTTCTGGTCAACTCATTGGAGAGTATAGGCGTCGCACTGGAGACATGTGTGTGGAGTCTCAAGTCTCAAATGCCACACATATGAAGAGGGCCACCGAAGTTGGGAGTGCCAATTCGCCCGGAGAAGGCAGAGACTACTATCCAAACCACACCATCCTCCCACTCCAACCTTCAACAACCCCCTGGTTCAGTTGCGGATGAGGGGGTGTGCAAGATGCACTGTGCCCTCGTTGGGGTTAGCCATATTCGATGATCTTCCTCCAGGATCAGAAATTGAACGCGGACGCCCTGCCCAATTGCCTTGGAAACTCGCACAGTCTTGCATAGGATTCCCAATGGCCATCGGGTAGACTCGGCCGCGATGCAAATTTATCGACAGTTGCTTCTCCATTGCCGGGGCCTCCTTCCACTCTTCGCATCTCACCAATTTGCCCGTCTCACTGGTCGACGCTTCACTCTTCTGGAGGTCAGGTGTTTCGGTGCGCGACCCGTCTCCGGTCGGACAAAGATTTGCTTGAATGCCGTTAGATGGATTGAGACATGGCGAAGTAGAGAAAAAAGGGCTCTTGATCTGTCCGAGACATTGTGGCATCGTCGGACACGCCTCCCTGGCTCACGGACTCCATCGGATGAGGTCATTCACAAATATGCCAGGCAACGTGAAGAGTCGGTGAAGAAGACAAGACATACGTTTGTCCCGTCGATTCATGCCACGGCTCCTCATGTCTCGGGGACGCATCGAACACCTCTTGGAATGGACATGGAATATGGAGACACAGTAGCGGGAGCGTGCTTTTTTGCTTCCCTGCAGAGCGTCACACTGCTAACGCAAGAATGGGGTTGTTGTTCACAGCATCTTTAGGCTGTCTATGACTCAGCGATAATAGTCGGGGCTGGCCTTTACTTCGTCTTTCCAGCGCATTTCTTGCCCCCTTGCTTGTGGAGTATGCGCGCTGCTTCACCGACCCTAACACACAGAAGCATATGTCGCGCAACTCGAAGTTTGCCAGCCGGAGAGGGGGCTGGGACTTCTGGTACGGGATGTGGCTGCCGTGACAGCAACAATTGCTCCTTGTACTGATCTCGTTTCAATCCCTTTGTCCTGATTAAACGGGCAATGCCTCACCAGATACCCTGCTATCAGATCCTATCGAAATCATGTGAAATGGTAAGAGCTGATTCCTCCGTAATCCGATATGGCAGCACTATCAGATATCACCACGACCCAATCCGTCGAGCTACAAGAGTGTGGCAGCGCTCACCTCTCACCATACATTGCATATTAGTCTCAACTGCTCTGCGGGGTAAAAGGCTGGCCCATCAAGTCTTGTCGTACCACCCTCTTCAGATTCTCAACCTTCCCCAACCTATCAAACCCGTTTCCCGCTAGCCTCCTCTCTCTCTTCCTCTCCGAGAAGGCTTACCTGATTCCCACCCAGCAAACAAGGCCAAGAGATTTCGTTCCACGGCGTCGAGTTGTGTAAGCTAGCGACGGGTGCACACATACGGCTGCAAAAGCCAAAAGACCTCCTGCATCAACCATGTCTTCTCGTCACATTTTGACCGCCATCTGCAAGGCCCAAAGGGCATGAAGTCATACGTAGGTAAGTGACAAGGGCACTCAACGATCTAACTAGAGTCCTTCCTTTCCTTATCAAACCTCCCTGGCAACGAGCGAGAAGCTAGCTGTGCAGGTCATGTGCCATGGATACATCTGGTCACGATGTTCGCCATAGTCTTGGAGCGATTGGACAGCAAACATCCAGGGACGTCTTGATTTACGAGCTGAGGGCAAGGCGAGGCTAATGGCAACCGATCCAACGGGCAGCGCCGATGGTTACACGCCGGGTGGGGGAGGCGCGCAACGGGTCAACGGCCAGAGAAGAAGCCATCGTTGACAGAGCCCATTGGGATCCGAACCGTCCCATCTCACTCCTCCGATGCCCATTCCACAGGGAGAAACAACCTTGCCTCATTTTGGGGCCTTCTCATAAGAGAACCTTCTGTTGAGGCTATTGGCCCCATCGCTCTGGCCGGAAGAGCAGTCTCAGCTTGAGGGGATTCCTCCGATGGAGGTCCGACGAGCGAACTGAGTGGCTGACGAGACGGTGAGGGGAAGTCAGTTGATGATGATAGTGGGGTCCTGTCCTTGGCCGCGGGAATTCGAGACTCGTCGAGATTGGAGCTGCTGGTGGCTGTAGGCAGCCGGGGGTGCAACGGTCAAGAGGTGGGAACCGGGGGGTTGAGAGGACTAACACTTTGTTTTTTCTATACAGTCTCTCGTCGATGGACGGTCAAGCGGGTGGCCGGTGGTAGGCTGTCTCTGATTGCTTCCGCCATTCCGGACAGCACCGGAAAGAAAAGACGCAAGATGCAGAACACCTGCATCATCATTCCTTGAGGCTTTCCCAGCGGGAAGGCACTCGGGGACGTTGCAAAGATGGCTTGGGCTTGCTCCCTCAATCACATTGCCACTGCGGGATGGCAGGACGGCGCATGGCTTTTTGTCTGATCCACATGCCTTAGCTGCGAGGCGTCAAGACAATAGTCTGTGTGGTAGGTTCATCTGGGGGAAAAAGACTTGATAAGATCGGGATGTGATGGCAGGAACGATAATGGCAGTGACAGGTCCCTGAATAGAAGGCGGTGGGGCGACGTGGTTCCGCAAACATTGAAAGAGGGTGCAGAGCTGTGAACACTTCTTGGACGCTGGTCAAGTAAGCAGTTGGCGAGTGGGATGGCGGGTGAAGTGCTGGTTGCTTTTTGCTATGCAACTACGAAGCCAACGACAGAAAGTGTGTGTGCCGGGGAAGCTCGTCCTGTCCCTGGTCCTTGTCAGTGTGTGCTTGCAGGTGACGGACAGGGGCCTTTAGATTTTGGCTCGATTGGTAGGGGCAGCAAAACGTCGAGTCGAGGTGATGGGCATGTGCGGGCGGGCGAGCGACGAAGAGGACGAACATTAGGGGTGTGTACGACTCGAAGATGAGATGTGAGAGAGCACGAGGTGTGAGGTGAGTGAGCCGAGTTTAGCGTCGTGAACGAGTGACCTACCCAGCCGAGGACACCCCCCTCCCCTCCCCCTTCCTTCCCCCCTCTTTCCGTTTTGTTTCCTTCCCGTCTCCTGCCTTTCCCATTTCTTGCGCCGTTGACGGCGGCCGGGGTGGAAAAGAGACCCAGTTATTCAGACGACAAGCGACGGCGACTGGCCGCCAGATTGAGAAGACGGGCGCTTAAAACCCGCCGTAGCAGCGCCAGGGTGTCTTGATTTTATGGCCAATGGCGTATTAGCGTTCCTTAAAATAAAAGTCACACAACATCAATTTTGTCCAATGGGGAGCTCCATTGGTGTCTGCATTTTCCGTCGGCTACGCTATGCACGGAGGCTTCCCGTCCCCGCCCAATCAACAGCTAGCTTGCCCGACCTTCGCGCCGTCCAGACCCTCCTTCGCTTCAACTCTCTTCGAACCCTTCACCATCTCTCTCTCTCCAACTCACACAGAGTCACTGTCAGTCACCACCTTACCCTTCCCAACGCCGGCTCTTCCTGCTACTCTTGACTGCTGCTACTGTGCCGCGCCGTGCCTGTCCTGGACATGTTGCGTCCTGCGTGGTGCTTCACTGCAAGTGCTAGTGCTTGCTGCCGGTTGAGCGCCGCCATCCACATGGATGCTGCCCGGCTCACACCCCCCTTCTGACCGGGGAACTAGCTTCGAGCGTCCCTCTTCACCCAAAATATCGCGCCGGTCTCGTCGTTCGAGGACCCGTTGCCCATGGCCCTTGGTCCATGGCTGGGCCGTCGCCCGCCCAACCACACACACACTCTCCTCTCCTATCCCATCCATACCCATACCTGTCCACGCAACCACCGGGCTATTATTATACACTGAACTGGCCTGTTGAGAGTGCCACCATCGGACCCGTGTGCAAGTGCCAGCGGTCGAATCACACCAGAGCCAGCATGCATATGATATGGGCATGGGGGTGATGGGATAGCTGTGCGTGCACTGCGTTATGTGCTGTGATCCGACCTCAACCGCCATGCTTCCTCTCTGCTCCTCCCCCCCCATACCGCATCCCTACACGCTCCGCCGTGCATGGACACACTAGACATACATAACTCGCGGTAGGCGCCCGCCTTGTACCGGATCCCCTTCTTCTTCTCTTTTGCGACCTGATACATACCAAACGAGCGTATTCGGCTCTGCTGGACGATTTTCCTTTTCCTCTGCTTTTGCTGGTCTGTTTCCTAGCTTGATTTCCCTCCCCGAGGCGTCCCCCAATATCCCCAGTCTTCATCATCAGGATATCCGTAGAACAGAGTGCTGCCGGCAACGGCCACCCCCCACTTTCCCACTCCTCAAAGCAGGAGAAGCACATATTTCGGGGAGGTTGTTCTGCGCTGTAAACTGCAAGTCAGGAACAGCCAGTGCACGTCTCGTTGAAACCCCCACTTTCCGCGTAGAGGATACCACTCACACACACATACACGAAATGGTAAGCTTAGACGCAATCAATCGGTTCAGCGTTGCGCGTGGTGGCTTGAGGCTGACTCCCTCGACGCAGAACTACACACAAGAATACGCCATGGGCGAGCGTCGCCTGCGTCATGAAATGCGCGAAAAGGCAACCATGCGCGACACATTCTTCGGTATCAAGGCCGAGCCACAGCGACCAACATCGGTGGCGACCGAGTTCATGGACATGGAATGGGACGACGAGGTTCTCAGCGAGTTCGAGGACAACTCTCCTCGAATTAGCGTCAACTCTGTAAGTGACTGTATTTTGAACCAAGCCAGTTGACGGCGACTAACATGCGCACAGTCTGGCGGCCAACCAAGTATCACAACACTCTCATCTTATGATGAGGTGCCAACGCCAAGGTCAAGTCAAGGTCGAATGATGTACGTTGGGGAGGTCGAATTATCAAGCAAGAACATTGAGGGTCCATCCGGACCGCACCTGTTCCGCGCTTCCACTTCGAGCTACTTTGACGAGGCCATCCTGACACTCTCTCCTGTCACCCCAAAGACGGCACGGCCGTTTGATGAGCCTTTCAGACACATCAGACCGCAGCAACCGCCGATGCCCCAGTCCAGACACCAAAGTGGCCCCTTCCAGTTTACGTACGAAGAGTTCGAGTCAAGAGAGCTTGTTTCGTGGACCCCCGAGATGGTTGCGCAGTCTATGCTCAATGCTGGCATTGAGCTCTCGGTTGCTGGCCGCTTCGTGGAGAACGATATCAACGGACCCATCCTAATCACGTTGAAGTTTGAGGACCTGAAGGAGTTGGACATCCCGTCATTTGGCATGAGGACGCGTGTTTGGAACCAGATCCAAGTTTTGCGGGACAGCCGACCGAGCTCTCCCCGCGCCCCGACACCAATCCAAGACGAGCCCAGCCGGGAGGTCAAGAAGGAGACTCGCGAGGTCAGAGCGGCGGAAAGGCAGGCGGACGACTGTGGACTGAAGAGGAGAAAGAGCAGTCGGAGGAAGCCCAAGAAGCTGTCTCACGACGACATCATCACCCCGATGGAGTCGGTGTCCATCGTCGGGATTGAGCAGGTCGTCCCCAAGCCTCATCAATGCCCGAAGGGAGAGAACTGCTCCAAGTACAGGAAACAGCAACGTCTGATCGAGGCGTTCAGAAAGGAGCACCCTTTCGTGGACCTCGAAACGGAACAGGTCGTCATCACCGGAAACCCCGGCAACCCGCAGACTGCCAGAGCCCTCGACCCAAATCAGATCCTCCGACCCGTCTCAGACGCCGTCCCGTCAGTGGTTGCTTCCTCCGATGTCTTGGGCCCGGGCAATGCCACTCCTCTGCAGTACTTGCAGGAGGCTGCGCTCCGCAACGTCGCTGCAAGAGACCCCCAAGACAATGTGCGCCAGTTCCTGCACTTCCAGAAGCACGAGGATAGCACTGTTCCCCCGACGCCACCCTTCGAGATGGCATTCCCTACCATGAAGGCTCAGCCCGAGGGTCTTCGTCACCTCCCGAAACTCTCCATCCCAGGCAAGCAGGCTCCGCGTGCCAGCCCCCTTAGAGCCTCTACGGTTCCTCCCCCCTCCCAACCCGAGTCGTTTCCGACTCCTCCCCAGCAACAGCAAGGCTTTGTCCCTTACCACATGGACCGCGCCGAGGCCATGTCGCCGGATCTGCAAAGCCCTGTAAACCCCTATCGTTTCGGCACGCCCTTCTCTGAGATGGATGTTCCCGTCACTGCTGTGCCAATGGACCGCATTGCGCGCGACGTCTCCCAGTCCGTCCCCCCTGAGATGAACTACCGCCCAGGTATCGTCAAGCAACAGCCCCCCCTTAGCCGCACCCAATCCCGCTCTTCTGCTCGCCGTCCCTCATTCCCCGTCCTCCCTGCCTTGGATGAGAACACCACTACCCCTATCGTTCGCACATCCCCGAGGCAGACGTCCCCTCGTACCTCCGTCCGTCCCCAACAGCAGCCTTTGCAAGCCCCCCCTCGTGTCAACTACCCTTGGTCGCCCATTGAGCGCACCAAGCCTTTCGAGCAGGCCATCCCCCCCATCTCCCACCTCGCCGGCGCCCTCCCCGTCAAACAGGCGGTCGAGGCCGCGCAGCAGGACGGCGTCACCTTCCAGGGCCCCATGAAGAAGCGCAAGACCAAGATGCTCCGCCACGAGTGGAATGACACCTTCTGCACGCTCAAGGGCACGCGCCTGGCGGTCCACAAGGACGCCAAGACGATTGACCGGACCCTTGAGTACGTCGACGTCGATGACTACGCCATCGCGTGCTCGAGCCTGGCGTCGCAGAGCAAGCTCTCGGCCGCCTTCAAGGCTGTCCAGTTCTCGTCCCACAGCCGCGAAAAGAGCGACCCCGTCGCCGCCTTCAGCTTCCAGCTCATCCCCCAGGACAAGGACAAGGAGGCCGCCAAGCTGCGCAAGCGCGGCAGCGCCCTGCACGGCTTCGGGCACCACCACTCGTCGAGCTCGTCGTCGATCCCCGCCGAGGGCGTCAACGGCACGGGCAAGACGCACCACTTCGCCGTCAAGAGCCGCGACGACCGCATCGACTGGATGCGCGAGCTGATGCTCGCCAAGGCCCTGAAGCAGAAGGGCGACGGCTTCGAGGTCAGCGTCAACGGCAACATGATCTAGACGTTCTTGTTGCCTCTCAACCTCTTCTTTCCTTTCAAACACAGAAAAACAAAACAAAAAAGGGGTGTGCGTCACCAGAACCCCCTGCCTGAAGAAACAAGAAAACAAAAGCACCAGATATACATATTCCACCGCGTTTTGCATTTGTTGCTCCTTTCATTCACTTCGAGCGCGCAATCAAGCAAGCACGTTTCGCCTTAGGAAACCTCCTTTCTCACGAAATTCCCTTGATTGAGGAAAAAACAGGATACCTCTTTTGTCTTGCTGTTTCCGACTTGGTCGCCGCTTCGAGGTGGGCCATGTCTCCAATCTCTCATGATCCCTTTTTTTCTTTCTTTCCATTGCATCAGTCATCTGGACAGCGGCATTTGTTATATCCTTGATCAGATTCTCCCTCCCCCCTTTACCTGACGCCGGGTATATGACTTTGTTTTTTTCTTCCTCTATTCTACTACAATAGGGGGGGAGGGAAAGGATAGGAACCGGGGATTTTTGGAACTTTTGGTAATCTCTTGACTCTCGCCATCTCACTCACACTCTTACACACACTCAAAACGCCATCACTACCGACACACGCGCGACACGAAACGACACGACAAAAGACACTCCTTTATTTATATGCGTTCTTCTGGGCGGGATACTATGATACCTAAATGGCTTTTCCTTTACGATAAGTTAGCTGAAAATGAAAATTGAAAGACCCGAAAGGGGGACCTCCATGAGGTCTCTGGGTCTTGGTTATGAAATAGAATTCTACGCCTCCAAGCTGATAAAGACCCTACCGTGATGTGTACAGTTGATTTCGATAAGAATCAACACATGAGTGTCTTCGGGTGAGTGCTTTACAATGCCGGATTTGAATGGACCAGTATGGGATTCAATGAGAGGGACCTGAAGAGCCAACCTCTAGACAGTCTGAACCCATTGCCTTCCCTCGCGGCTTGCGACATCGCACAACGTTCAGGATCTCTCTATGGAGTCGTCACATGACGTCTAGGCAGAAAAAGTAGTGACCTGAGCTGGTTGTGAAAACTAAGTAGTACAGCATAGTACATCTTCTTTCCGCCCCATCTTCTGTATATGCAGCGTTTCTATTCTTACAGTTCCTTTGCTTTTGTGTAATTCCTACATTGTCCCACCAGCCGCCCTCACTACTGTCACACACGGGCTGGCAGAGATTGGAACCCCCTATTTGTGGGAAAGGTCCTCCTCGCCCGCTATGCCCTCCTCGCCCCTTTGGAGATCCGTCGTAACGTACCCTCCGTTTCTGTAACTCCCCCCCTTTTCCCCTCCTCCATGTCCTACATTGCCTTCCCCACCCCCTTTTTACCGCATAAAGTTTGGCCGGGTAGGAATGTCCGCCGTGTTCTTGACCGCCTCCCAGTCAATGACCTCCCACCACGCCTCGGCAAACGCCTTCTTGCCACCGACACCACCGACGCCGAGGCCGTAATCGCGCAGCCACGTGTGCTCCCAGGTGTTGAGGCACAGCAGCGGGACGGCCTCGAGGGCGCCGGGGGGCTTCTGGCCGGGCCGCTGGGCGGCGGCGTTGCGCTGGAAGAAGTGGTTCGCGGAGCCGCCGAGGCCGACGGTGTTCATGTCGGTGCCCTGCAGGCGCCAGTGGGCGCCCGGGTAGGGGCTGCCGGCGAGGTAGGTCGTCAGGACGCGGTAGTCCTGGTGGCCGGCCTTGACGAGCCAGACGAAGCCGGGGCCGAACATGGCCGAGGCCGTGAGGATCATCTCGCGGCGGAGGGTCTCGATCGAGGAGAAGGAGTGGGTGAGCTCGGCGGCGAGGGACTCGGGCATGGGTTTCGGGTCCGGGGTGATGTTCTTGAAGAAGAAGTGCGTGTTGTGCGCCATGGAGGCGTGGTTGAAGATGGGGGCTTGCGAGGGGTCTTGGGCGGAGGCGAGGAGGATCTGTTTGACGTCGCGCTGCTCGAGGTCGGTGCCTACGAGGACTTGGTCAGCTTGGGGGCAGAGCAGTTGGACGTCGTTGGCAAGGGGGCGAGGCTTGTCATGCGACGTCCAAGGGGTCGTCTCCAGTGCTGGGGAGGGCATGTACTGACCTGCAATCAGGGCGTTGAGCTTGTCCAGAACGACCGTCATGTACTGGTTCCACGCCATGTCGTAGCCGTCGGCCGAGAGCAGGCCCGGAACGCCCTGCTTGAAGTCGTGGGCGAGCTGGGGCACGTAGTGCAGCGAGCGCTGCTGCATCTGCATGGTCGTCCTCGCCGGGGCGGAGGCGGCGGAGGCGATGGTCGCGCCGACGCGCGGTATTCTTAATCGTGCAAACATTATGTCTGTGTGTGTGTGTGTGTGTGGTGCGGAAGGGATCGGTGAGGGTGGTGGTGGTGATCCGCCGTGAGGGTACCTTCGCCGAACGAGAGAAAGCTGATGCCGGGAGCTTCCACACGATGGTGAACTTTTTTTTGGGACGGGCCAATTGGCGCGTTGGCTGTGGCGGCCTTACGATTGAGGCTTGAAGGCGCGCCTGTCTGTGGGGGAAATGTGGGCCAATTGGATAGAGGACATTGGGTGGTTTGGTGATGGCTTCACCTCGCAGCTTTCAATCTTCACTACTTACCTTACACAAGGTTACGAATAATGAGGTTGCATGTTTTTCGCCAAGCATTAATATCCAATGATACACATTCACAGTATACATCAATAACCAGATGATTGCCATGTCTGGATTCGACAGGCCGGCAACGTCTCCTCCACTAACGGAGCCGCTTGCAGCTGCCGGTTGACAAACGTCGAACAACATGCAACGTTACCAACAACGATTCACCAACATGATATCGCCACTCATCGTGCCACCATGCAGTCTCATCTTCTCATGATCGGCATATTGACCGTTCACATCCTAACCGCCGACCTCAGCGCTTACGGCATTCCCGGCCCTCGGCAGCGCGGTCGCATAACCGCCCGCCGCCGACCATCCAGGGAAGACCGGCGCCTAGAGCCAGCAAACAAAATGTACCCCGAACCTGGCTTCCGCCCAAGAGTGAGCGGTGTCGCACGGTGTTGCTGATCTGCTCACAAGCTCTATGCAAGACAGACCGTTTCGACCCTCGGCGGTTAACGGGCAACTCTATTGATCTTGTCTAATATGCGGCGAAAGAAACTCCCATGTTCTGGATCCTGTGTACATTGATTTACTACGTATGGCCGTGTTCACCGCATCAAAGTTTTTGTTTGCCGCGAAGGGGGCATGGGGAGATCATCAGACGGTCTAGGCTCGGCAAGACGGGGAAGGAGGCTGCCAGCTCATTTTACCCTCCGCCCCTCCGATCCCGGGATGATGATGGCCGCGCATGTTCCAAGGTTCACAACAGTTGGGGCTGGCGAGATAGATGACTACTTTGGCATCTTTTCTTGGAAGTACCTGTATTCGTCACAAAATCACCTCTCCACGACCTGAAGGTATTCGCCCTCGTCTGAGACATGCCTCTGCTTTCGTCCGTCTCAATTTTGCCCGCGCGGGGTCAGTTTCCGCCGTATCATTGAAAACACCAGTCTGTCCGGGCAGTACTGGACTATCAGCAGCACTGGGCTTCCCTCATCACACCATGAGAATTGTTGAGCCCTTGATTATTCAAATCCCATCAAGACCTTTCAAAGCTCTCTTCAACATCTTCCCCATCATACAAATCATCGGTGGTTCAATTTCTCATTTAAGTATGGCTAAGATATAACGCCGTTACACATGCACCCCGGACCTATGCAGAATGACAGTCTGATTCTGCGGATATCCCCACGGAACACCACCAAGCACATGAAAATCGATATATACAAGGAAGAGACCGCCAGCCTGAGAAAGAAAAAACCCCGTTCAAGCCTCATTGTCTTCAATCATGCCGAGGACGTCCAACTCAGTCTTCACCAAGCGTTCAAATTCTTCCCTGTCAATACCGGACGAGCGCGCCAGAAGGAAGAGGTTGTGAATGCTCCTCGACACGTGTTGCTTGACGCCGAACTCGTTCTGCTCCTGCTTGCCTACAGACTCCTCAAGCTTCTCGACCAGGCGGCTGCCGTTGCTGCTCGCGCTCGAAGCCGGGCGCGGGTGAAGGAGCACGGCCGCTCTGTCCTCGTCCTGCTGGCTGTGGATTGAGGGCGACCGTGGCGGCTCGGCTAGTGTCCAGGAGCCGTTCGTCTCATTGAGTCCCCTATCCGAGTTGTCTTGGCTGACGACGGTGCCCAGTCCCAATGGAGGGGCGACGTCGAAGCCTTCCACTTCTTCGTCGGGGTCGTGGGCGTCCATCGCCGGCTGTACTGAATCATACTGTGCATAGTACGCGTCCTCTGCTGAGTCGGTTCGGAACTGGCCAAGCTGCGATGGCCGCGGTACATGCGGTGCGGGAGAGCGCTTGGTGGCGGGAGAGTCGTTTGCTGGCGTACGCGCAGGGGTTGCGTCGTATCTGTCCCAGTATCCGTCGTCCTCGTCATCCTCCGCCTCCGGAGCATCATTATACGATGTACTGGCCGGTGCTTTTGAAGCGCTCGCCTTGGACTTCTCGTCCGCGTACGCCTTCTCAGCCTCAGCGATGGTTGAGTAGCCACCGAAGGTTCCAAAGGGTGTCGCCTTGTCGGTAACGCTAACCTCGCCGATCCTCCAGCCGTCCCCGCCGCCGTCCTTGTCGCCGACACAGTAAACCAGCTGGAAAGTCAACTCGAGCTCCTCGAGAGCAACGAAGGCCTGCAGGGTTTCCAAATCGAGGCGCCTGTACCTCGTCTTCGCATCGTACTCCCAGTCCACCTCGACCTCTCCCGAGACGGGATGCGGTTCCAGCCTGCCGCTCTGGACAATCTCCAGCAGGCGCGCCGCCTTGTCTGTGTCATATGCCAGCAGACGGAGCCAAGGCTCCGTGCTGGACTCTGAAAGAAGCTGGACCCTCTGCCTCAGGATGGGACTCAGAAGGGGCAGGACGCCAATGGCGGGCTGGGTAGAGATGCTTGCCGGCACCAGAGCAGGCAGTAACGGGGCCAGAAGGCCGCCGATGTTGGGCATGGGTGTTGTGGTGGTCGAAGTCATGGTTGTGGTGGTGATATGGGTAGGTTGGGTTGGTGGTTTGCAATGAGGTCGCTCCCTCGCGGCCACTCCTTTGCGGGGAAACGTGGTATATATGCGAGGCAAGGGGCGGTGGCCTAGTGTGAGCGACAGCTAGGTCGTGGGTGGCAGTGTTGGCGGCGGGAAGCACTGGTGACGATATCACATGCAGCCACTTCTGAGGGGACAGATGGATGTCTCGCTGTACAACGTGTGTCGGAAATCTCTGCCTTGGCAACTGGGTCTAGACAGGCAGATATTGGAACAAGTAAGAGTTGGTGAGCGTGAGTATGGGTACTGAGAAGAAGTGTAAAATAAAACACATAAAAGAGGCGGGAAAGTTGCGGCTATTATGAGAAGTTGGGTATGAGGGACGCGAGACGAGAAGGCGAAGGGGTCGAAAGTCTATCTTCCTTGGTGGTCTCCGCGTCGAGTTACGCAGAGTCGGCGGCCCCATGCTCAATGGCTCCTCCGTCTCCCCCTCCAGGTCCAGATCCACTGCAAGAAAGGGCTGGTGCAGTGAGTTCGGTCGGGGGGCTGACCCCACAGTCGAGGGGAGGCAAGGGCGGGCGGATTGCCAAGCCAGGCGGTTCTGGCCAATGCGGAGGCACTTCAAAGGCTGCTGCGACTCCGCCCAGGGCAGTCGTTTCGGACGGAGGGAAGTTGACCACTGACGAGCCAACGCAGCCTATGGCAGTCCGCCAATTACACGTCGGAGCCTTCTTTTGCACGTGTCAAGACTCAAGCCCGCCTTTCACGAAGTTGTTCCTCCCCTTTCACCATGGCACGGCTATTAGCCCTCCCCGGCTCCAGCTTCCGTCCAGTCTTTGCTACTCGCCCGTCCACGTCTCATCTGTCTCATATTTCATTTGTATCCGTAAGGTGGCCATGCCTGCGACTCGTCGTCGCTCCTCGCTGCCGGCCTCTACCGGTATTTCCCTTGCCTCGAAACAGGAGTCGCCGGGCGCTGATGAGACAAAGACATTTGTCAGGACGCCTGCCACATGGGATTCACATTACCATACTTTTTCCAAACATATTCTTTTTCTCCTGTGCACGCAGTGCCTGTCGCCATGCTATGACATATCGGTACTACACCAGTACGCTCCTGACTGAGGCGCTCCTCCTGTCATTTCCCCAATTCGCCGTCTGTCGTCGACGTGTAGCGTCACCAGAGTCACGAGGCTTACTGTCGTCACAAGACGCAAGAGTCCGAGAGCTTTGGGTATGCAATGGCATTCTTCTTCGAGAGAGGCAAGTCTCGCAATGAGCCCCGTGAGAGAGCCAAGCCCCATCTCTTCTTCCTTGCTTTTCTGTCATATGTCATGTCGAGCTTGAGCTTGCATTTGCATCCTGCATTTGCCCGTCCGTGTCTATGATTTTTCTCCGTCTCACTTTCTCGCTCGCTCTTTCTGGCCCGCACGGGTGAAAGGGACCAGACCCTGCGTGGCTATGCCCACTAAGCTGCTCTGCTAAGGTCGGAAGGTCGTGGTGCCCCTGCTACAGTGACGCCCACGGTGGAGCCCTTCCGCAGTAAACATCCCCCGAGCTGTAGTGCGACAGCCTCTCTGACAGCCCGCTATCGTCGAAATTGCGTCACACTGCTTGGGGATTGCTTGCCATTCGGAATGCTTGGGGCGTGTGCGAGCGAGCTAGCTCTATCTTGCTATTAGCACCTTATCGACTAAAAAAAAATAAAAAAAATCCCTGCACGCGAGCAAACAAACTGACGCAGAAACATCGAGAACCGAGTAACTTAACGAACAGACCTTAAACATTGTTTGGTTTCCTCGTGACTCGGAAAAAAAACACAACATCCTCAAACGCGCTCACTGTCAATTGAGACCCCTCAGCCTCACTGCTGAAAGCCTCAATCCCGCTGTTTTAACTTCCCAGCAGTGCCCCACGGCGAAGGAAAGAAAAAAAAAAGATCACACGGCAAACATCTCGCCTGCGACATCTCGGACCGCGCCGCTTGGACGGGAACCCACAGACGACACAAACCAACCATCTGACCTTGGTAGACCTCGTCTCCCGGGCCCGAATCCCTTTTGCCCATCGCCGAAAATAGAGCAGGAAGAGAGCCTCCTCTGTCGTCCCTTTCCCTACGTCTTAGAGTTGCTGCGCCAGGTCCTGCCAGGACACAGCCGGATGCATGTCACCCAGCGGCGAACGCCTCAAGGATGAGGTAAGGCTTCCACGCCTGACGTGACGGCATCTCCGATCTGTTCAGTCGCCCTCGCTCTGCACGTTACAATGCTTACACTCTGTTTGCGCCCAGGGCTCCCGCCTGCAGGTCGTAACGGCCGGCGCCACCGCCGGCTTGTTTGCACGGTAAGGAAGATAGGCATCTGCCAATTGTTCCAGTCGGTGACTCATGCTGACCTCCTCGCGATGCGCAAACAGCTTCGTAATCGCCCCCCTCGATGTCGTCAAGATCCGCCTTCAGCTGCAGACGCACTCGCTCTCCGACCCTCTATCGGTCCAGTCGGCCAAGGGCGGGCCCGTGTACAAGGGCACCCTGAATACCATGAGGCACATCCTCGCGAATGAGGGCATCACAGGACTCTGGAAGGGCAATGTTCCCGCCGAGATGATGTATGTTTGCTACTCGGCCGTTCAGTTCACGACCTACCGGTCGACGGCTCAGTTCCTCCAGACCGCCTTCGACAATCGCCTCCCGAACGCCGCCGAGTCTTTTATTGCGGGAGCCGCCGCCGGCGCAGCCGCCACGACGGCCACATATCCCCTCGACCTGTTGCGGACTCGCTTCGCGGCGCAAGGCAACGACCGGGTGTACAAGAGTCTCCGAACGGCGGTGGCGGATATCTATCGAGACGAGGGCCCGCGCGGCTACTTCCGCGGCCTCGGACCTGGCGTAGCGCAGATTGTGCCATACATGGGCATTTTCTTCGCCCTGTACGAGGGCTTGCGGCTGCCGCTCGGGGATCTGCATTTGCCATGGGGCGGCGGCGACGCCACGGCTGGCGTGGTGGCCAGCGTCATGTCTAAGACGGCTGTCTTCCCTCTCGATCTGGTGCGGAAGCGCATACAGGTTCAGGGGCCAACGAGGTCTCGGTACGTGCACAAGAACATCCCCGAGTACCCGGGCGCGGTGCGCGCCATGCGCATCATCTTCGCGAACGAGGGTATCCGCGGATTGTACCGGGGTTTGATGGTGAGTCTCTTTAAGGCCGCGCCTGGGAGCGCCATTACGGTGTGGACGTACGAGAGGGTGTTGAGGGCGTTGCAGAGACTTGATGGCTCTGATGAAAAGGGGTTTTGAGTGGATTTTGAAAAGAAAAGAAAACAATCGGACATAGACTGGGAAATGATACCCCTTATTAGAGAACGGAACTGGGATTTCTTGGCGAGAATCTCTATGTACAATATCCGGGGAGACATAAGCAACTCTCCGTCACCTTGAATAAATTTAATGCACCAAAAGAATATATCGGGACAACGACGTGTATGTAACGCTCTAGGTTCACTCGATGGGCGAAAGCCAATGACCAGCATACTTCAACATCGTCCTAGGTTATCAATCAGTTTTACCCAGTATTGGCTGAGATGTATAGGTTATTGAGAGCCCAACATAGGAAGTCGCGTTTAAATAAATGACAGATGACTGTATGAGGCAGGCCGGCAGCCAACTAATTGTAAACCTCAATCCTCTCCGCATATGCCATTGCCTCCTAACCGAAAAGGTTTGATATGCATCGGCTCCCTTGACACCCCAATGATTGGCAAGACGAACCTTTGTACGATTTTTATCTATCAATACTAAGAAGTGTAGCCGCATACGGCACAAAAAGGGGGTTCCAACGCCGCATTAGTTCTCCAGCGCCCCGTTCTGCTTCAACCCCGCCACCTCGCCGGCGTTGACCCGGTCCGCCCTCTCGGTGCACTCCTCAATGACCCTCCAGAACATGGCGATGTCGAGGCCGCGGGGTATCCTCACGCCCTCGCTCCCCGGCGGCAGCGGCTTCGCGATGGTGCGGCCGAGCTGCGACCTGCCGGTCTTGGCCTCCTCGAGGTCGCCCTCGGTGACAACGGTCAGCTCGAAGCGCTCATGGTACTTTACGCAGTTGCCCTTCTTGGTGTTGAAGTCGTGGAAGGGGATTTCGTGCTTGGTGCCCGTGAGCACGGCGGCCACGGCGAGGGGGTCGTGCAGCGGCGGGCCGGCGGTGATGCCAAACACGTCGCTGGCAATCCGAGTCAGTGTCTTTCCCCATGATGGGCGTCATGGCAGGGGGAGAAAGGGGGTTCGTACCTGTACGTCTTGGCGAAGAACATGAGCAGCTCAACTAGCATCTGCCGCAGCGTGGTCTTGCCCTTGCCCGTCTTCTCGCCGCCATTCTTGCCATAGAGAAGCAGTTCCCGCACCTCCTCCGTGGCGAGCACCTGGTGCGACAGGTCCAGCGGCACGAGCGTGGTCTTGGCCGCGAGGGCCTTGTTGTGGAACACGCTGGCGGCGGCCTCCGGGTCGATGATGATGTTGAACTCGG
This sequence comes from Colletotrichum incanum, assembly GCA_001625285.1. Lineage (NCBI taxonomy): Eukaryota > Fungi > Ascomycota > Sordariomycetes > Glomerellales > Glomerellaceae > Colletotrichum > Colletotrichum incanum. The sequence continues at coordinate 17,591 of LFIW01000612.1, forward strand.
CCCAGGGGGTCCAGTTGCCGACGCGCGGTACGCCGTCGACGACGCCCAGGACGATGTCGGTGAAGCCGTCGCCGATGGCGCCGCCCATGATGCTGAGCCCCTTGATGTGGGCGACGAGCTCCGGGTGCTTCTGGAAGAGGAGGGCGACGTTGGTCAAGGAGCCCGTGGCGACGAGCCAGGCGGTGCCGGCGGGCTGGGCCTTGAGGGCGGCGGCCATGGCGTCGACGGCGGGGACGGTGCGGTCGGCGTCCTTGGAGGGCTGCGGGAGCAGGTCGGTGCCGTCGAGGCCGGATTCGCCGTGGATGTCGGTGGCGGCCTGCATGGGCGGGCGGCTCATGGGCTTGGCGGCGCCGACGTAGACGGGGACGTCATTGTGCTTGCCGATGGCTGTAAGGATGGAGGTGGCGTTGTTTGTTGTCTTTCTGGAGGGTGTGTTAGTTGGATGGTCCGTTATCTGTATGACATGTTCACTGACACGAGGGGGGCGTTTCCGAATACGGTTGAGAGGCCCAGCAGCTTGATGGTCGGGTGGTAGGCAGCCAGGAGAATGGCGAATGCGTCCTGTTGCGTCTTAGTATAATATATATGCAATGTAAGAAAGTCGTGAAGTCGAGGCGGCACGCGAGAATTGCACTCATATCAGCTCCTGAGTTACACTGGAGTGGTGGTAAAGATGCGCAACCCCTCACAGTGTTTGGGGGAAAACAAACTCACATCGTGGCCAGGGTCGCAGTCCAGCCAGACCGGCACTGGTGTCTCGGGCAGATCGAGGTCAACCATGGTGGCTCAGACAATGGTTACACGTATGGAATGTGAGCAGTCGCAGCTTTTATCACGACTGATCTTGATCCGACAGACTGGTCATGAGTAAGAGTTGTCCTCGGTAAGTAACAGCTCACAGACTCGCGCTTTTAGTTGCACCTGGGGTTCCCACTTTCGGTGGATAAGACCAAACCAAACGAACACGGGGAGCGGCGTGGATGATGAATTAGTGTATTCTGGGGCTCTGGAAATGGGGGGCGGGGTGAGCCGCTGGTCTGGTGTACTACGGTAACAAAAAGGAGACGGGGGACGGGGGAGAGCAAAGGGCAGCCTGTAATCTTGTTTCTTTCTTCGTTTTAGGTAATGATTTGGGCAGTATCGAGATGAAACTGGGCCGGCACCGTCACATGGCAATGATGTCTGCGTTGTTTTCTCGACTGTCATCAGACAAGAAAGTCCTTGCTGGGCAATGGAGTGCCGAGCTCTTGGGAGGGAATCCCGTAGACACCGTCGGACTTTGTGTGGTAACCTCACTGGCAGATGCGCCGCGGGGGGCAGGCGCTGTGGGCGGAGCTCAGCGGCCTCTCTGATAAAAAGAAATTGAGGCGGTGCCCTCCGAGCACCGCTGCGACCCGACTCGAGTTCCCCATCCGACCTGCGCCCGTTTCGGAAGGTCCAGCAGACCACCCACGGGCCACACCGAGGGCCTTCCCCGTGTTAGCCGGCTCGTCGAGCGTCGAGCATTCGGCCAGCTGAGTCATCGTGGTCCTGATATCTTCAACGTCATCTGTGCTTTTAATAACCGCCGCCTCAAGGTTACTTTTTATCGGTGCCTGAAATCAGGGTAGTGGGTGCCAAGGCCGAAACTAAGCTGGTCATCGAGGAGCAAACGGTAGTTTTAATCCTGGCAGCATGCTTGATTGACGGCAAACGGTGACGGTGAGTCTGTGTCCGTGTGTGATGTGAATGCGCCGATGATCTTGAGCGCGTGAAGGGTATCAATTTGTGCAAACAAAGGCTGAAGTATGTCTGTGGACGATGTGCCATGATGACAAACTGGCAAACCAGTTGCAAAGTGCTAGCTGCGAGAGCAACAGACACGCGTGACTCTCTACCATGGCCGCCGTTCGCCTACTCAAACCTACGACTTGCTCGCCGCTTTCCGCTGCTCCATCACCCTAAGCACATCAGCCGCGTTGTTGGCATCGCCCTTCCTCTTCTTGGGGCCCCTCTTCCTCTTGCTTTTGCCGCCCTCGCCGTCTCCTTCGTCGTCGTCATTGCCCCATTCCGAAAGTTTGACCGGAGCATCGTCAAAGTCTGCCTCGTCTTCGAACCTGCTGGTGCCGAAGCCCATATCCAAATCTTCGGCGTCCCGGTCAACGCTCTGCAGCATTCTCTTGTGACGCTCCCGCCGGGCCCTGGCTTCCTCGTCTTCGTCTTCGTCGTCTTCGCGGTCTTTGTTCGCGGCGTTGAGCTGTGCAGCCCTCTTGAAAGCAGCCTGGATAGCCGGGTCGGACATTGAAGGGCCCTTGAGGGTCTGCGACGAGATGAGCTTCGTTTTGGCGTCCTTGAAGTAGTTGCGAGCCTGCACTGGCCTTGGCGGCGGCGGCATCGCTATTGTGTCGGCACTGCGCTCGTCCTTGGCCTCCTCCTTCGTGTCCTTGACCTCGCCTTCGCTGTCCTCATCGGAGCTGTCGTCCATCCCAGCAAGCGGGTCGTAATCGTCCCCTGCATCGACGAAAATGTCGTCGTTGTCGTCCTCTTCAACCTCCTCTTGTTGCTTCTTGTAGAACTCGGGCACCTCCATGCCTAGCGGTTTCGCGTCCTTGTCCGGGACGAACTCTTTGCGCTGTTCCTCCTCAGCGCCTGGTTGGATCTTGCGAACCTTTCTCTTTTCGTGACCATCTTCGTCGACAATAATCAAAACTTCGCGGCCCTTGCTGTCTCGTTCGATTCGAGTTCCGGGTTGTTGCTTAGCGCCGATCTTCCTGAACTTGTTGCCCAGCGCGGCTTCCTGCTGAGCCTTGGCGGCCTCTCTCGCGGCCTTCAACTCGGCCAGAATCTGATCTCGGGTCCTCTTCTTCCCCGGAGCAAGCGCTACAGGCGCAAACTGGCCCTTCTTCTTCACCTTCTCCTTTTCGACAGCCCGCACCTCTGTTTCCTCCAACTGTTCAAATGCTTCGTCTACTTCCTCCTCGGGTGGAGCTTCCTCTTCTTCATCGTCATCCTTTTTGTCTCCGTAAACATCTTCGCCCTTGCGCACTCTTTCTAGGAGCTTAAAGTCCAATCCCTTTATCAAGTGCGTGCTTGAAAGATCTCCTCCTGCGATTTCGCTACAGAGTTTCTCGAACGTCGCCTGGTCGATTTCCTCGTTCTTCAGCGCTTCCTCTAGCGCTTTTATCCTATTTGCGCGGTCATCTTCTTCCTCGTCGGTTCGTTCTCGTGCCCGGTCGACGTAGCCCTCCGCAAGTCGCGATCCTTTGGGTGTCGATGTGCGAAATTTCTTCTGGGGCTGGGTCCCTTGATTTCTTGCAGCAAGCTGTCGCGCAAACTCGTTTCGACTGTTTCCAACCCCAACAGAGCGCCTAATACACAGGTCAGTATGCAATTCAGGCGAATGGATCAGAAGTGCAACACACGGAGTCATGGGAATGCTTGATCGTTGTCGCGATCCCAACGCGCCAGAAGCGGCCGGACTGGCACTGCCTTGGGAGGCTCCATTGTTCGGAGACTGGGATTTGGCTGAGTCGGCACCCAAAAGCTTCCGAAATTGTTCGTTATTCATGATCGCAATCCCTTACAGAGTCGATGGCAGAGAAAAGCGGCCACAATCTAGGCTAAGTCGACGGCTGACGTTGCTGGAGCTACCCGGAGTTCCAAAGATGCACCAAAGAAGTTTGATTAGTCACGCGGACATGGGACATGGGACGTGCAGAAACGCGTCCGCGGCCCACACCACTTAACGCGGTTACTTGCAGGCATCCTCCTCCACCACAGCAGGTGCTCCGTCTTTCATCGCCAACTCACACTAATCAACGGTGCCGATTCACATCAAACGAAACAGCTGATAATCACTTTCGCTCTCTGCAAAATGGTTGATTTCAAGCACTTGGACCTCTGGACTGGATCATATGTAAGGGATCAACGGAACCGCCAATGAACAAACAGACTGTCGCCGCCACTTCCTATCTTAAGAGAGCCGTCTTTTACACCTAAGTTCCGAAAGCGCCGGCAACATGAACAGCCGCCTAGACAAGAACTCCTCTCAGGTGAGGAAGCGGATCGAAAACCATGAGTTTGTAGACGAGACTGGTGAAGAATACGAGCAGAGCGCTTTCGGCGGGTTCGGCGACTACTTCAGGCGCAAGAAGATCAAGCTGCAGAACCTGGATGCTGACATGCGAGCTGCTTCGACGGACAAACCTCAGATTTTCAAGGGTGTTGTTGCGCACGTTATGGGCTATACGCAACCGCCGCTTCACATGTACGTTACCCTCTGCAGTACCTCATTGGAGGGCCGACTGCTCACATCTGTGTACCAGATTGCACCGCGAGCTTGTCCAACATGGCGCAGGCTTCTTGCAGTACTTGGACTCAAAGACTATGGCGACACACATCATCGCGTCCTCTGTTCCGCCCAAAAAGTCTGTCGACTACAGCAAATACAGGCTCGTGAAGCCGGCCTGGGTCACCGAGTCGATCGAGGCTGGGAGATTATTGCCTTGGTCGGATTATCGAGTGAACAACAATGACGGACCACGCCAGAAGGTCTTCAAGCTTGATGACTCCAAAACAATCAGTCAGACTACACCACAAGCCAAAAGGGGGTATAGGGAACAGACAGACGCCAGCTTTTATACCAGCCAGTTCAAGGCATCCGCCGGAAGTCCTGCGACACCATCGTTGAGTCGATTTGCAGAGCACGCCGAGTCGCCTCTTGCTCGGCACACTCGAGATTCCTACAGCCCATCGGTTTTACGCGCTGTGAAGCCGCCGCCACTCACGCGAAAGGACGACGTCGAAGAATTTGATGACATGGAAATCGATGAATTGATGGTCGACATTCTTCCCGAAGAAGACAAAGTTTCCAAAATCGAGGAACTTGACGCAAGCATTGCACCACCTGTACTTGAGAAGGAGCCAAAGCAAGAAACCAAACCGTCCGAGAATATGACCCCTGAGGAGCATAATGCCGTGCTTCTATCAGATCCCAAGATATGGAAGTCATCAACAGCGAACCCTGATTTCTTGAAGCAGTTCTATTCCGAAAGCCGCCTACACCATCTTTCCACGTGGAAAGCCGAGCTGAAGTCACGGATGCAGAACCTTGCCAAAGAGAAAGGTGCATCCCCTAAAGCCATCAAAAGAAAGCCGGGATCGCGACGGTATATCATCCACGTCGACTTTGACAGCTTCTTCTGCGCTGTCTCCCTCAAGAGGAACCCTCAATATGTGGACAAGCCAACCGTGGTTGCTCACAGCAGCGGGACAGCCTCCGAGATCGCAAGCTGCAACTATGTTGCGCGCAAGTTCGGAGTCAAGAACGGCATGTGGATGAAGCGGGCGCTGGAGTTGTGCCCTGACATCAAAGTCTTGCCTTATGATTTCCCTGCCTATGAAGAAGCCAGTCGATTATTTTACGAGTCAATTCTCGAGCTCGGAGGGGTTGTGCAAAGCGTCAGCATTGACGAGGCGCTTGTCGACATAACTTCGATCATTCTTTCTACTGCGGGCTCTGATGGCACTGGACTGGACGAAGGCAGCATATGGAGGGAGCAAGAAAAGGCCGAACAGATCGCGCTCAAGCTTCGGAACAAGATCAAGGAGTCGACTGGCTGTGCTGTATCAGTAGGCATTGGAGGCAATATTCTACTTGCCAAGGTTGCTTTGCGGCGAGCCAAGCCCGCCGGGCAGTTCCAGATCAAGCCGGAACAAGTCCTCGACATCATCGGAGAACTCGAAGTGAAGGACTTGCCTGGGGTTGCTTACAGTCTCAGTGGAAAACTTGAGGAAATCGGCGTCAAGTTCGTCAAAGACATCCGACAAGTGTCCAAGGAGCGTTTGTCGTCATCACTGGGCCCCAAAACCGGGGAGAAACTCTGGGAGTATGCGCGTGGCATCGACCGGACCGAAGTTGGAGAGCAACCACCCCGGAAGTCCGTCTCGGCCGAAGTGAACTGGGGCATTCGCTTCATCAACCAACAAGAAGCCGAGGAGTTCATTCTGAACCTCTGCAAGGAACTGGAACGTCGCTTGCTGAACGAGCAAGTCAAGGGAAAGCAATTCACCATGAAAATCATGCGTAGGGCCCTGGATGCACCCCTGGATCCTCCGAAGCACCTAGGGCATGGAAAATGCGACTCCTTCAGCAAGAGCATCTTGTTTGGCGTGGCAACTCACAACGCTGACACAATCGCGAAGGAGGCCGTATCAATACTTCGGTCTTACAGGTTTACCCCGGGTGACCTTCGAGGCCTTGGCGTTCAGCTGACAAAACTGGAGCCGATCAAATCTGGCGCAGCTGGGCCAGAGAGCAGTCAACGACGTTTAGCTTTCCCCAACTTTGGTGGCCCGCCTGGGGCAAAGAAGGGTGCTGCAGATCCCATCGAGGATTCAAAGAGTCCCCAGAAGCCGAAGGCTACCCAGAGCCGAGGAGACGTAGCACAGGACCCCATCGCGGATGATCCCTTGACACCAAGAAAGCCCAAAGTGCACCCTGCTTTAGCACTAGCACGGGCGGGTGAAAACGATGCAAAGGCACAAACACCTTTGAATATCATGGGAACTCAGTTCATCCTACCTTCGCAAGTTGATCCCGCAGTTTTGGCTGAGTTGCCAAGCGATATCCGTGCCAAGCTGCAGAGAGGTCAGAGGCCGAAGCCAGAGTCTAGACGAGCGTCTCCGCAGGTCAAGTCACGGAGCAACAGCCCTGCTGTGCTAGATGAGATACCCTCACAGGTAGACCCAGAAGTCTTCAACGCTCTACCTGACGATATGAAGGCAGAGGTTCTGGCACAGTATGGTCGAAAGAACGTCCAGCAGACCCGCTTGCCACAGTCGCCACGCAAGGACAGGTATATCCAAGAAAAGAAAGCCACCACGCCAACAAAGAGAGGTGGCAGAAGCTTGTTCAACAACGCCAAGGAGAGACAACAAGATGCTGCAGCAAACCGCCTGCAGACAAACTTCCTGTCGAACAAAGGAGCTGGAAACCCTCCCCAGGAAGAGCCGGAGGAACTGGATCGGGAGTTTCTTGCAGAACTACCAGAGGATGTGCGCAAGGAAATCATCGAAGACCATCGCAAAAAACGACTGGCGAAACGGTCCGGGCTCTTGTTCAACGCTCCTGCTCGGCGACAACCAGCCGGGGACTTGAGCGACTCTTTACCTGTTGGACAGACCAAGCTGCAGTTTCCAGCACCACCACCCAAGGTCAACTTTATGGGCTCGGCTATGAAATCAATCCAGGAGATCAAGGATATGCTCGAGGCCTGGCACGATGGGACCCGGTACGATGGGCCCCATCAAGACGACGTTGTCGTGTTCGAGAAGTATCTCTCAAAAGTTGTCTTGGACGAGCGGGACATGCACAAAGCTTCCAAGCTGGTGCACTGGCTCAATTGGTTGGTGGAGGAGGATGGTAGCGAGGGACGGGGCAAGCAGGGATGGCGGAAGACCATCGTGGAGATCAAGGCAGAAGTCCAGAAAGCCGTCGAGTGCAGAGGCTTGGGTCCTCTCAGGTTTTAGGATTAATTGTACAATTCACGATTTATGACATGATACCATTGCTGCTGGGTACACAGAGCGCATCCGCAAAAGGCACATCTTGTGGCTGACTTGGACTTTCTTCTCGGCCTCATTGGGGGTGAACTGAGCCTAGTGGCACAAGACAATGATCCAATTGGGAAATTCTATGAGTCAAAATCCAGGGGTATCCTCCCAAAAGGAAAACCTCACGAGTATAAAAGATAAACAAACAAAAATAAACTCTTTCGTGTGATTCTGCAGCCTTTGCGCTGCGCCATCCTCCCCCAGAACTCCTTTCGCCAGAAAAGGCCAACATCACAGCATCACATACGTCGCCAACGCCGCCGCGAGCACCGCGGCCCAGGACGTCGTCGTGGCCGCCAGTCGGACGCCGGCGCTCAGCTTGTACACGCTCAGCTTCAGCGCGCCGCCGCAGACCATGCCCTGGTTGCCGTCGCAGGGCAGGTTGCATTCGCTGTCGTCAAACTTGACCGAGAGGCCCGAGATTCTCTGGGCGCACCAGCACTCGCTATTTCATGCCCCTGTCAGTTGCTTCGTTCTTTTGGTATGACGGCTCCCGGCACACTGAGGGGCCGGGAGTGGTTCGACGGAGGGGAGACTCACCGAGAATACTCGAGACCGGCGTATGTGTACTCCTTGTCGGCGCCGCTGCCGCAGAAGCTGAGGCACAGCGGCACCGTCATGTTGCCCTGGAGGACGCGGGAGGCGCCCCCCGATAAGGCGCGCTCGTGGGCCGTGTTGGCGATGTCGTTGGTCTCATTGAAACAGCCCTGGTACTTGTACTTGTCGGAGCCCGTGTAGATTTGGAGCTGGGCCGCCGCGAGGGGTGCAAGGAGGGCGAGGAGGAGGAGGAGGGGTGAGACGAGACTGAAGATGCCGGTGCGAGCCATTGTGGTGTCGTGAGGTCGGTTGAAGCCGAGGATGCGATCACGGGTTGTCGGTAAAGTTGAGAGCAGATTGCGTCTCTTCTCAGCTTCGTAGGCAACGGGATGTCGCAATATGGTGAGATTCTGGCCGCGGCAGATGAATTGCTACTTGCAGCAAGGTGTTGGCCGAGCTTATCAAGACCTGCCGTCTTCACTAATAGCGCAGATCGTGGCGGGTTTACAAATTCGAGGATAGCTGGCGACGGGTGTGGCGCATTCTCACACGGCGGGCAATCTCGTAGGCCGTGGCAGACAGTCGGTCAGCTTCAGGTTCTAGGATGTCACACACGCGAGAGAGCGAGAGAAGTACTGATATTAGCAACAACAAAAAAAAAACACACACAGAGCAATGGCGGAGGGGGAAAAGATCGAGGCAAGCTAAAGTAGTATTTATCCCGTGCGGGCGGCGGCGGCGGCGGTGGTGCGCCCCTCCAAGGAGATTTGCTGACTTTCCTTCCCGGCCACTGGCGCGACCCTCGCTGCGCCGCGATGAGGCGCTCCTGAAGTTGGTCCAATGGAGGTGTAGGCCTGGCCCAGACTACTAATCATCGCTGCACACGTTCGCGCCCTCAGAGGTGAAGTGCAGTAGCTCCTTCGATAAAGGCATCGATGGAATAGGAACGGGTTTAGCGTGGGCGAGCCCGCGGCGGTTCGAAGCACTTCCCGCTCAAAGACACGCAGGGAGGAGCCTTGTTCGGAGGTTCAGAGGTCTCCACTACAGCTGAAGTTTGGGCACTGTTCTAGACTAAATTCGGTCTCTGCGTTGAGTAGGGCGTGGTCCGCGCGCTGCGGCACGATGGGCGCCATGTGGGAATATCGCCGGCCCTTTGTGTCTCTTGCGCAGAGAAGACTGGTTGAATTCATGTTTTCCCCATCCACGAGATTGTGAGTCAAACTTCGTGATGTCTTGTCATACAGCGCTACCAAACGGTAATGTACGGCGCTTCCATGCTGTACAACATTAAGATTACTACTTCCTCTAGCATTCCCGCGCATCATGTTTCGGCCATAATTCTCCAATCCCAGCTTCCAGGGAGCTCATCTGGACGCTTGCTTTTTCCCCAGCTCAATCCCGTCAGCAGCACGTCTCGAAGTTATTCGGGACAGTGTTTCCCGTAAAAATCTTTCGATAATTGCACTTATCCAGAGACTCCAAGGCAAGCACAGGATGCTGTCAGCTCTCGGTGGTTTCATCTACTGTTGCAGCGTGTACGGGACCAAGCAACTGTACTGTGCTTCCGATACATGTTCCAGAGATTGAGATGCTGCCGGGTTACGATGCTTTCGTCGGGTTGAAACTGCCGCCCCTCGTTCCATTACGGGCGTCTTTGCTAGCAGCTAACGTTACTTATGTCGGACTTGAGGTGTTTGTTCGGTTTGTAGTAAGCCGGCTGTGTACTGCTTGATGTCGCTGCCTCGTTTTCATATTTCATGATCGGATTCATTGACGTCGTTGAGATCGTTCTCATCATAATTCATCACTTCTGCATGGTTAGGACAATCCAGTCACTTGTTAACAGGATCAGTGGGCGACTTACAATGCACTGATCTCTAGACCCCCAAAGACTCTCGCCTTCAGCGTCACCTCGATATCAAGGTTCAGTCCCAAATGCACCGCAAAACCCTTGCTGCCTCCGGGCCCATCTCCTACCCCGGAGCGCTTCTGCCGGGCCGGTTGTATCCCGCGGGGCCTCCGCCTTCTACGGCTGAGGTTCTGGCTGACCTTTCTCAAGGGAAATTCTCTCTCGGAATCCGTGTCAGAAGTGGACAAGTCCGTCGGCCCTGCGAGTACGGCTGGGGGCGGCGGGACAGGAGGCTCATAAGTCGTCGGCTCGGGGTTTATTGCTCGGTTAGTATTACTTCCCATATCGATGAAAGACGTCTGCTCGACGGGCAAGGACTCGTCGAAAGGCATCGGGCACCATATATACCGGTCATCGGCGAAAGGTTCGACGGAGCCGTACATCTCCTTCGGGAGCCACACCGTGAGACTGTCACGTTTCGACATCTTTCTGTCTCTTTGAAGTGAAGCGAAGCGAGTGTGGTATATGTAAGCGAGTGAAGGAACAATCACAAAAGTAGAGCGAGTGTAAGAAAAGCGCGAGATTGAGGAAATGCTTAACCTCTTCAAAAGCTGAAGTCACCAAGGGGAGCGAGCCATGGCTTCTAAGTAGTAGGGAAGCCCTCTCGTCATCCTCAGAAACCGACACCAACAACAAGCAAACACAATCTTGGCACACACCTGATTTCAAAACTGCCCTACACCGAGACTGCTTGATGAAATCATGTATGGGGCCGGGTTGTATTCGCTTTGGGTTTCGCGAGCCCGGAGCTGGCCAAGAATCGACCGAGATCTGCAGGCCAATCGCTGTGGGGACCAACGATTGCAACGGTGATGCGAATGCAAAACCCGGATTTTTGGCACCCATTCTGAGGATCCTACCGGAGGCAAGCGCGCCACTGATGACATCCCAACACCACATCCTCTCGGAGAGTTCCATTTTTTTGGCCCGTTCGATCGGGTTTGGATGCCCACTACGGAGAATATCAACAGTGGGCTACTAATTTTGGAAACAGTTCAGGGTCTTGGTGTCCCCGCCTGGTTCGGAGGTAGAAGAACACGCTTGATGAAGCTTGTATCTCTTCGAATGCTTGTTGAATTGAACCCTTTGGTCCGAGATGTGGCGGTATTGTTTTCTATTTACTTTGGATCTGCAAAGGAGTAATTGATTTCAGCTCAGAACTCCTTGCCTTCTGTTATGTATCCACGGGACACCATCCGGTTCATTTGCTGCCGTCTTCGTGGTTTCCCAGCTTTATCGGTCAAGAAAGGGCAGTATGGGAAAGGATGGTCTTCACCAAGTCTTTTTGTCAGCTATTACAGAGCCCAGTGTTGCGGAGGCTTGTCGCCGTTCCAAGTAACATTCTGGCATCGCTGGTTCGGTGCTACAAATGCAATTGCAATGTTCCTAAGCTCGATGGCCCAAGCCACCCACCGATCCATAGTTATAACATTCTCTTCATGATCATGCGTTTAAGCATTCGACTGAGGAATTACAAGAGCAATTTGATGGCAACGATGACATCGAACGTGTGATTAGAGAACTAGAATGCTTCAGTATGCCCGTCAGCCATCAGACGAGCGCTAGTATCTATCGACAAGCTCTATCTAACTCACTCCCCTGGCACCCTATTTCGTGGTTACTGGGAGATGATTCGAGATAGCCATCAAAGCACCCGGTGGCAGCGCAAGTATGAAAAGCTGGCAAGACCCGCAACGTGACCTGCAGCGTAGACGCAGGACAACCAATCTTGTCAGCGAGTGAAAGTTCTAACATGAGGACATCAACGGTGGTATTTGGACACATTCGACCGCACTCCCTCACATCAAAATTTTGTTGGCAAAGAGGCAATTTCGCCTTCGAGTCCAAGTGCCTAGGCATAGTCACCCGTCATTTCGTTTAGCAAGAGCGGCACTCAAATGAGATGGCCAGGTTCCGATACAGAGGGACTCGGGCTGCTTTCCCCTGGCATTTCTACAACCTTAGGTCCTTGAATTCTTATAATATAACCAATTAGTCGGCGAATCGACTTGGAGTTTGGGTTATATTGAGTTCGAAAACAGGGCCCATAGCATTGCCCTGGGCCCTTGCCATCTTGTTGTACTACGTTCAAGCAGGCCGAAGTAAATGACTTGGATGTGCTCGCGGTGGACGAGAAGGCAAGTTCTTCTCGATATAGACCTGTTTAGTGATAGTATTCTAGGCGGTACTCTAATTGTGGCATTTAGCACGACGATACTCACTGAAGTTAGAAGCGAAAGTCTAAGCTCAGTGTCAAGTCTTTAAAAGCCCCCTCTCGCTCATCGCTTCATGCTTCAAGTGCTGCTTCATCGAGCACCAATCTGCGCGAATCCACTCTCGGATATCGACGGGTCCTGTCGTCAATGCAAGGAAGCCAGTATGTCTGCTTAGTATGCTTTCTATAGAAAGACTACCCTGGCATTGATCTGGAGCATAATATCCCCAACAATGAGGTGGAGATGACAAGGCTCAGCCAACCTTGCCACCTCGCACACCGCGTGTGTCAGTCACCTCTGTTTCTACCATAACAATAAGACTGAAAAAATGGGCTGTGGTTTGTCTTTCTAGGCCATGCAAGGGAGAGGCTGACGTCGACCGAATGATTGGAAATGGCACGGGGCCCAACACCTGGGCCATCAGCTATGTTGACGAACACTCTGAAGTTGAGGTAGGTGGGACTCATTGTCCCATCTCACCAGAAACCGTCCAACGCGAAATGGTTCTGGGGTTGCAGTTGTTGCGGGATCTAACCGAGTTGATCCACAGGTTGGATATGACTACCTTCCAGACTGCATGGCGTCTGCGTCCTTATAGTATGCCAGCGTTCCCTCAGTTCCACATGTTTGTCTGCAAAGAGGCAACTCCCCGTCGAGTTCTATAGCGTAACATCATCCAACTCGGGTTCTTCCGTAGGTTCGCATTTGGCGGCAACGTTGACCCATTCAATGTGAACAGAGGTGCATTCACCCCATGCTCCGTCGTCTATCACACCCTTGCATGCAGGGGAAATGGGAAAACCGAGCCGGCCCTGAGTTCGCAGTAAGCACGGTTGTCCGTTGATTCTCCCGTCTACCCCCAGCCGGCCAAGAAGAGGGGATCACCCGGGATCATCTTTCCTCGTCACATAAAGATTGAGCGCCCCAGCCGCTCGCCTTTTCCATTGATGCTCTTCCATAAATTATCGCTTGTGGGACCACAAAGTGAGAAATAACAGTACCCAGCACTATAGGCCAACACCTACCCCGGATTGCAACAGTCCTAGAAAACTCCAAAAACGTATAACATGTCTCAAGATAACCAACCAGTCGTGATCGACGTGGACCATGAGGTATATGAACCCAATGTTACTGGTATTTGATTAGCAAAGCCCTAACCAGACTCGCAGCGGGAGGTTTTACAGCCCCAGTCTGATGATCAGTCAGAGATTGGAGAGGTAAGTTGAAGGCGTTCAACCCGGAAAACAACGCTATTACTCTACTAGAGATCGCGAAAATTTACCAACTTACTCACTGCTGTATACAGAGTATTGCTTCGTCGAGCACGAGTCTCCGCGAGTCTATTCTCGAGTATCGCCTGGAGAATGGCAGAACATACCATCAATATAAGGATGGCGGTGTGTTAACATCTGTTTCACTCACGAACTGCTCTAACTTTGAGGAAGCATATCTCCTTCCGAACGACGAAAGGGAGCTAGAGAGGCTAGGTATCAGCCACCCAGCTCAGTACCTAACGTTCTTTATAAGCTGACATGACTCTCAGATTTGGAACATACCCTCTGGCTTCTCGTAAACGACAACAGACTTGGCATAGCCCCGCCATGTGAAAAAGGAGCCAAAGTTGGCCGTGTTCTCGATGTCGGGACTGGCACTGGCATTTGGGCTCTCGATTTTGGAGACGAACATCCTGAATCTGATGTGAGTTTCAACCTACCCGATTAGGAATGCTTGTGTTTCAACAATGCTTGCAAACGGACTTGTAAAAGAACTGATTTGGCATGTATCACAGGTCCTCGCTATAGATCTCTCCCCGACTCTGCCTGCGCAGTACGCATATTCTCCTCCATTTTATAATCTATCTTGAAGTGGAGGTAGTTCTCACAATATCGGCGCTGAACATCTGTCTACAGTGTGCCCCCAAACGTCAAATTTGAAGTCGATGACGCCGAGGACCCATGGACATACTCTCGCCCTTTCCAGTATATCCACAGCCGAATTCTGTCGTCTGGCCTAAGCGACTGGAAGAAATACCTACGCAAATGCTACGAGTAAGTTTGGTTCCATTCAATTTCCCTTACCGGTCTCTGTTAGAGAACCAGCTATGCCAAACTACTGCTATTGAAAGAAAGTGTTGACTCAAGGCAATGTGCAGCAACCTTGAGCCGGGCGGATGGGTCGAATTACAGGAGGTTGACCTGTACCCGACCTCTGACGATGAGACGCTCAAGCCTGATTCTAACTTGATAAAATGGTGCAACCTGCTTCAAGAAGCATCAAACAAATTCGGACGTCCCTTTTTCAGAATTGCTCCGCTCAAAGACGTCCTGATAGACGTCGGATTTGTGGATGTGTCTCTTACTGTGACAAAGTGGCCGTCTAATGCTTGGCCAAAGGACCGAAAATGGAAAGAAATTGGCATCTGGAATGGCGAGAATATGATGAACGGTCTCGAGGGTTTCTCCATGGCGGCGTTGACGCGTGGTCACGACTGGACTCGTGAGGAGGTCAACGTGTTCCTCATCGACGTACGCAAGGAGATCAAGGACAAGAATATCCATGCGTATTGGCCTGTGTGAGTTATCCCTATCCTCTAAATTTTCGTCAAGGCTGACAAAAAGCTAAACTCCAGCTATTTCATCACGGGGCGTAAGCCTGAGAGGGACACCACTGCATAGCCACCTCCAGCTTCGCCCGTCGGTTCGTCAAAGAGATAGGGAAAGGAAGGATCGTAGCTAGATTAGAACCAGTAAAAACATCCAAAAAGTCAAATGAATTAGGCGTGGCAGTCTCGGATCGGATTCGCGTCCTTGAGTCAGACTCTCCCCTTTAACCTGCTTCTAGCACAAGCACACTCAGCGCGAGGCCCTCAACTTCATCCGTATTTACAAAATCAAATATCAAGGTCTTATCTGTCCTGTTTGAAAGTAAATTACATGGCAAAAACATCATCAGCCTTGTATACCATATATACTCTATACCGAACTGAGGCATACCCGTGCCTATGTCACCTCCTGTCTTAAGAGGCAGTATCGCCGCCGATGCATACACCGTAAAGTAACATCTTGCACTACTTGGTTTCCTCGGTGGATTCACTTTTGGGCCCAATATTGGCTGATTCAACATCAACGGATGTACGCAGTACATACACTCGTCCCATCTCCCGCAGCCTAGCACATCCTTGTATGCAGGGTAAGCAGATAGTTTGAGTAGGACCAGAGTCCGCAATCTGCTTATATTTTCGTTGGTTCTATCGTTCCCACCCGGTCCCTTAGCCAACAAAGAGGGGGCTGCGATCGCACTTCACCATAAGTTAGCGATTGAGTGCTTAAGTCTCCCGCGGTTTCCTTCTCCGTCCGTCTTGGCTGACTGTGCTGTGGCATCTTTGTATTCAGCGTTTCAGTCACCGCTCACTACTGTGGCGTAACATCTATCATTACACGAGACGCCTCTAGAAATAGTCATGGAGTTACAAAATGTCTCAAGACAACCAGCCCGTTGTGATCCATGTGAACCAGGAGGTATGCGGGTCAGAGCATCACACCTTTACTCTTGTCACGTAGCGAGAAAGTAACCGGGACTCGCAGCAGTATGATGCTCTATCTTAGGCTGAAAATGCAAGTTTACGTCACTCCACGCCACGAGCATTGTTTATCCCCCAGAGGGACGTAAAATTGCTGTATCACTCACTCTCGCATAGAGTATCGCTTCGTCTAGCACCAGTCTCCGAGAATCTCTCCTAGAGTATAGTATGGAGAACGGCAGGACTTATCATAAGTACAAAGACGGAGGTGTGTCCACCTACTAGACTTTTGCCTTAGAAAGCTGACTAGCATTTGATTCAAGAGTACGTATTTCATAATGACGAAAGGGAATTGGAAAGACTAGGTAAGCTTCCTTGGTTACCACGTGTCTTTGAAATCATGCCTTTCATCATTTGCTACCCATTTACATAGGCTTGACACAGACGCTGTGGCTTCTTGTGACTGATAACAAGCTCGGTCTTGCTCCGCTGTGCCAGAATGGCGCAAGGGTTGGTCGAGTTCTTGATATTGGTACTGGCACCGGTATCTGGGCTCTCGATTCGGAAACGAGCATCCCCAGGCTGAGGTGATTGCACAATCCACCCCATCAGTTCTTCTTGAGAATTGCCACCTTGAATTTGCTAGAACGAGCTAGCTGTTATGAGAATTGACCCGAGATTATGGCAGGTCCTTGCCACTGATCTTTCTCCAACGTTACCTTCATAGTATGTGTCTCTGCCCAAAAGACTTGTGATCATAGTGTGATTGGTATTGACTTGACACTCTCAGTGTGCCCCTCCGAACGCCAAATTGAGGTTGACGATACCGAGGAGCCTTGAAAGTACTCGCACCTGTTTTAGCAGATATGGCAGCGTGGCACAGTCATTGCGGGAGCGCTCCTTACAAGGCAAATCTGGTAAGCAGCCAGCAACCAATTCTACCATGTGCCGACGAAGAACACTTGTGCAACGTCAACAACACTCCCGTCCAGTCCACTTTACATACCCAGGATCAATTTGAGAAGCGGCCAACAGATTTTTGCTAACATTGGTCCCACTCAGCAGTCAACGCCATATTTTGTTTTTTTCTGGTACGCTTGGTCCGATGGAGCGACTGCGCCGTAGAAAGACCCGTTGCTGCCTGATACAGCACGCTGCGGAAAAAACATCAAAACCCTCTGCTCGTCCGTTCTATCACCCAAGCATTTTTGCCAGAGATAAATGCACTTCCAGCATGCAGTCTTTACAAGTAAGTAATCGTTCAGCCGTTGCTCGGCCCCTTGAACTCAGTAGATATCTCAATCTCACACCACTTTACAGGAAACCCAGCCCCCTAGCCTTTGGGTCAAGGCTCTTGCATCTTTGTCTAATAATGACAAGAATCAACTCAACTTAGGTCATGACGTTGAGCAATCTCAATACTCCGAGCTTCTATGGGCTGTTGAAGAGAAAAAACTGGACTGCGAGAAGAAGCAATGGGCAGTTTACGTTCATCGTTCGATGGAGGTAATGGACATGCAGGACACACTCGGTAGGATACACGGCTCGCTTAGAAGTTTCAAGGAGGCAGCAGACCAAGTGCAGCGCCCTTCTAGCCAAGCCCTCTTGCCCTGGGCCGACCTCAAGACTCTTCTCCATGTAGGTTGACTCCAGTCTCGGCCCGTTGTGCATCTGTGACTGACACACTGCAAAGGTCTCTTTCATTGACAACCAGATATTTGGCACAACGCTCGACAATGTTGAGGCCATATTGGATATTATCACTAGGTACACGAAGCTTGAAGCCATAATTCTCGACAGAAACTCTGAGCGCATTGAGAAGCTGTCAGCCGGAGTCATTAAACTCTATAGCTCCGTTCTGAGATACCTTGCGCAAGCTATTCGGTACTACAGTCAGAAGCAGCTCGGTAGGTTTGAGCCCGAACACTTGACCATGCATTGCCAAGAGAGTGAAACCACTGACGCTGTCGACAGAAGCTCTCGTCGATAATACTAGTGACAGCCCAGATGTTGATTTCTACGAGCCTCTGCTTCGTTTCGAGAAGCAAGAAGAAAAAGTTCGTAGGCTATTGTGGGATGTTGAGGGTGAAGACTACACTATCAACGTACGTGACGTGGCCGAGGCCATCCACAACAACGTCGAAGCCTATAACTCATGGAGCCGTAGGCAGGCGTGGAGCCTCATTCACTCTGTTCTGGAGGACCAGCCTCTCCGGAAAAAGAACGAATACGACGCAGTCCCTCAGTTCCTCGAGGAGAACGGAGCGCAATTGTTGTTGGGCCCTAATCGCTGTCTCCATGTCAAACCGCCAGATTTCCGAGACATTTAGTTCGAACCCTGCTCTCTTTGGGGTCCAGATTGGCGTCCGGGCCGAAGAGAAGAGGGTCAAAGACCTAGACCCAGCCGAGACGTACCGCAGTATTCGACTACAATGCATGGGCATCGTCCGATACATCCTCGACGAGGGACACGAGATCGACGAAGCAACTGATCGCTCCTGGGAGGCAGCTACCTTGACATGTCTCAGCGAGCTGAGAGGCACGGTCACCGCCGTATTTCAGAGATCGACGGGACTGCCGGGTGTTCTTGGTCTGCTCAATTGGCTCAATGGGAAAAACAGTCGAGAGAACCAGGTGTTGCCCATCCAGAAGTGGACGGACAGCGTCCTGGACGCGATGCTCAGCCACGGCGCGTCTGGAAACATTCTGTTCCCTGACCGGACGACTGCTCTCGACCGCGCCATGAAGTCACCGGCCATGGTCCGCAGGTTTCTTGAGAACGGCACCGACCCCAACGAGAGAAACGGAAAATGGTGGCTCCCTTTGGTGATTGCCTCGGCAATGGGAGATGTTGAGGTTGTGAAAGCTCTTATCGAAGGTGGCGTGAGGGTCGACAGCAATCCTGAGCCGGAACACCACCTCTGCAACCCGTTGCACGCCGCTATCAGCGAGCAGCACCTCGAAGTAGCCAAGCTGCTCCTCGACCACGGCGCAGACATCAACCACAAGACCAGAAGCGGCGTGACAGCTCTGCTGGCCGCAGTCTCTGAAGCTGATCTCCAGTCTGCGGAATGGCTGCTGGACATGGGCGCGTCTATGCAGGGTATCTGGGAGACTCAAGAGCAGTCCGTCTTTGATGCCGTGGACATGGACAGCGGCTCTGGGACCGATGTTCGGCAGCTTTTGGTTCGTAGAGGCTTCTTCCAGGTATCACTGCAAGGTGACAACCAAGCCCCGAGGCCCGCGTCGGAGGCCTTGGAAGACGACTGTTTGGCTATGAAGGCGTTCAATGGCGACCTCCAAATTGTTGGAAGCATTTTGGAGGGGTCAACTCGTCAAACGACTCACCAACTTGGCGAAGCACTCATGGTCGCGTCGGCTTTGGGTCATCTTGAAGTTGTCAAGGCTCTTCTTTCATATGGTGTAGAGATCAACTTGACGGACGTTAATGGGCGCACGCCTCTTCATCATGCAGTCAAGGGGAAGCATTTTGTAGTTGCCGACCTTCTGACCGAGCACGGGGCCAGCGTCTCGATTGAGGATATTTCCGGCTCGACACCCTTTGACCTGGCAGTTGCCCATGGTAAAAAAGCCATGGAGTTCATCGAAAAGCACTTGGACGGCTTTTTTACTCTCACCATCAACCGCCGCCCGTCGCTAACGGAAACGGACCCAAGCGAGGCTTCAGGCCAGGCTACCATAGACGTCAGGAAGGCGATATCAGGGTCGTGGACCGGATTTTACCGATATTTAGATTGGAGAACAATGGAGGAGCGTTGGGGTGTTAGAATTCCAAAACTCCCTTCCCAAGGCTCGCAGCCCTCGACATTGTTCTACGAGGGTGGGGATGAGGACGAGTTCTGCTTACACGGCTTTGTCGACCTGGCAGGCACCGTCTGGTTCATCAAGCTCTACGGCGACGAAGGATGGCTCTTCAAAGGTGAATATGACCCTAATCCAAGGGCCATGAAGGGAAAATGGGGCAGGAACAGGAAGTTGTGGTTTGGAAGCTTTCATATTGTCAAAATGCCGTTCTAGGCCGGTGATGGTTGAATCGCAGACATTATGTCTTGAATTCCCGCAGAGAGCGAGAAAAGGGAGCGAAGTTCTTTACGATGGTCGTCGGCGTTGAAAATGTGCCCTGTGTTGAAACCCACTGCTTTTGTTACGGTCAACAGCAAAACACCAAAGATAAACTCTTAGCTGGTTTGTTCTAGTTCAAGTCGTCGCCATCTGTACTTAACACCCGTAAACCACACATGTATTTCAATAAATCAGTGCACAAAAACTCGGATCAGTTCGTAGAATATGCTGAAGATGATTCGATCTCTTGAGCAATTGCTAACCACCATCTGTCCCAAAATGCTTGTGCGAAGGTGCCTAAGGGGGATGCGTTGTAGGTCTCAGTAACGGCTGTTGCGCGGAGGATGTGTGGCTTGTAGGTGATCTGGATGTTAGTAGACTGACAACGTCCTCAAGTAGCGTTCTTCTCCGCGTGAAGAGGATCAAAAAGCAAACGTTTAGTAAGCTTTGTCTACCAGAGGTATTCTGTCAAGCTGCGCTTGAATTGCCGCGTGAAGCCGCTTGAAGCTCTGACATGCATGTCTCTTGAGAAAACAAAACTGAATCCAGGTAACAACCAAAGGCTGAAGGTTCTAACCTCGGCCCCTCCTGAACGATCGCTCTTCTCATGAGACTATACACGTCCGAATATTCAATGTAGTCAAACTATCTTCTGGTTAGCCCTATTTTTGCTGCCAACTCTTCTTCTATACTTCCATGGGTATCCTACAGCCCGTAGAACGAACCACCTCCAGCCAAACGGCACACCGTGTTCCCCAGCTTGGTCTGGTGAGAAATGAGGCTCAAAATGCCTGTTCAAGCAACATTTATTCTCTTCGTCGTGTCTGCTTGGTGTGCAAGTTCCATCTTTGAATAAGCCGATTCCATGTTCAACGTCCTCCGAGGGCACTAAGCGGGCAATAATATCAACGATGGTGTCAAACGATCGAAAGCTTCTCGCTGACATTTACACAAACCTGGATACGTAAGACGTCAAGAGTTTGGGAAGTAGAGCAAGCTGTCCTCACGTTTCGTGGCAGTTCCCATGATGATTTCGACCAGTTATGCGAGTGTGGAAGCCCAACAGGCCAGCCATCCCATCCATGATTCACATGATGCCAGCGGCGCATCCTACCCCTTTCTCCAGGTGATTTTAACCAGCCAAGACGTAAAGACCATCATATCTCGAAAGGTATGCCGATGCGATGGAAATGTAGATGTTTTAAACAGACGTATTATAGTTAGGTAAGATGCCACCAGGTTAAATGTCGGTACAAAATCCCTACAGACCGTAAGTTTTGTGCTTTTGAAAGAAAGGGGATAGTTTGTGAAATATAAAAGCATGAAAAGAACGGATCAATGGAAAGGACGGTCAATGAAAGCGGTCTATTCAGAAGCACAATGAGAGGAGCAAAATGACAGACACAAACAGCGGGGGCAAGGGGCGTAACATTCTTATTCTAAACTTCTTCAGATTCAAGAAGCCTGCCCAGCGCTTTCTGCAGCTGTGATCACTCTCGACTCCCGCCAGGGGGCCTACGTTCCTCTAGGCACAATAAGACCACGTATTATGCTCAACTGGAAAGCGACGAGATGTCAAGGGGAAGACAGCAGCGTAGACCACGACACAGGCGGCGGGCACACACCAACTCTATTCATGCGTTCCCGAGTCAAGTTATTCGTTACAGCCCAGAGTTAGAAACACATTTATGTCAGAAACCAAGCTGGGTTAAACAATGGACAATCATCGTCTTTGAAGAAGCGTACAAGCCTAAACAACCGCATGGATCATGTGTACCCCTCACTGATGCTCGTATAAGAGGACACAAAGACGAGGGCGCACCTCCGACTGTCACATTGGTAGCATAGGAACCTGACCTCAACAAGTCTATTAGGTCGAGTGTCTGCACTGAGCCCAGTAACACCGTAACAAGCAGTCTTCCGGCAACACTCTCATAGAATCAGCGTAGAGCCAATGCCGCTCAACTTCTAGACGACCCCCCTGCTTTCCTTCGACTTGCATAAATCGAGAAGAGGGGGTGAATTGGCAGGGAAGGTCAGAACCATAGACGCAAGAGTTCTCTTCTGCTCACCCCTGCCGGAATGGAAGGCACGGAAGAGAGACGAGACGGCGCCGGAAGTCTCGTCCGAGCACAGCAACACCACGGTCCCAAAGTTGTCCGTCCCTAGAGCGAGGGCCAGATGCGCCACCGCACTACGGCAGGCCCATCAGCAGCCCAATTCAAAAGAAGCTGCGTTCAGCTCATGAAATCGCGAACCTGTCGCGACGCGTTCGACAACGCGATACTCGTAACTCGGGGCACCTCCAAAAGTAAGGTCAAACGCTCGTTGCCCCTGACGATCACCAAAGGACCTCCTCAGCCTAAACCAAACCTTCTCAAATCCTCAAGGACAGACCACACCCTCAAAGAAAGAAAACCTTACTTTAAGCCCGCCTGAAACCACGCGGCGCCATCTTGAGGGCTGGTAAACCAAACCGAGTCGACCTACGTAATCGGAACTCCCTCTCAACGGTTTTCTTTGTTCTCCGACGCCGCCAAACCTTCAGCCCCCAAGGGGGGAAGAGGGCCAACCAAAGAAGGGGAAGGGTTGGAAACGAAGAAAAAAGAGGCCCGCCCCGAGACTCGTGGTCTCACACGATGCGAGACCAGCCACCGACCAGCAAAAAACAGACCCAACGCGGCCCCCAACCTAAATCTCCTGCCTCCTCGATGTTAGCGCGTTGAGACTTGCGATAAGGCGATGAAGGGCGGGACAAGGAATAAGGGTTCTCCTCCATCGTCGGGGTTCTTGTGGCTGACTCGTAGGCCATCCCACTAGCAGGACCGAAAAGCGCGCGACGCGCTCCGGTCTAGAACCTACGGCCCACGACAGGATAACCACCCGATTGCCGCCAGGGACCATGAGGAATCGCCTCGAGCAATGCTCCGGAAGCCCCCCTTCCTGCACCAGTACCCGTTCACGCCGTCTTGATGCTCAGACGGACTAAGACAGTGAGTGCCCTTCTCGCCCTGCGACAGGTCCGGACGAGTCGAGATCCTCCAAGGCTCATCATCGGCAAGGCGCTTGGCGTCGCCGGTCCCCCCGGGGAAGCGCACTGGATCATACCCTCGACGACACGGAGCAGCATAGCTTAGCGATATTTCAAATCCCCAGATCTCACCGGACTTGTGTACCATCGCTCATCGCCGCCAGTCTGTAGCGTCGTGATAGCATCAAGGGCCCGAGCCACCAGATGCAGATGGACTGACAGCAACGCCAGCTGAGGGGTCTACTTTGGGCTGCGCGAACAGACACGGTAGCAGTTAAACCGCGCAGTGTTACATTCCCCTCTCTTTCCCTCCCCCTCTCAGGGATCCCCTAGCCTGTCAGTGTCGTCCCATCACCGTCCCGACATGTGACACGGACGCTCGTCGAGTCAAGCAGGCCCAGCAGTCGACCAGACGCAGCGCCTGGCGCATCCGCGCGAGTCCCCGAGCGCCCACCTGCCACTTTGTATGTCACCTCATCGTCCGTTTCTGAGAGACAGGTCATAGCAGCTGAGAGACATTGGTTCTAGGCGAAGAAAAGCAACGACCGTGGAAAAAACTCTGTCATGGGCGGCGCAAACCCTTCCCGCTCGCTTGAGAGAAAGACAGCATAGGCCCAGAACTGGGAGGAAAGCGCGCGGGGGTTTCCATTGGACGGCAGGACGCGGATGGAAAAGAAAAAGAAAAACGGACGCCTGGATGGTAGTGGTGGCGCGGCAGACGTGTGCTCGTGTGCTCTCGGCGGCCGTAGCTTCACAGAAGAAGCAATGCTTACTGCAACTAAGCGTGCCGACAGGAACAGTGGGATGCGATGCTATCATGGGCCCCAATACTCTCATGCGGGTGCGCCGATGCTATTCCTATGTGCCGATGGAGTCCATTCCACGTGATTCCCTACTTGTGATCAAACATTAGTTGAGCAACCCGGAGTGTCATATTCTCTCCGCGTCATCGGCAGAAGGGAATTGACTGCATACGCAGCCTCAAAGGTGAGGATCGACAGGATTAGTAGGCGGACTCTGATGGTACCCGAATTTTGATATTCAGCGGTGAGCACCGATTCGAGGATAGGCGTAACCGATGATGCTCTCTTCTCTCGCGCCTGTCTGCTCTCTCCATCGGGCAGGGGGTTGGCAGCGTTGCAACGCAATGTCCCCTCTTCCGCATGAATATGGCCCCCATCCCAAGCTGGCAGAGCCCCATCCGGATCTTCAACTAGAGACCGAAGATCCCAATTTTGACCCAGGAACATGCCATTACAGGACACGCCGCTAGCAGCCCAACTACCCTGATCCCCCAAAGTTAGGCACGCAGAGCCATCATCGAAGTCGGGTTCAGGGTCCATGAAGGTGTCTCTGAAGATAGAATTTCGGGGAATAAGTCATGGAGGCAGCTCATTGTCGCTGGGTCCGTGGAGGGCCTGGTGGATGTGATTTACGCGCGCTTTCGACCCCGAATCGCCAGGCCTGGCAGTGGAGGATACATACCATAGTAGTCGCGCGAGTAGTGCCGTGCAAGTCTTGATACGCTCGCCCACAGCAGCACCTTGCTGTGGGTGATTCTCTTGGTCATCCTTACCAAGGCCCTGATCATCATGAGCTTGTGGCGACGACACGCATCGAGCGGGACAGGGGAAAAGCAGCTCGCTAGACGTCGTTCTTGGTTGCACCACTCAGACCGGCCGAAGACGTCCCAGAAAATGCTGGGCAGATGTGAATGCAGCCCATATCTGCCTGAGTCTTATGGCCTGCGTCACGTAGCTGGGCCAGCTGCTGCTATGCGAAAAGCAACCCACAGTTCCGTCCAAGCCCGCCCTAAGCCCCGGTCAGAGACACCGATGAACCCCGGGCGCCCGGAGAGGCAGCCGGTTTGCTAGAAGGGCGCAGAAAAGGTTCCTTGGACGCAAGCTCTGCTCCTCCTGCTTGAGCCTTGACTTGACCCGTCACTTCTCGGTCTCAGCGAATCTGTAGACAAGAAACCTTTCGAGAGGTTTAGAAGGAATCCACCCATCCACACTGTCGAGATTCAGAAACACGCCGCTTCTTTTCTTAAACGCAGAGGCTGGATGCGCGTGTTGCCTTGCATCTGCATGAGTGCACAGTCGCTCCAACATGTTTGTCAACTCTTTGCAACCTTGCAGGTTTAGCCAGCCCTCACGGGAAAAAAACCCCCAAAAACAAAAACCACACCACCATCTCACAGCAATCTTTTCCCGCGCCGCAACAATGCAATGCAGGTTCGAGGATTGTGACCTATGCACCCCGTTGTCGTCCATCACTCGACATGATGCATCTGTGGTTGTTTTTCACAACTGGACGACCCAGACCGCATGTTTCAGGAAATCTATCGGTTTTTGGCGCCGCAGAGTGACGGCACAGTCAGTTGTTTCCGAAGTCGATGTGTGCCCTCTGGTGTTTGGTCAAATTGACCGTTGCGAGCTGTAAAGGCGGTTGGAAGTCGTGGTTGCTTCCCTGTCGTTACCGTCTTGTCTGTGAAAGGCTTGCCACCCCAATCCTGACGTGTACGGAGATGCTTCCCTCGCTCTTCGAAAGTGTCAGTTTCCGCCGCGCCCGCCAGACGAACATTAATTTTCGGTGTACGTGATCCCTTCAACTGTGCGATGTGGAAGACGTGCTTCCAAGCTCTTGGGGCAGTAAATTGCACTCGGCGGTCATCTAGGGCTGCAGGTTTCTCACCATGTGAGAGCCGAAACGAAACTATTGCCAGCAGGTTCCCGTCGAGACATTGTCTGCACGTCGCTGTCCATTCAGGTGGACGTGTTGGCGCATTGATTGTCGGCCGGCTTCCCTTATCCATTGCTAATGGCCCGGGTTGAGATTATGAGCTTTTCAAAGCGGTACAACGCTTTGGGTCTATTGACCACTGGCCACGGAGGCGTCGCTAGTTTAGTTACACAACCGAATGCGCTAGCTTTGACTGAGGCCGACCCCGTCTCTCTCTCTCTCTCTCGCCTCGACAAATGTATCCGGTTCTTGCCCGGCCGGCCCCCACGACGAGATAGTCGGATAGGTCTGGCACCGTAAGCCGTTCTGATGACAAAGGCCGGGGTTAGGATTTGTGACGCTTCAATTTCCCGTTCTCCACGCTAATCACTTCTAGAAGGTTGAGCGACGCCGGTAGTTAGAGGCAGGGAAATGAAATTATCTCCCGTTCGTGGGCCCCACGAAAGATGAGAGGCTTTCTGGCTTAGACATTGGAGCCTATCGCGCTTGGCTACGAATAGCTGGTGAACCGTCAGCGGGACGAACGAGAGGCCTGTTGGGACCCTTGCTTGGTCTGCTCCCACGTTGCTATCTTGACCACCGTAAATGGGTCGTGCCGATGGCGAGCTCCGGCTTGTCAGATTCGTGAGCACCTAAAACCATCGACGGAGCAACGTGACACTCACAACTCCACCGCACCGAGTTGCGATATGGTAAGAGCCAATTATGGATTCGACGAGGCAAAGAACTCCCGTAGAAGTCTTTGCCGAGATTGAGATTAGGTTTGGGGAATGGCTCGATGGACAGAAATGTGAGTTTTACCGAGCAATGGCCGATGTTCTGACTGTCAAGATGCCTCCGTGACCCCATTCATGTGCCTCCGAAACATCCTCGAACACGTTGGCGTCGAGAGAACTTCGGCTTGACTGCCGTATCTTGTCGATTATCATATAGGTCCGCTGGATGATATGAGCCAGTGCCTTCGCCTAGGGCCGTCTGATACTTGAGTGACGAAGCCATTCCTTCTAGAACAATGGAAGGATGCATGCGCAGCCATGGCTCCATCCTGTTCCAGGGTCGTTGCTTCATGCTCCCCCTCCTTCAACTGCTTCACGTTTCCCATTGTTTCCAAAAGTCCGCACGAGGAGAATGCGTCATGATAGCACCAGGTGCCCGAAACAGGCAAGTCACTCATACCCAAGGCTATGCCGGATGCTTCTTGATGGAACCCAGGCGTCGGAGCGTGCGGGCCCTGAAACCTTCTCGAAGGCCTTGGGAGGTCCACGAGCTAACGACCGCGGGATTGCCCATTGGCCGCTGCGGAGGAAGCCCCTACTCTGACCGGTGTGACGGGGTACCCCTGACAAGACGGGTTGGATACCCCCACTGAGAAGCCTCAGAATGACAGCTTCCAATATTAACCGACTTTTCATGAGTGTGTGGGTTCTTTACCATCAAGCGAGGACATTGGCCTATCCGACAACCCTCCCCGCTCTGTAACGCCATGTACCCACGGTAGGGGAGAAGAGGACAACGGAACGGATAGAGATACACGAGACGTCTCTCAGTCTCGTTCGCTCGGGCTGCCGAGCTTCGTGGCCCAGCTCGTTGCATATACCTGCTAGCCAGACTCCCCTGCCAAAGCCCCAGGCTATTGAGCGGCGTGGTTCCTGAATAGAAGAGTAACACGGACAGCATTGAGGCACGTTGCCCCAACCCAGACCGCCGGAAAGACGTTGACGATGCTTCATGTTTGCTTTTTGCAGTTCGCGGACAGGCAGGCCAGGCGTTACGTCCTGGATAATTGTATGGTCAATCACTAGGGTTCACTTGATCCCCGGAGGATTTCCACGCCAAGTGAAGCCCGATGCTACACCTCATCCGTAACCGGACCACTAGACCCAGCGGGTATCTTTGGTTCGGCTTTCTGGAGACTGGTTGGCGATAGCGGGAAATCAGTTCGTCGACTTATTGGGCAGTCGGGGATGATCGGGCCAGGCTAAATGACGGCCCCAGGCTCCAGAGAATCTCGGGTCTGTTGAAAGTCCTTCTCATGATCTTCCAGACTCATGCCCGGTTGCGGCGAAGACCCTTGTGGCAGAGCAAGAGACAGATGGTGTGGTCCGCCGCTTTGCTTAAATTTGAGACAGGCCCTTTGCTAGATTTGCCAAAAATCCGGGGCAGCAGGGCCGGAGCATGGTCCGTATTTGGTCCTGGTCGCCGTCGACAGTCTTGGAGGGTATTGGCTGGACCGGGACCCCACGGCTTCCTACCCGGGCCGTCCAAAGTACCATGCCCGTTTACCAGGTTCCCAAGTCGTTGGAGGCGACTTGGGGTCATGGAGGAGGGAGCTTCCTAGAGAGACAAAAGGGCTCGCGGGTACAATTGGGAACTTCATGAGCATCAAACAACAGATCGCTGGGGTCTCCTTGATAGACCAGCGAATAGAGCTCCTAAGCTTCCGTCCTTGAACGTCGATATTGCGCCATTCGTGGCCTTTAATGGCTCCTTGTGGGGGGTTCGAAGGAAGCGACGGTCGGAGGCTTCTAGTGATGGCAATGGTCGGCTGGTGATCTGCCATTGGCCATTAGCTGCCTTTCTAGTATGGGTTGACGTGTCGTCGACAGTCGTGGTGCTTGGTTGCTTTACATACACCACACAACCTGTGAAAGCGACTATCAGCCGGGAAGTCCACCGTGCTGCTCAAACCGGGGGCAGCTGCTGGAAAAATCTGTACTTGGAGGCGAGTTTGCAAGATGCACCCACTCCAACAGGTCGGGGTCATTGCAAGAACCGTGCTGTTTTGGGCTTAAGGTGTTCCGGTGTATTGGATCGTGTCACTGTTTGCTGCTCCTGATCCATCAGCCAGGAACGGCACAACCACTCCAACGGTGGCGAGCCAGGCACTTGGCTCTTGCCCGTGGCTTCCGCCGAAATAGCACCTGGTCGGCCCAGCCTGGGACCCCGACCGCTTGACAGGCCCGGCCTGCTCGACTGGTCTGGTCCTGAAAAGGTCGACCAGCATGTGGTACGACCCCGGCCCCGTCAACTTCCGTCAAACTCAAGTCCGTAAAGGTCACTAGCGGGCAATCGCTCTCCATGCCATCCCATGTCGGCTGCATTAGCTGTCTTCCTATTCGGCTGGCAAGTACACAATCCACAAGCCGCTTTTCTTGGTAAGGCTTTAGGAAGTTCCCAAGCGTTGTGTTGCCGGTTCCGCGAAGTCTGGGATGCTGTGGTGAAGCCCCACCACTACCCATGGTTCGACCGAGGATACCTTGTCCTCGTACTTGTTGCGAGGCATTTTGGGCCTTCGATACAGGTGCTGATCTTTCGGTGGCTGGGAGTACTTTGGCATGGTCTTCTGGTGCAGCTGGCCAAGCCGCAGGGACCACGCAGTGCGCGGGATGCTCTGTCAGAACTGTCAGTATCCCGGTGGTTTGAGCCCCGCTTGGCTAACTGCTGGCGACGTCAATCACCATGGCCCTAAAGGGTCGAGCTGAAGCGTTCGGAATTACAGCTCAGCAAGTGGTAGAGCTATTGAACCGGCAGTTGACGTCAGTGGACCTGATGTCAGAGGAGGTGGTGCTGAACTTGACCGAGCGAAACGAAGGTGGGATGAGCTGCATTGGAGAACAAAAGACGAAGAAGCCTTGGAAAATTGTGGAATATCTAGCGTACCTGCATACGATGGTGCAACCGTTCGTCTGTTCCTGCATGCATGGGAGCGATGGACGGTACTTTGAAAACACGACAGCAGCTCAACGCTGCGGTATGCAAGGTACGTCGAGTTGTGGGTGGTCAACTCCGGGGCAGCAAGTACTTCCTCTCACAAGGTACCTCGAGCTCTGGGTTCGGTGGGCATCGAGGCCCAGGTCGAGAAGCACCAGTTGAGTACAAGTTCCTGGTGTGGTGGTTGCGTGGTCGCATGAACGGAGGCAAATTGGTGATTGGACAACCGTCAGGGATTTGGCTGGCCATGGGGTCCCAGCACAAACTCACCGGAACTTTCCCAGCTCAAGAACCACGCACCCACGGACGAGCTTGCGGGCGATCAGCGTGGGCGAGACGGATCATGATAAGCTGCCCCATTGGGAAGCCTATGGCCGGTAGTGCATGCGAGTTGTGCAACGTAATGCTCAGCACAGCCCGCTTCCACACCGACACGCACCGGAAGAGCTACTGAGAATGTGTAATGTCTCCGCCGCGAGAGGGACCTGGGCCCAATGCATGGCTGCATGGGAATCAAGCCGGACCATCCACTGCCATAATGAGAAGATGATAAGGCCAGAGTCTAGTCGAGTCGAGTCGCCTCGTCGGTGGTGCAAGCCGCGGGATCGAGCCGGTTTGTGCCCGCTTTGTGCTGCGGCGGCGCAGCTGTTTGACCCATTGTGCGTGCGTCCTCCCCCCATAGGCCAGTCACAGCTGGACGGAACAAATAGCGAGACTAATGCACAACCGATGCCATTAACCCGCTGGTGCAATTTATGCAAAGAGCTAACGTCTCAGCTAGAGGACCTGGTGGAAAGGCAGCCATCGGGGCGGCGTGAAGCTGAAAAGGACACTTTTGACAACGACCCTTTCTGATAGGGCTCTGCCGTCAAGCCATCGTAGATGGAGTTGTAGTGAGCGGACCTAGCAGGAGTGGTGCAGGTAAGAAAAAGGTTCGCTGGAACGACCATTGGCCCTGACTTTTGGGTGTTCCAGCTGGTGGATTGGGACGAGGTTGACGCTTGAGACGAACATGATGCCGACCGACAGATAGTCCCGACTGTTGCACTCACCATACCTTGCCCTTTCGAGCCACTGGGTTTAGTACAGCTAGCGGATTTGTAGTCATCCGCCCTGTTCCCTACAACAGCAACAGCAAAACCCGACCAAGTGCTTTGTCAGTCTGGTAGCCCAGACCGTTTGAAAATGCGAACAAAGACACGCGGGTACCTTACAGATGGTTGAATAGACACACATGCGAATTAGAGCAGGGCCGTTGTGAAAGAAAAGCCAGGCAACCAATTGATCGGCCAGCCGTTGCAAACAACGCTGCGTTTCATCTATTGGGTAGTACTGAAGCAGCGCGGCGCCCCTAGT
Source organism: Colletotrichum incanum (assembly GCA_001625285.1). Lineage (NCBI taxonomy): Eukaryota > Fungi > Ascomycota > Sordariomycetes > Glomerellales > Glomerellaceae > Colletotrichum > Colletotrichum incanum. Next base: position 48,289 of record LFIW01000612.1, read on the forward strand.
GGCCGATCACTTATCAAGCAGCCACGCTGAATGATCCAAAAGGATTCGAGCTAACTAGACCGAGAAAGTTTGCTTCCTCTCTGCTAGGTTGTTGATTGTTGGTTCTCGCGTTGGCTCGTTGGCTTTTGATTGTTGGCATTGGCGTTAGTGCTGGAATGGGTGCTGACGGTCATCAGTTCCCTGTTGGATTCCAGGAAGGCTGTTGTGTTGGATGGCGAGCTGGGGAAGGGGGTGGATATCCTAGCTTCAATGTGGTCAATGGCGAGAACCAACAACCTGTCGCTGGTGCGCAGAGCGCAGGGTTTGCGTATCCCCCGAAACCAAGGTTGGGTTCAGCCCGTAGACGGTGGGCAAAGGACACAAAGCGCAGACGCAAGCCGCATTCTCGTCGGCTGCCTCTAACATCCCGGATTGCGAGGGCCAGGCTGATGTATCTGATCTGGACGAGACGGAACGTGGAGTTGACGTGAACCCCGTGGACTCGGAAGTGTAAGATAAAGTGTGGCATATCCGTAGGCGAGCGGCGATCGAGGGTCAGGTGTTGACGAGAGTACCTGGTTCAGGCACTGCGTAGTATGTGCGCCGCAGCATCCCAAGGCATAGCTGGGTAGCCTGAGTGGAATTCTCGTCGGGGCGCTGTCCTTGCGAGCATCATCTTCATGGCGGTTTAGCACGATCAGATATTGACGTCCCGACAGATGAGCGACGTCGTAGAATGCCAAGGTTGAGTGAGTATCGATAAGGCGAGCCTTCCCTTCCAGGCCGGTGCAACCAGGATGTTCGGGTAACAGGACGCGGAGGATTTCTTGGGGTGCCTGGCCGTCCGACCCGTCTAGACGACCATTGTGATGGTGTGGTGAGGATGAAGCGGGGTGCTGCAAGGGACCGAAAGGGTGAATTAGGGGTAAAAGTGTTGATGTTGGATGTGCCTTGCGTATACGCGCACACATACACACACCGCATCGCACAGCGCTCCTTGCATTGCGTTTCCTGTAAGGTACAGCAATCAATCTTCTTCTCCGTGCGTGTGCGTGTGAAAATTTCGATCCGGCGGCGGTTGTGACAGCGAAGGTGGCCAAAGTCGGGCCACAGGGTCGATGGGACAGAATGCCGAGAAGGAAGGCATGGGTGTTCCAAGCAGGCTCAGGAACATCTGGAAAGGTGCTGCGTCATGTCCAGAGTGAACCAAGTGTCTTGTTCGCAAACAAGTGCATACGTAAGGTGGATACCATGCGTGTATTGCGAGGCATGTTCATTCGATGTGGTGATGAATGGGGGAGGGCCATCTGGATCTAGACGTCGATGCGTTGTTTCATGAGTATCGGCCGTCGAGATAGCTTAAGCGGAGTACGCCGAGTTGGAGTCAACCTAGGACTTGTTGCTTTGCTTGTGCCCGCCTGATGGCATCACCAACCCGCATCGAATACGGATTCGGGAGTCTCGACCAAGGAAAAGGAAGGGAAGGTCCTTGGGATGGCTCGACGAAACGATGGATGGGCCGGGCCATCGAGAGGATCGGGATTCCAGGCACAGGGAAGCAGTTGCTCGCTGCACTCTCGACGCTACAGCACAAGAATGGGGACTCGGGAGCGCCTTCGTTGCAGCCAAGGGTTTGCTTTTTCCCGCGAGGAATCAATTCAACGGCAGCGACCAACCATCCACTCGCGGTATCCGTATCCTGCCCCACACCACACACATCGTATCACCTTCCTTACCGACCGGGAAAGAGAGAGAGAGAGAAAGAGAGAAAGAGAGTCTTACGGTACTCAAGCAAGGCTTACTATGTGAGGAAAGGCAGTAGTCGTTGCATCCGTCGTGTGCCTGCCTGCCTGCCTTCCCCCTCCCCTCGCAATCGCCAGGCCAGCAGCTCCTTCCCACCTGGATTGAGGCGAGGCGCACCTTCACCTTGCGACTGCATCTACGTCTACATCTGCATCTGCACCTGCGGGCACAAATCCTTGGCCGCCTGGTGCCTTCCGCTTCCTCTCACGCCGTCTGCGAGGTCTTGACTGTGTCGTTCAGGTTGACCTTTGAGCGTCCCGTGCATCTTTGCCTTGAACCATTCCTTGGGAGAAACCTACTATGTAGATATCCCACCCCAGATGCTCGCTCCCCCCCCCTGCAACAGCACCACATCTGACTTGCCTTACACACGCAACCAACGACATCCATCTCGTCCGAAGAGGCACGCTGCCCGTTCGTCCATCCCATCCGTCCCATCCGTGCCCTATCTTACCTTACTCAGCCCAGCAGCCGTCACATCCAGGGATTCAGACATTGCCTAAATCAACTTTACCTACTGCACCACCTCGACTCCAGATGCAGCCTTTGTGCCTTGTTAGTACCTTCGCACTTTGCCTGACGGCGCGCACGGCGAGCACTGCCTCGACTTAGATGCTTCCTGCATGGGCCTCCTCGCGACGCGGTGGCGACAATCTCTCCGCCTTTCCAATCTAACCTTGCTTTGCGGTGCTGCTGGTTGCCCACGCCCAAGACTGGATGGCTCGGACCTGAAAGATCGGATGTCACTTTCTCGCCCGCCGCCTGTGCCAGTGTCAACATCGGCTCCAATCCCGCAGGCTTCGTTGGTCTGCTTCACCATCATTTCGCTGCTTGCCCTGTCCCGCCATGATCATCAGCCGCGGGCCGCGGGCCACTTGCGAGGCTTGATTAGTCCCAACCATCACGTCCCTGGACGCCTGTCGTCTCTGTACGCCGTCAATGCACCGGGACCCCAAGAGGCTCCCGCCAACGCGCCCGCGATGCCAGGGATGTCAAGGTTCATGCTTGGGTGTCACCAAGCCCTTGGACCAATCGAGACGGCCAGTCAAGATTCATGTCGCCAGATCCCGTCGAGAGCACCCGAATCGAATCGACTCGACTCGCGTTAGGCGGGGCAATGGTCGGGTGACGCAGTCAGCAATCCAGCGCCCTTTCGCGCCGGCTCGACTCAGCATGCAGACGCGTGAAAGAATGGAGAAGACTTCGAAACCAGAAACGACTGCCCGTCAACATATCCGCCAAACCCAAGTGTGATATCAACACCAGGCGCGCGCCCCCCCCCCCCCCCAAAAAAAAAAAAAAAAAAAAAAAAAAAGAAGCTCGCCGGCGCTCTACTCGGTTCAACTGCATTAGACCCCATATTGCAGCCAATTCCAACGTCCAGAGAGGTACCTCGCCTCCTCTCCATAGACAAGAAAATACCCTTTAGGGTCTGATCGTACCGGCGGGACTGCCTCCGAAAGAGAAAGAAAGAAAAGAAAAAAAGAAGAAAAAAAGGGAGAGGGAGAGACACAGAGAGAGATAGATAGAGAGAAAAAGGGCTCCTCCGATGCCGTCCGTCTTTGCCCAGTCACAAACCACGCAAATCAAACCACCAGCCAGTGCACACAAAGGCGAAGCAAACAATTTTTTTATTTTTGTTTTCAAGTGCGATAATCCACTTTCTGAGTCACCCGCCTCGCCCACCTTCCCAACTCCTACCACTCAACCCCCCAAAAAGGCCACTACCGGTTGACTCCCCTTCCCCTGTGGACGAACATTCATCCTCCCACTCCTCGGTCAACGACGGCTCAAGCAAAGATTCACCACACGATACCCAGTCAGATCCAATCCCAGGCCGACTGAACCGTTGCTACGCCTGGCTACCTGCTTCGTTTCCATTGTTAATATCGGTGTAAGCTTATCCCCCTCCCCTTGATTGGGCCTGGTCTGGCCGCTCCCGTCGCACGAGCTGGCCCCTTCACCGTCGACCGTTTTGGGATGGCGGGCGGTGCGCATCTCACGATGATGGCACCCACCGACGAACCGACGGCGAAGACGACAAGAGCGTCGGCCGCCGCCATTAGCCATTGGAGACGCGATGACTGACGAAACGGCGCAGTTCTTGATACCCTCACAAAACACACGGTCAAAATGCCCGGTCTCGACCTTGAGCATGAGCCCCTCGCGGCCGACGACGTGAGAAGTGAGTCACTTTTTTTTTTTTTTTTTTTTTTAAATTTCTTTTTACTTTCTTATCCAGCATGGATTCTGGACTGAATCCACCCACCTTCGACATGTCACTCATCCTTGAGGACCCTTTTTCATTCTGCCCCACTCAAGCTGTTGAAGCATCCGACTTCATATCCAGACAATGGCATCAACTTGACGGCGGACAACCTGCATGAGACGGAAGCTGAATGCAGCCCATACCTTACCTATCAAAACTTCCATGCCATTCTCACCTAAACTCATTCACCGCCCGCTTGCTCACACTACCATCTAAACCAACATGACCAACACCCGTGTACTAACACGCCTTCAGTCCTGGGACAGGACCCCCTGATCCCTCCCGCGCTCCTCAGCTCCGAGATCCCCATGACCGATGCCGCCCTCCAGACGGTTGTCAAGGGCCGCAATGAGGCCGTCGATATCATCATGGGTCGCGATGACCGCCTGCTCGTCATCATCGGCCCCTGCTCGCTCCACGACCCCTCCACCGCCCTCGAGTACTGCGAGCGCCTCAAGGCCCTCGCTGCCCGCCTCTCCGGCGACCTCTGCGTCATCATGCGCGCCTACCTCGAGAAGCCCCGTACCACCGTCGGCTGGAAGGGCCTCATCAACGACCCGGATATCGACTCCACCTTCAAGATCAACAAGGGCCTGCGCATCTCCCGCCAGCTCTTCCGCGACCTGACCGCCGCCGGCATGCCCATCGCCAGCGAGATGCTCGACACCATCTCCCCGCAGTTCCTTGCCGACTTCATCTCCGTCGGCGCCATCGGCGCCCGCACCACCGAGTCCCAGCTCCACCGTGAGCTCGCCTCCGGCCTGTCCTTCCCCGTCGGCTTCAAGAACGGCACCGACGGCAACCTCGGCGTCGCCATCGACGCCATTGGCGCCGCTGCCGCCAAGCACCACTTCATGGGTGTCACCAAGCAGGGCCTCGCCGCCATCACCCGCACCAAGGGTAACGAACACGGCTTCGTCATCCTCCGCGGCGGCTCCCACGGACCCAACTTTGACAAGGAGAACGTCCAGAAGGCCAAGGACACCCTCACCAAGAAGGGTCAGAAGCAGGCCATCATGATCGACTGCTCCCACGGTATGTCCTTTTCAGCTCAAAATGACAGGAACGCTCATACTGACAACCTCGCCCCCCAGGCAACTCCAACAAGGACCACCGCAACCAGCCAAAGGTCGCCGCCGTCATCGGCGACCAGCTGCGCGAGGGCGAGACCTCCATCATCGGCGTCATGATCGAGTCCAACATCAACGAGGGCAACCAGAAGGTCCCCGCCGAGGGCCCCGCTGCGCTCAAGAAGGGCGTCAGCATCACCGACGCCTGCATCGACTGGGAGTCCACCGTCGACGTGCTCGAGAACCTTGCCGCCGCCGTCCGCGCCCGCCGCGAGCGCAACGCCGGCTCCTCCAACGGCAACGAGGACTCCCACAAGGTCACCCACCTGGAGGAGGAGTAAATCCGGGCCTTTCAAGGATGTCAGGTGCTGGATGTAGAGGGTAGCGAGGCTTGAGAGCACCGAAAAGTGTGGGGGGTTTTGATTGGATGAAAGAAAAGAACATACCACACATATGCATGGCATTTGCATGTTTTCCAAGGCTCCAGGGAGGGAGAAACAAAAAGTCGTTTTTTTTTCTTTTTCTTTTTCTGTGTTTTATGGTCACGGTGCATGGGTAATGATGCTTGCATCTCTGGATCGTCGGTGAAGACACCCGGGATGCGGAAGAGATAGATAGCTTTGCGAAACACGGCTGAGCATGTCTCTTTTGATACTTGTTGTTAGCATAATTCTGCCGTGACGTGATATTCGTACATGGCCCTCGCTCGTAAACCCGTCCCAAACCAATCCCGAACGCCAAACCCATACACCAATACCGGCATCAATTCGGCGTCGGGGGCGCCAACGGGCTATAGTCCCCCCTCCCAGCTCCCGCCCTGGCAGCTTCGGCCGCACGCTTCCCCTCACGCAATTCGTTGACCCTCTTGAGCGCGGCCCAGCCCAGCAGGCCCGCAGTACCCAGTATGAAGCCCCAGACGATGACTCGGTCCTTGTTGCTGTCGCGCTGGAAGCACATGGTCTGGACGTTCTCCTCGGTGGCATCGCGGCAGAAGTCGATGCCGCTGCCGAGACAGAACGCCTTTGTGCACTGGGAACAGGACGAGGACGCGGCGCGGCCATGGATGTCGGAGGAGATGGAGTCGCGACGGGAGGGGGCGGTGCCGGAGTTGCCGTCTTGGTGTTGGGGACCGAGGGCAACGATGGTGCTATTCTTGAAGCAGGTGCATTTGCAGAACGTCGGCGCTGCTTGAGGGATGATGTTAGTAGGGGCGGTGGATAGTCACGGGGTACGAAAGAGTGGTGACGGAGGACTTACAGTCTGCGCTGACGAGCGCTACTAGCCCGCAGAGAAGCAGGAGAAGCAGAGATATGCGATTCATCTTGGCTGATTGGGTCAACGGACTGCTTGATCTGCCCGTTGCGACACAATCGCTTCAGAGATGAGGTTGTCGTCGTCAAAGGCTGAGGTTCCAAATGGTGACGGCGCACGCGCCACATTTGGCCCGGCTGCGCAACCTCCCTGCTGTGGCAGCACTTGTGGCTGAAGCTTCCCGGTCCCTGATTCGCCAGCCTGACCCCAGCATCCAAAAAAGTTCAATTGGAGACTGCAGCTCCCTCTGGCAAACATCGTGCTACCCTCTGTCCCATCTTCAGGAGGAAACCACCGCACTTTCTCAAACCGAACTCCTCCCGACACAACCGCCCATCATGCGCCGTATAGCGCGTCTCCGGCAGCCGAGCCTGCTCGCGGCGTCTCCGACCCAATGCACCTGCACCGCCGCGCCCGCGACCCTCCCCATCCAAGCGACAGCACGAAGGACGCTCTCGACGACACCCGCGACGCACAACCGCTTCCGTAAGGCCCTCTGGAAAGGCGGCGAGGCCCCCGGCCCCGAGGACCCCTACGCTCCCGAGTCGTCGCAGGTCCTCCGGCAGCAGCAGCTCGAGCGCGAGCTCGCCGAGGCCGAGGCCGAGCTGGCGGCGTACGAGGCCGACGCCCAGAACCACGTCAAGACACAGAAGAGCGACAAGGAGCGGAAGCACGTCACCAGCAGGCTGACGAGCAAGATCAAGAACCCGCGCGTGTGGGCGCCGACGGAGAAGGAGGGCGAAGCGAAGGGGTACGTCCCGGCCAAGACCATCGACGGGCTCGAGGAGATTGGCGGGATCGAGGGGTGGTGGGATCAGGAGGGCAGATGGGGCAAGGAAAGCCAGTACGTCGCGTTCGCGCGGAGCGGCAAGGTCCTCGACGCGGATGTGTGCGAGGCGCTGGTCAGGCAGGCTGTTGTCGAAGTGCTCGCTGTCAAGAGCACACGGCAGGACCGCCTGACGGCTACGTGGGCCAAGGGCGGCCGCAAGAACTTTGACCGCGCGATGGCGGTGGGTCTGGTTATCCAGGAGGACGGAAGTCTTGCCCTCAAGGGCGATGCTGAGGTCACTCGCGCCATTGGTCGTGTTTCCGCTGTTGAATCCAAGGATGCCGAGCACGAGGCCTACCTCACGCCCGAGGAGGCCAAAGAGAGGGTCAAGCAATGGGACCCGAGCTGGAAGAGCGCTTCCCTGCAAGACGCGCACCTCAAGTTTGCCGTAAGTCCATCATTGTCCACGTTCACGGGGCGACGCAGTCTAACAGGAGAACACAGGTCCACAAGCGCGTCTTTCAACTGACGGGCCACCACGTCCACGACGCCAAGCTCGCGCAGGTCAACACGGTGGCAGACCTCATCAGCACCATCGTCAAGCCGCCCAAGCCGACAAAGGTGGCGGACGCGGTGCGCGAGCGCGGCGAGCTGCTCGAGCTTCCCAACGTGCGCGTCCACGACCGCCGCGTCACGCCTATCGACAAGGAGACGGCCGTCGGCCGGTGGAAGGTCATTACGGAGGAGCTCGAGAAGCGCGGCCTGCCCGTCACGGGCCACGAGCACCTCCCCAAGCCGGTGCAGAGGAAATGGATCCAGGGCCGGGCGTAAGCCACGCTGGTCCACGGGTGGTATGGGAGATGTTAAGGGCGGGGGGAAATGGTGGGAAAAGGAGAGGAATGTGTCTGGTATAGAAGAGGCTTGTACAGATATTGTACTCTTTGTAACATATGGAAATATCATCGTTTCTTGCTCTGATACTTGTACTGAGGCGCAATCATGGGTGTAGAAATACCGCACGTGTGTGCCTTGTGTTTGCGGGAGAGAGAAGCGTGAGGTAGTCGGCCACGACGATATCGAGAGGAAACTTGTCGGCAGCCCGTTGGCTTCTGGTCAACCCTCATCGAGTTCCCACAGTTTTCATTGTTCAATATCATTTCTCCAGTAAGTGCCCAACCTCATAACCCTGTAATATGTCCGGCGGGTATCATAGCGAAGTCGGCTATGTGTGCTGTTTAAAAAGAAGGAGTTCGCAGAAGAGTTGGCGATGACGAAACGCGCTGGGCACGTGTTGGTAGTCGTGAGAAAAGATGGTCCTTTAACAGGCAGGAGCACCTTCACCCGGCCGTACCTGCCTCGTTTTTAAGCTGACTGACACTTCGTCCCACTACTTGACGCCATCCTGTGCGTTCTCCTAATCCGTTTAACCTCTCCATACCCTCTTTTCTTCGCCTCTTCCCTCTCTCACATCGCCATCATCACCTGATCTTTTTCCGTCCTATGAATCTAAATTCGATCTGTCTTTTCGACTCCTCGACCTTAGGGCGCAGCACTTGTGGCACCTTTGTCATAACTTTACGAGTCGAGGGACGTCGTCGTTGTCGCGACAAGACTGCCTCTTGCTTGACCTCCCTCAACTACCATATCCCACGAACTGTCCGCGCCGGCTAGTGAATCAGGTAGAAACCCATCCGATTTCACGTATGATCCCCACGTGGTCCGTAAGCACTCACATCACACCTCGTCCATGTCCCCGTTACAACTAACACTCCACGAAGAATGTCGAGACCGCCAAACCTGTTGTTCTACCCTCCTGCAGAGGGACAGCGCTTGTGGAACACATGGGCCAAGAGTCACATCAGCCTGGCTTTCTCCAACTATCGCGCTCTTTGCAATCAAGCTGTTGAACAGCTGAACCAATTGGCATTCGAAGTAGGAAGCTCGCAGCCACGCCTTGCGTCCCAGCCAGCATGGAATTGCTTGAAGGGTACTTTCGGCAGGTTGCTCCCTTTTATTGGTGATGTTCCCGATCCTGTCGACTGTGAGGTAGTCAGGATCGTCAATGGACGCCGCGTGCATGAGTATCTCAGTGAGGTTTTGAGAACCTATGGTTGCGATCCAGTCAAGTGTTGTGATCCGTCACTCAACGTGCAGCAAAAGACATTATCGGGACGTTCTTTCCCAGGCTCGAGGGTCGATTATCCCTTGACGAACTTCCACTTAGGTGCCACTTCTCCCGCAATCGTGAGCTCGGTTCCTCAGCAAGTAAACATGCCACTTTTGCCTTCACCAGGAAGCAGCACTTCCTTTTTCTCAGGAAATCACCGCCTATCTAACTCTGCTCAGCCAAACCGGCAGCTCAGGTGTCAATAGCGCAGACAGCACTTCAGCAGACCTTTTCCCCTGGGGCAGCTTCGACGACAACTCGATGCCAATCTCTTCAGGCCAGAAGAGACCAATCTACCTCGATGAGCGCAAAGGCAGACCTTCCAAACTTGGCCTCATCGGCGACCACGTTCAGAACTTCTCAGTCATTCTACGCCTCACAGCCCGCAACATCGCAGGTTGCTGCACAGATTGCACCGCTCCCTGGATTAGCATCTGCGAGCACGTCAACCGCCTCTCCTTCGAAAGACTTTCAGTTCCAAGGGAACGCCAAACTACTCACGGATCTTCAGTCAGCTTCTCGGGATCAGCCACTTTCCGCATCGAACCTGAACCAGTCCACAGGAGGATCAATCCTCAAACAGCCACAATATCAAGCTGCCGGAAACATTCCTTCTCTTTCGAGGGATGTCACAGTCGCTTGCCAGCCTGTCCCCTCCCCCGATCCAGTCGTATCGACACGTCTCTCCAAGGTGCAGGCACCAACTGTTGGAGGCACTTCGGAGCCCGTATCAGCACCAAACCCCTTTTCAGGGATGAAAAACAATGATGAGTTCCTATTTCGGCCACTCGGACACACGAATGCTCTGAGTCCTCAGTTAAACTCGCCGTTTGCAACTGGGGCAGTGCCGGCGGATGGCGGTGCCTCAATCGTGTCTGGGCGCTTCTTCTCAGACACATCAACTCAGGCAACGGCATTTACCGTTCCCGTTATCAACAACTACGATGTACCAAAGAAGACATTTGCTACCGGTGCAAGTCCGGAGTCTCCTGTAGTTACTGCTGGTACTGCAGAGACTCAAGGCGCGTCTCCGTCAACTCCCAAGTTCGACAACCGTGCTGGTGCGCACCCAACGTTGAAGGAGAGCACTCACACGGTCAAAACCGAAAATGGCATCTGCATAGCTACAACCATTGCGCCGCAGACAGTAGTTATACTTACTCCGGATGACAGGGAGGACCGAGAGATGGAGCAAAGCGCGCAAGAAGCACATGACCTAGAGGTCGAGCGCCTATCGGCCTACTTGGTAAACGACTTACGCCCCATTCTTCGCAAGTACCTCCGAGATAAGCTTGCAATCGCCACCCAAAATGCTGCCACTCATATGCAACAGAAAATGCGCAGTTCAATGGGTCTCCAGGATAATGCACACTTTGGCTTCGCCATTCTTCGCGACGTAGAAGCCAAGACGCCAGAAAGCATGGCGAATGAGACGTCGGCGCTTTTTGAGGGCGTCTTCTTCCAGGCCGCAGACGCCATTAACGATACTGCGGACCAGAAATACAAGCGCGTGTTGGACAATATAAAGGAGGAGAGCGCCGCCGAGGATGACCGGGCTGCGAAACGGCCGAAGACAACTCGAAGGGCTTAGACGCCGCTAAGTGAACGCCGAGCCGAGTTTTGTGACGCCGACTATTAGTGACACTGGATCACCATAATAACCTAACACATGATGCAGAGTCTATAACATTATCACTCGGGATCTCGGCATGGTTTCGACAAGATTCGCACAAAGTGGTTACCTGAGTGGGGGAAGTGTATCTTGAGCTCGAATTCTTTTCTTTTCCTTGTTTGCCACACCTTGGAAGGGCATTGTGCGTATGGGTTCCGTTGCCGTTAGACCGATGTTCTGGTAGCCCGGACGCGTAGAGTAAAAGATGGCAGAAGAACCCTTGTACCATAACCGCTTACGAGACAAGTGCTTTTCTCGGCTTTTAGTTTACATCAGGACCAAATCACTTCACATAGCAATTTTCCCGCGCAATCCCTAGAGGCGTCATGCTCATGTCGGACAATGCAGAATTGTAAGTTCATTCAGCCCTCAGTGGGCGAGTAGCTCAATTGGTGCTATGCTACCTAGGATGCGTGTTGACTCAGGGTCAAATGTATCGTCATCCCTCATCACGCCGTAAGCAACGCTCATACCATTCATAATCCTCCGCTCTCCCTAAGTCTCGCATCTCATCGTCAAGTCATCGTTTCTGTGTATCAACTGTCAGCGAGTTTCTCATCACGCAGCCGGCTACTCCGCGGTATGGAGGAGAGGGAGACCAACAGTTGAAGGTGAAGTTGCCGTCGTTGTTGCCGATGCGCTCCGACAGGTTGACGTCGGCGTCGATGGCCTCGCCTTCAACGTTGAAGAGGCGGGCACGGAGGATGGGGACGTTGTCGTCACCCTCGAGGCTGAAGTGGATGTCCTCGGCGGAGTCGGCGAAGCCTGTTTGACGAAGCACCGTTAGTTACCCAGAGCCAATGGATGCGAGATGTAGACTGAGGACTATGGGGGAATGAAACGGACAAGAGGCTGAGGGCGAGGAGGGGGAGGGGGAGAAAGAGAGAAGCTTACCGGCACCACCCCACTCAAAGGAGCCGTTGCTGTTGCCAAGGACGTCGTTGAGGTTGAGCTCGGCGTCGACAGCGTCACCGTTGCCGTTGTGAAGCTGGGCGCGGAGGATGTGGCCGTCGTCGACGCGGATGTTCTCGGCGGATGCGTGGAAAGACATGTTGGTCTCTGGGTTTTTGTGGTGTTGGGGTGGTTGGGTAGGGGTATCAAAAGGTGCTGTTGTGGTTTGGAGAGGCTGAAGCTGCTGCAGAGAGGTGGAGGTGTAGGAGACGTGATGATTTATATAGACGTCCCGAGGAGGTTCGTCAAGCTCCCTGGCGGCCTCCGTCCAAACGGGGCAGCAGGAAGCTCTGATGGAGCAGCAAGGAAAGAGCAGCCTCAGGAGCGAGAGGCCTCCTCCATCGTATTCACTGGAGAATTTCGCTGTTGCAGACACGTGGAGGAGAAAGAGCGGTCTTGGACGGGGTGGTGATGAGGCCTTGGCGATCGCGTCACGCTTGCTTTCGCCATAGACACTCTGGGGGTGTGGTCTTGGGGGAGTGAGTGGTTCACACCGGTCTGCTCGCCGTATGAGGAGATGCCCATGTAGGTACGTGTGCTCTGTCTGTGTGAATGGACATCGGGCAGTTTGTTACACTGGCTCCCCGAGTTCCATTGTTTCGGTTTGCTTCTGCCAAATACCATGTATGCCACCCTCTTCCACCAACAGACGTCGTCCTCGTGGAGCCAAGAGCCTCCTCCGCTTTGCAGGGCTAGGAGCTTCGGGAGCTCGTTGGTTGGAAGCGGGCGGGATGGGGGGTTAGGGGAGGGAGCTTAAGTGGGATGAATGGAGGGGTAGCTCTTTTGGCACGATGGACGATTCACGGACTTGCCGCCCGCCTAGCTGCTTGTGTGGTTCGACAAGCGGTCTGTTTTGACGTCTACGGTAGGGAGCTGTCCTCCTCAAGTCACCCACGCAAGTCTGGGACTGGATAGGCCTCTGGACCCCGCCGGCAAGCGGATGCCGAGGAGTCGCGATGGGGGCCGCTTGGCGGACATGGGTGTTGCGTATGCAGGGCGCGATGGAGGGACACGTTTGAGATACGGAGACAAAAGAGAGGTTGCCGTGTGCGACGCGAGGTGTATTGAGATGACGCGGCCTCTTTCCTGCGGAAGCATGTTCTCGAGGCTAAGAGTGGGATGGGAATGTCTTGGCCGGCGGGAGGCAGCCGCGCGCTTGGGTCGGTTGTGTGATGTTTTATTTGAGAGAGGGATTGCGACTTGGCAAGACAAGATGCCGATGGTTGCCTCTCGTGGCCGCATATGCAGAGACCTGAGATGTGACGATAAATAACTTTGTCTCTCTCTCTTTTTTTTCTTCTTCAAGCTCAATGAATCGCATGTTGACATGGCCGCGACTCACACGCTGCAGAGTTCATTGTGTTACCATATCCTCACACTCTGGAGAGTCAAAGACAGGTACCCGGTGGAGATGGAGCTTGGCCCCCCCTCGTCAGCCCTCAGGTCCTCCGAGCTGCAGGAGAAGAGGAGAGGAGGGGTCCTTGGGGTCCAGATCAACGACGCTGACGGAGCCAAGCAACCAAGAGGACAGCCAAGATCAGCGCGAGGTTGAAGGCCTGCTCGGGTTCTCATGGCCCGCGTGGAATACCGCAGGCTGGTGGTGAAGACATACACAAACACCTTCTGTTTTCTTCCGTCGTCCATGGCGATGGGGAGGGGTAAAGAACTTTTGGGGCGCATGCCGTGTCGTCCATTCAGCTGAGGCCCGGTGGCATGAGGCTTCTGGAGCCCCTGGACCCCTTTTTTTTTCTTCTTTCCCTTTTATTCTCTCGCTACTGGAACTGGGCCCCGTTAGCATTAGCTGAGCCCCAATTTCCCGCTCGGGAGGACCGGCTTATCACAGTCCCCAGAGGAGAGAAGGTCTGGCGGGGAACGGAGGCTGTGGCTTGCGGCATGGACCGAAGCGTTCCGGTTTGTAACGTTAACAGTCGTTGGGGACCGGTCGTTTAGTTTATGTTCTTGGCAATGGACCTCTGGGTTTATCACACGATACACGAAATGGAGTGACGTGACTTTCATCTACGAAGGGCGGTCTGTCTAGAGAATGTGACGACAGTGGCCACTGGCTGCTGTGTGAAAGGTGAGGTGTGTTTTGAGTTGAGGGTGATGATCCGTAACCGCACAGGCCACACTCGAAGAAGGGGGGTGGGGGGTTTATTTTATTTTTCTGGAGGGGGGCTGCGAAGAGAGCCACAGAGCCAAGGCGGGGCGGGGCGGGGTTCGGATTCATCATAGGAGCGGTCAGAGACTCAGAGGGAGCGACATTCGGAGGGGGTTCGAGGCGATCGAGGCGATCAAGGTTTATGGAGAGGCACCTTGAGGGTTTGGGAGAGGTGTATAAAAAGGGGACAATATGGCCGATTTCTTGGGGAGATGCAGGAAAAAACATTTCCTGCCACGTTGGACAGATCATCACGAAAGCTTGCGCTCTTTGGAGGCTTTCGATATGTGGCTGCTGGGAGCAAGGGCGTGCTACGCCAACGCACATCAGAAGAACAATTCACTGCGAAGAGAGGACATGATACGTTCTTTTCGACGACTCAAAAGTTTATTCCTCAAGTGAGCGACTAAGCTAGTCAACAGGTCCGATCCGTTCAGGAAACGAAGACACCGTCCGCCGATGCAGCACTACCAAATCCATTTCAACCAGAACCATAACCCATTGCCGAAAGCAAGAAACTCATATCGTCAACGTATCGAGAGAGACGGAACCGCAATAAAAGCAGTAACGGAGAAGGAATGGCTCGTCACAGGTCGTCAAAGGATAAGGTGTTTAGTGTCCGCAAGAGGAGCACTTGCAGCCAGAGCCGCAGTTGCCTGAGACAGGTTAGCGCCGTTGTCATCAACGCCGACGGCGATGTCGTGACAAGGTAGGTAGGGGTGGTAACGTACAGGTAGAGGAGCCGGAGCAGCCGCAGTCACCCTTCATATTGACGGTATTTGGTTGGTTTGGGGTTGGTTGGAAAAGAGTTGTTCGGTTGGAGATGATGTGATGAGCTTGGATGTTTGCGTTGTGGAGATCAAACCAAGAGACAGAAGGAGAGGGTATGAAAGCGTGCACTTATATATCCAGAGTCGCTCTCCCAACAGCCACAGTCAAAGGCCAGCGCCAGAGGAGGGGGGGGCGTCGTGGGAGAGTAGCAGGAGGAGGGGTCAGATGTCAGATGAGGGTGGCCAGATGGAGCCGGATCGGGGGGGCGTCATTGGGCGGATGCGCCGTTTGTGCGGAAAGACAAGACCAGCGTTGTTGCGCTCGGGACTGGAGTGGGGCGTGCGGCCTTTGTGCGTTGACGGTGGCCAGTCGTCCTTCTTTTGTGGGAATGGACTCGGTGGCCGGGCATGGGTGTCCATGGAGGCCAAAGGTGCGGCGCGCGAATCGCCTCGGCGACTTGTCTTCCTTGTTGGACCTTCTTCGTATCGGCCGCTCACCCCGCCAATCCCCTCGCCGGAGGCCACAGCGAGCGAGTGTGGCTTCCTGCTGGTTCCCGACTCGGCTTATCGCATCGTTGCCGGATAAGGTTCGAGGGGTTGCGTCTTTTGTGCGGGAAGGGCTAGGATTCAGTGACTTGTTCCTTCATGCGCCGCTTGCAGCTGGGCCCCCAGACCCCTGGACAGAAGAAGTGAGATGAGATTTCCAGCAAGATGTGGCCGAAGAGGGCATTCCATGGTATCTTCCAGCACCTACGAGAGTGGGCGATAAGGTGCGTTAGAGAGACCGACACATGCTCTCGTTCGCGCAGGACCCTGAAGCTTTGGTCTGGCGGCTGACGTCGGACGCGCTGGGGGCGAGGAGGGGTAATCCCAATCTTTGCCTGCCCTGAGTCCCCCCCAGGCTCCAAGCGCAACGCCAACGCTGATAGAAGGGTGAGGGGTGGATGTTGGTGGCTGTTACGTCTATCCTGTCAGTATTGTGTGTGTGGCTGCATCGAGTTGCGGCTTTTGCGCGTGAATCTTTACCACTCGCTCGTGGATGACCCGATTTAGTTGAGACCAGACTGCATCGCCGTGGAGGCATTTGTGCCTTTACTCGAATCCGAGATGCCCGTATGATCGGGAATTTTGCGATTCATCACCTTGGCCGCCTGGGCGGTATGATTGCGTTGTCGTTCGGGTGCGGCCAAAAGCCGGTCTCTGTCTGTCCGTATCTTTCCGCCTGGTTTTCCTTCACTGCCGCTTCTTCAGCGGCGGGCAGACGGGCGACACCAGAACCCCATCATTCAGACGACGACCCCACGGCTCGCAACGTTCGTGGGTGCATTGGCCTCCTGCGATACCTGTGCTGGATCTGCTGGTTCCCGTCCCAACCACAGCTTGTAAACTGATGTAGCCAACCGCGTCGGAGTGATTCCCTAGTCACAATGCTAGCTTTCGACCGGCGCCCCCTTCTCGCCTTCAGACCATGCGGTGTGATGTCGGTTGGGGCGAAGGCTGGCATGCCTCGGAAATATGCGTATTTCTCGCATGGGCCAGGCCCGCCAGCACGAAGTTCTGCTGGTCGAGATGGATGCACACATAGGCCCTTCTCGAGCAATGCACCGCGCCACGCCGCTGGGCCTGCATCATGCTCAGCATCCAGGCACCTTTGACACCGTCAGCGGCGAATTTTGCCAGGGCTGTCGGATGGGTCTTGTTGGTGGATCGCATCTCATTTCGTCTCCCTGCAGCTTCTGCAGCTGCCTCGGGTGAGGAACTTGCTCAAACAGCGACCGAGATGTCGAGTATTGTTGATGGCGCCGATAACTTTTTCAGTCGCAAGCAGCATAGGTCGACTACTGACTGAGGTTGCGAATGCACTGCATCGTCATTCGTCTTCTCGTGCCGACGCGGGACGGAGAGATACAAATGACCATTTCGGGAAATGATCGGCTGATGTCGGATAGAGATGACATCGCCCCACGCGCATCGAACACGGACCATCCACCCAGAGAAGACAGGCCACGTGACTCTCGGTGGGCGCTGGGCGCTGGGCGACGTGACAGTCGCCTGCCATTCTTGCAATCTTGCAACAACCATGAGATCGTCACGAATGCTGAAGTCCTGGGGGGCTTCGGTGAAACGTGTCCTTTGCTGCTATCTTGAAGTCTTGAGGTGAGCCAAGCATTTGCTACCCAAAGGCTTGTACTTGGAAACATTCGCCCTGGGACATAAGCTATCACACCTAGAGCGTGCTGCGTGTTGAGATGTTATCCTCAGACCAGCTTCATACGCGTACCGAACCGGGCGGAAAGCAGAACGTAGTCCTTCAAGTGGTTTTGTGTTCCTTGTGTTGGTGTTTGTTTTCAGTTGTATCCTGCTAAGTCGACGACGACTGTCGCCTTACCAACTCGAGCGATGGCCAAGGTCGGAGGGCCTAAGCTCATGCAGGAGATTATCCCGCTATATGAATAGCGCAAATTCAAGGCTCATAGTCAAGCCGCGGCTTCTCTTGACTCCTTCACTGAGACCAGCTCTCATCACAGTGATATCAAGAGAGGTGTGCAAGGCGGAACCCGAGGCCAGTGCCAAACAAACTGTCAATCACGGGAAGACAGAATCCCTGCTGTTCGGCGGGCACATCTGTTATATGTAACCAACAAACGCGTCTTCCAACTCAGTTGAACCTCGACTCCCTGCCATTCTCCACAGAGGTGCCCCCAGCCCTATGCGTCTACCTGTCCAGGCATGTTCAATCATGCTCGCGCTTCCCCTGCGCAACTCTGCATGCCTCGGCCCTCTAAAAGAGCGAACCACTTGCCTTTGACGTCCAACATTGTTTGACGCCTGTGACTTGGCCACTGAGTCATTTTCTTCAAAACGAGATCCTAGGCACTATGATGAATAATTAGGATAGGCAATTTACCGTTGCAACATACGACGATGACGATGCGTGGGTTGGCTTTAAAAACACCATCAATCATGTATCTCAGCCTACCGGTGATAACTGTGACGCTTCGAAGGTCCACAATACTCTGGAGTGGACGTTCTTAGGAGAAAGCAACGTTTTCGACGGAGCTTCAACAGATAAGCTACATGCCCACTCCCACAACTAGGTCGCCCGAACAGCATTGGTTGAGAACCCACGCTTGAGAGGACATCCCTTCCACCTAAAGTGTAATTGCTTGGGATTCCTAAAACCCGGATAGTCTAGCCAAGTTAACGAAGAGTCGTTGCGTAGTATTGTCTACAGGGCAGCGCAACAGCCAAAGAAAACAGGGAGGGACTGCTTTGGCAACGCCAAGCTGGTGGGTCCCAACCAGAAGGCATCAGACCTAGGGAGCTTTGATGAACCTGAAGATTCGGAAGGAGAGCGCTCGTGCCCATCAGTCGGGTACTGACCGAGGAGAACGTTGGCTGATTAGATGAAGCTGGTGGCCAATGAGGTTAACCGTTTCGCTATTTGAGGGTTATAGATTCGTGGTACATCATTTACTAATATGAACGCTCGCCAGGAACGGTTCATTTTGTGACATTCACAAGCGTCATGCGTTAGTAGCTATTCACCTTGAAGGCGTTTCCTATATTGACTGTCGAATCTGAACCGAGTCTAAGCCGAACTCATCGGGTATTATTCTAAGCGCTTATCAACTTCAGCTGCCAGTTATTCAAACTCCGGAATGAACGCTCGCAACTCCAGACTCCCTACCCAACCGTGCCCATCTCGACGGAACCCTGTTCAAACCACCCCATCTGGTACATCGCCATCCCGAAACCGGAAGCCTGACTGACCAAGGAACACTTGTTCATGATCCACAACTTGGTATCCCTATCCGTGAACCCGGACTTTAGCACAGCGATCATGGGCCAGAACATGCACCATGCATTGAACCCGATACCATGGTCCCTAGCCGCAGGTTCTCTACCGTCAAACCCGAACACAATCCGGATCTGCTCGCAAATTTGCTCCAGCGCTGTTAGCCCGTGAGGCAGACTGGCGAGCATGCTTAGCTCATCGCGAGTCGGTTCGCCGAGCGCGATGGACAAGCTGAGGATGTACTCGATGATGTGGAGCCTCACGGTGAGGTAAAGTCCCCTTATTATGGCTTCGCTCGCGGTCGAATTTCGGCCCAACAAGTTGTTAAAATTGTTCAAGTCCTCCTCTTCCGTTCCACCTCTTCCCGGCGTCTTCCGTGGCCCCGGTGACATGATCCTGTAATTTGCGGCGGCTTCGAGATCGCGGATGATGCCAAGTCCTGTTTGAAGAATCTCCGTGATAGACGTCTCTCGAATATTGGTGGACGACATTACACTGTGAATCTTTGCCTTGAAACTTATCGCACGAACCAGTAACGGCTCTACTAAACCCCGTCCTGCCCAGGGGGCGCTCTTTAAGACCGCCAATACTGAGGACCGACCATCCATTCCGATAAATGTCTCAAGGACCTGACCACTATTAACACTACGTTTCATTCGGTAAAAGGACAAAGGAATCACGTTACCCCGAGGTGGACGAGAAATGCCAGCATGCCACTGTCGAGCGAGCTAGCGACCCCTTGCTCGGCCCGGTATCTCAGTAGAACTAGAGATCCACGGCAATGTGATGTGATTTTTCTCGGTGTCGTGTCCGGTACTAGTGCCTATAATAGCGTTAGGATCTCTGATTCCAACACTCTTGCCGAGCCGAGCGTCTCCAATCACTGGAGGCGGTTTGGGTCGATTTACCTCGTATATGCCTAGTGTCAGCAGAGCAACGACAACCGAGTCGTCCTGCGCGGTCGCAGGATTCTGCAAAGCTGCGCTGATTTTTGTGATTGCACTGCCGTAACGCTGCCTCGCCTGAACCATCAAGCCCGTTTGCCGCATCTGCACAGAAGAACTGGCCAGTGCCGTGGCCTTGAGCGCCTCCTCGAAGACGGCAGACGTGGAGCCCGAGGACTTGAGGCTGGGAAGAAGACTGAATAGGGCGACTTGGCCTGCCGAGGCGTAGTTCGAGTAAAACTGCGTCAGAGAAACGACTTCGGAATCGATTTGGAGTGGTTTCGGCATCGTCGGCACCCTTCTCACAATTTCCGTCTCCTCCACCGAGCCTGGTGAACTTCCGCTGTTGCTGCATGCTGTGGTCGCCGAAGCCTTCGAGTTTTCCCTCTCCTTGAGCCGCTTGGCAACGCGGAGTTCGACCTGGTGCGCTGCCGCTGCATTTTGTTGGCGATGCATGATTGCCCACGGGTCCGCGTAGCCGGGGCATGATCTTCCCAGGCCTACACAGCGGTTACATGACGGCTTACGCAAGTCGCACTGAACGCACCGTTAGACGGAGTAGTCCATCAAGGCGGCAGACAGGGTGGGATATATACTTTGACTTTGCGTGCTTTGCAGGCGAAGCAACTCGCCGACGGACGGCACCCCATAGTGCGAGTAATGGCCCTCTTGTATGCAACCTCACTTGATTGGTAGCGTGGGGTCTGGCACGGCAAGTCAGATCTGCGGTCGATAAATCGGCGATGTGAGGTCGAATCGGACATAAGATATGAGGTACGATTGTGGGCGGCGATGAGCAGTCAAATTGCTCAGATTGTTGATTAAAAGCGACAATCAGACATGGTTATTGGAAAGTTGGGAAAGAGGGGCAGCACAGTCAAACAGTAGCTGAGCTTTGCCTTCGCTGTCTCATTGCTGACTGGTCAATGGGAATCGTGCTAGTTTATGGTTCTGGGCTCTACGCAACGCCGCATTCTAAGCCTTTCAGAAATATGCTAGTTGCGATAAAGTAGAGGAACCTGATGGAAGCGGCCATGATATGCATAGCCAGCTGAAGTGAGTGGCGTCGAGTTTGATTTTAGGATTCACAACCTAGAACAAAGCTTCTGCTACGAATGTGTTTGGTGAGATGGCCAAAGCGCTTACGAGCCGAACTATAAAGTCCTGTAATTATGACGAACGCACAGGGAGGGGAGGGCATGAATGATACACCGAGCACTAATGCTACCGTAAGTCAAGATCCCCCACTCTGGGAGCGGTTCTTCGTGTACTGTTTCGGCTCTGGAACATGTGACTTCGCGTGTAGAGTAGGTAGTATTAGTGTTCTGCGCATCTTTTAGTTATTCCCCCAATTCAGGGGGTAAATGCCTCATAGACGTCGACTGGTACGTCTTTTAGAAGGTCAAATAGACCTTTACAGACCGCGTGGGTCCCATAGAATCCGCTAAGAAAGGGCATAGTCACTGCGGAGCCCATCGCACAGTATTTAACTGTGATCCGACAAAACTATAGTAGGTATGTAGAAGCATGAGGTAAGCTGAGGTTACACGATTTTTTTTTTTTTTTTGTCCAACTGGAGGACCTTGCTTGATTGGCCTAGACAGAACAGCCATCCAGAATGGCACTAAAACTGTGAAAGCAAGTGGTGTTTTAAGTTCTGGAACGCAGACACGCACATCAGACGTGCTGGGAACCATTCCCTCGGCGGGTCCTGGCCATTTTGGAACAAATAGGATTATGAATGAACTAGAAGAATGCTGATGTGTTGATTACTCCTATTCGCAAACATGCTGTAAGAACGGTGTCAGCTGCTATACTCGGACTAACACCTGACTCGAGTGAGCAGAAGCAGATATGATCTCCATTGCCGACAGTGGCCCATGCATTCATGCTTTCAAGAGAGTTTCGTAGCTAGCACTCTGGTAAGGCTCTCATATCCTTGACCTACTCTTTGGACCCTTACTCTTCGGTAGATTCCGATATCACAGACAGCGTTCTCAGCCGGTTGTATGCCGAAATCTTTTCGGCTTTTTCGGTTATGTTGGCTGAGGCTGCCAGTCGAACCTCGCCCTCTCTTCCCTCTCTTTACTGACACTCAATCTGACCATATCTCTCAAATCATTCTCCCACGTTCTTCAGCTCCTCTCGGTGTTCATGTTTGTAAGCCCCCAGTCAGCGAGCAGTTCGTTTCTCTGTTTGTTGCAGTCCGCCTCTCTGATTCCTCCGTTTCTTGAGGGCATGATCCAAGCACCAAACTCTTGCTTAAGACCTTCGAGTTGACTCTTGCACTCTTTAGCGGCATTGCTTCTCTCTTTGGCCTGAAGGACCATGAACTTTGCAATCGCCAATTTCTGGTAGATGAAAGTACAGGCTGACATGAAGCTTTCTCCACAGGAGGTGGGCTCGTCGATGTATAGACGGTTCACAGTGTGCTGATTTTGCTTAAAGGCCTGGTGGCGTTTGACACATGCATTGAATGCCTGATCTTGGAGTGACCTCTTGAATCTCCTCAGGTCCATAATGTGCTCCTCTCTGAGACTGGCTTGTAGAGCATCGTGGACCGTCTCGATAACACGGCGCTGGATACTGTAGCTTGCAACTGCAATCTTGGCGTCCCCGGACTTCATAAGTTCTAGTCCGATGCTGGGTCTTTGGGTCTTGACTTTGGAGGTCGTTTTTACGAGTGCCGCTGAGGGCATCAGGTTGGGTTGGCCGACTTTTGATATAGTGGCAAGTAACTAGGTGGTTCAAGTGCAATCAACTCACCCAGCTGCTCACCTCGCTCTGGCTGCTTTATTGCCTTCTCGGGTGATGTTTGTGGTGAGCAGGTGCATGAATGAGGGGCGTTTGTTATTGGCGTGTTAGTGTAAGCGCTAACCGCCAATCGCTAAGCATAAAATAGTACATACATACTCCAAGGCCAGGATTTGATTTGCTGCTTACGATTACGGTGTTAATAGGTGTTAGGTGTTACGACCCAACAGTTACAAGCAAGGCAGCCCCACCAGGGATGAGGGCGGCACAGCATTTGTATGGACAGAAACCCAAGGGCTGACAGATGACTCCCCGGACAGGAAGAACTATGGTACAGGTCACGTGAAGATAAGATAAGGATATATCGGATATAGGAGATATCCAAATGATCCAGCAGGATAGGATGGATATTCAGGATATCCAACATAGCCAACAGACGCACCCAACAACAGGACTGTATATAGGATAGACTTCAGGACGTGTAAGGACAGCCTTCCATAGCTCTTTAGCAATTAACTTCGTGATTCACTCTACTATGAGTAACTCTTAGATTATCCTTCTGTTATAAAGCTATACAAGCTACCCACGCCTACTAAGTATACGACTGATTACCGTATGCCTAACAGACCAGTAAGATTACTAACAAGCTAATAAGACTAAGTTACTATTATTTAAGTATCGACCTTAGCTACCTGTTAGTAGAAAACACTACTGTTAGATATCTGACCGTAATATGCGTTATTCCTTAAGGGAAAAGCGTGTTACAACCTAAGGACGGTTGGTGACTAGCGCAGCCTAAAGCACCCCTTGTGAGACCAACAAACAGGAAATAGTTACCTACGAAAAGATATAAAGTTACCGCTATATATACTACGTTATTTATACTGTCTTATAGAGTAACCTTATTTATTCTTTTAAGGATTATTAGATCTAAGAATCCTATTTTTAACTACTAGGTCTATCTTTTATACCTAAAAGCGTACGTAAGAGTAGTACTAACTAAGCCGCCTGCCTCCCTTTACCCTCTTAATAGCGCGCTTTACGTGCGTTAGTAAAGGCTAATATAGTAAGTTAGTATAGATTAGTTAGTTACGCTCCTATGCGTGTAACCTGTTTCTAGTACCTAACAGACTAGTAAGATTACTAATAAGCTAATAAGACCTAGTTACTATAATTTAAGTATTAACCTTAGCTACCTATTAGTAAAAAACACTACTATTAGATATCTAACTATAATACTTAAATTACTCCTATTTAGTAAGTTAACCTTAATACTTACTTAATAGTATAAAATATGTCTGTAAAAACTACTCTTACTTTATCTTCCTCTAGAGCTAAAGAGAAGGCATTAGCCACCCCTAAGCCCTAAATCCTTAACTAGGAGATAAAGGAGGCCGATTCTTTTAGTAATAAGGAAGACGCTACTATAAAGTTAGCTAAATAACTTAAGCATACTAATAAGAATATTACTAATATATAAGCTATATTTAATAAGAATAATATAGCCCTTAAGTAGCTTTAAGCTTAAGCTTAACGAACTATAGAACTTAAAGCTAAAGTTCGTATACTCTAAGGCGCTACTAATATTATTAATACCCCTCTTAAAACTTAGGACAAACTTAAGCTTAATAACCCTTAAACGTTTAATAGAACCCTAGGACACCTTAAGAGATTCCTTACCTAGGTTAAAGCTTACTACTAGTTTTATAATATTAGTTTTATAAATAATACTAAGAAGGTTATTTACGCCGCGTTATTTCTTAAGGGAAAAGCACTAGCCTAGTTTAAACCTTACCTAATAGATTTTATAACTAAAGATTAAAAATAACTTAAACTAGAGACCTAAGAAGTCTTTATTAGCTACTATAGATTTAAAAAGGCACTTTTATCCTTATTTCAGGATATAGATAAGAAGTAACAGGCTAAATAAGATCTCTTTAGCCTATAATAAACTAAATTAGCCTTATACTATACCGCTAAATTTAAAAGACTTTTAGCTAGACTAAACATTACTAATAAATTTAAGACTTTTATGTTTTACTAAGGACTAAAGAAAGAAGTTAAGAATAAACTTATTAAGATAATTACCCCCCTAGAGGAATTCTTAGACTATATTAAACTTATAATTTATATTAACACCTGTCTGTATAAATAAGAAAAAGAAAAAGGTAAAAACTAACGACCTTAAGCTAATACTAAGAAATAATATAACTAAGGCCTAAAGAACAGAAGGTAACTAGTCTATAATAAGAATAACTATAATAACCTTAGGGTAGGAAGCCCCTTAAAATATAAAAACTAAAGTACTGCCTACGGTTACTATAACAGACCTATAGACCTAAGTACTACTAGAAACAGGTTACGCGCGTAAGAGCGTAACTAGCTAATCTATACTAACCTATTATACTAGCCTTTACTAGCGCGCGTAAAGCGCGCTAGTAAGGGGGGGTAGAGAGAGGCAGGCGGCTTAGTTAGTACTACTCCTACGCACGCTCTCGGGTATAAAAGATAGACCTAACAGTTAAAAATAGGATTCTTAGGTCTAATAATCCTTAAAGGAATATATAAGGTCACTCTATAAGACAGTATAGACAAAGCAGTATATATAGCGGTAACTTTGTATCTTTTTACGCTATCTATCTATAATAATAAGTATGTTATTAATAATAAGCTTGCCCTACTAGGCAGCCCCTAAGCTGTCTAAAATACAAAGGAAAAAGGAAAAAGAATAGCCTGACCTGTAATCTCCTAAGGCTGCTACTCTATAGTCTGTCTATTTAATCTATATATATATTACCTTATTCTAATTATCCTCTAGATACTTTTTAATTTCTATTAATTAGCGTCCTTACTAAAAGTGTTTATACTCTAGATAGGGGAGAATAATAAACGATTCTTAGGTCTAAATAATTACCTATAAACCGTTATCTGTCGATAGAGCACTATAAAGGCTATATCTTTTGTTTATAAGGCGGTTAACCTCTAGCGCTTTATAACATTAGTCCTACTTAACACTATAGAGATACCTACCTTAACCTAGCTAGTACTTTAGACTTAAGAATTAATAGACGGCGTAGTTAAGTTAGGTATTCTCTTTAATTTAGTCCTAAGGGTTAATACGCTAATTAATATAAGTGTCCTTATTTATTATATAGATAGGTAGAGGCGCGATCTTATATAAATAGCTTAGTTAAGGCTTTATCTATCTTTTAGTAAGGCTTTATAGCGATAGGATAGTTTAAGGTAGTAGCGTATTAGTTATATTAACGTTCTTATTAGTCTAAATAGCCGTAGGCAGTAAAGCCGCTAGAGACGGCTCTCTATTAGGTACAGGCAGGCGATTATAAGTTAAAGATTAAGTTTAAGGAGGCTTAGTAGCTAGAAAAGCCCTCCGGCCTTTAGCGCTAGGGTTAGCAGAAGTATTAATAGATTTATAGGTCTATTCTAAAGTAAGGTCTTATATTCGTCCTAAGCGTAAGTAACTTTTTATAAACGACCGCTCTTATATACGTCCTCTTTTATATAGCAAAATTTCTTAGTAATCTACTTAATTTATCTCTATTAATACGCCTTAGCAGGAGTCTATTTACGTATTTTATTCCTATAGGACGTAGTAGCGTCTAAGGATTAGAATCTGCTATATTAAGGGGATAAGATACCTTTACGAACATAAGTCCGGACAAACTTAACTATATATAGCCTATAGGACCAGCCGTCCTATTACTATAATGCCTTTATAATCTATAAATTAGATCTAAGAATCTTAAGAAGACTCTTAGGAGCACTATATTTATAGTATAAAGCGACTAAATTACTTATTACTATAAGGAACTCCTTATTACTAGTCTCTTTAGTATACCTAGAATTATACTAGTAGGTATAACTAGTAAGTTAATTAATAAG